>OZ014519.1:150521853-151055785 GCA_963966055.1 Lathyrus aphaca
GTTGTTGAGGAAATAATGGTTGTTGTGGAACCGGAGCCGGGATAGTAACGACTGCTATGGATCTGTGAGAATACTTGGGCCTGCCCCTGCCTGCATGGATAGCATTTGTTTCACCTGCCCTTCGGGGTCCTGAAAAAGGTTTTCTGGGGTTGTTGGAGGAACTGGCACCATTGTCAGAGCTTTTGCGCATCTTCAAAAGACTTTCAATTCTCTCACCAGCTATAACTACATCGGCAAAACTGGTGAAAGAGAAAGCAGCAAGTCTATCAATATAAGTTCCCTACAAGGTGTTCATAAACATGTCAGCCATCTCTCTTTCTAACATGGGTGGCTAGACAGCAGTAGCAAGTTGTCTCCACCTCTGAGCATAATCCCGAAAGCTCTCCCTTGAATACTGAGACATTCCCATTAGAAGAGTTCTATTGGGGGACATGTCTAGGTAGTACTGGTATTTCCGGATGAAGGCCTCGGCCAAGTCTTTCCAACATCTTATAGTGGCCCACGTCAGATGCGAATACCATTCTCTTGATGCCCCAGTCAGGCTGTCCTCAAAATAGAACATCCATAACTTCTCATACATGGTATAAGCCTTGAGTCTCCCTAAGAAGGATTGCAGATGAGTATGCGGGCATGAGGAACCATTATATTTTTCAAAGTATGGGGGTTTGAATTTGTAGGGAATCCTCACCCCATATACCAGCCCCATATCCATTACGTCAAAGCCTAAAGAATTCTGGGATTCCAAAGACCTCAGTTTTTCAGCAATCTCATCCAGTCTTCTGTCATACACCTCATCCCCAGCCCCAATAACAGTGAACTGCTCCTCCTGAGGATCTTCTTGCAAGATCTTGCTTGCAGCAGTGTTTCCTTGAATATTCCTTGGGATATTAACATCTGGGTTCAAATGGGGCCCAAACTCTGGTGGGTCAATACGAGGCTGCCCCCGTTCATTATTCCTGGTTCCTCCTGTTCCAGGGTGGGGCTCTTTAGGTGTCTGCCTTTCCACCAGCTCTCTCAGCCTTTCTTGGTTCAGGGCTAAGCCAGTCATCACAGCCATAAACTGGGTCATTTGGTTTCTCATCTCGTCCCTTTCGTTTACAATCTGATTTCTTACTTCATTCAGGTCCTACTATACCTGATCCATCTGAATTCCAGGAAGGTTGTTTTGCGTGGGTACGGGTGTGTGCGGTTGACAGGGAACACTCTGCGACGAGAAATGTTTCCTGAAAGCATAACAAAGTGAGAAACAAATAATAAACAAAAACCTACAAAACAAAGAAAATGCTAGTATGCAATGCAATATGCTTATTTGCTTTCCAAGGTATCCGGTTTGGTTCTTGGTTTTGACCTTTCCAGACCTTGAGGAGATGCTTGATGATGTTGAGAGAAAGCCCACCAAAATAAAACAAACTGATATATTACAAATAATGAAAATACATAGTCTGTTTACAATACATGCCCGTGGTGGGTCAAAAATACAACAATCAAAAGGAAAAGTACATCAAAAGAAAAGAAATACAAGCAAAAGGAATCAGACATCCAAACCAAAGTCATCCTCCCTAACTTCCTTCAGGAGTGCCTCAGTCACCGGACCAGCTGGGTGCTCTGTAATGGTCCTAATGAGGAGGTTCCTGGTAGCAATGGCATTAGGTCAGCTTCTTATGCCTGTCCTGATCCTTTGATCTCTTCAACCCCGCCCAGAGTTTTAACTCTGATATTTCCTTTTGGGCTGCCAGCAAAGCTTCGTGCTGCTTCTTCTCATTGGCCTCCAGCTGCTCAATCTTGGCCTGAGTCCTCTGATCTTCTTGTGCACGGGCTTGGGTGATCCTGATCCACCTAGCCTGGCTTTCCTCCAGGTAATGCTCAGCCCTAGCCTTCTGAATCTTGGCTTCCTTGCAGGCATTCTTCAAAACCAGCTCCCTTGCTCTTGCTTTCCTTATATAGTCATCTGTCCTTTCAATCTTGGTCAGATGATCAGTCTTGAGTTTTTCTAATCTTTCAATGTCCAGGCGACTGTCGTTACTTTCCCAAAGAGTCTTCTTTAGGGCCTCAGATAGCTGATTATTCCTTTCTTGCAGCTTTTCAAATTCCTCCAGGCTAACAGTTGTTGCAGGCTGTACTGTAGAAGGTCCAGGTGTGTCTTCCAAGGTGAAAGGCATCCTGGTGATTTGAGCTCTAGTACGGGACCAGTCAGAGTACTAGGCTGAAGCAATATTGTTACACCTTCCAAGGACGGCTGTCCCTTTGGTCTGGATGTTGTCCCAAGCCCAGGCATCTTGTCTGACAACAACTGAATTAGGTTGCACTTCACAGTATAGGGTCTCAGCTAAATCTTGTCTTCTGGGAGGATGAACCAAGGCATATCCCAATTGTCTCTTAAACAGTAAAGGGTTGTAATTGATGCAACCTTTTACTCCTATTAGAGGCACATTAGGGTATTGCCCACAACTGGTGATAATATCCTTGTCTTTGGTGCTCTAGGTGCACCATCTGATATCATCTGATGTTAAGGCAATGAACCTCTTGGCCCAATTCATCTGCTGGTGTGGGTTCAAGAAAGCATCTGATTTAGGCAGGTGTCTGAGCAGCCAAGAGTAAAACAAAGGAGCACAACATCTGACCAACTTCCCCCTTTGTTTTTCATTTCTCTGATGAATGGAGTAATAAAAATCTCCCAGCAATGTAGGCACTGGGTTCCTCAGCAAGAACAGGTGGATGGCATTCTTGCTTACAAATTTAGGCTCATCTGCAAACAATATAGCCCCATATATGTTGAGGGCTAAAAGTGCACAGACTGCACTCCATTCTCCCACTGCAACCTTCAGGATGGCTTGATAAATCAAGAAGTCCAGATGTAAACCAGGAATCCCAGCTTTTGTTGTCATATTTTTCTCAATAAGGGTAGGCTCCAAGTACAATGCCCTAGATATCTCCTCACTTCTGGGAGCAGTCATCTCTGGGTTGAAGGGGACCCCTCCTCTGATAGGCACTCCAATCAACAAAGAAAACTCCTCCAACTGAGGCCCTATCTGAAAATCAGGAAAGGTAAAGCATCTGAGTAGAGGGTCATAAAACTGCAAGCATGTGTGGATCATGCTTCTCTGAGAAGAATCAAGATCCATGACCATGTCTAAAATACCCCCATAGTGCTCTCTAAACATTGGGATGTGGTCAGGTGTTATGAGTGACTGAACCTGCCTGATACCAGTCAATATAGCCTCAAAGAAGTGATAAGATATGTTGCTCTTCCTTGGAACATTCATGAGTGCTGATGAAGAAGCTGAAGTCAAATGCTGATGAAGATCACAGACTGAGGAGCTAGAGGTAAGTCTCTGACAGACTGATGTAGGTGATGATGGAGATAACTGAAGCAGATGCTAAAGAGGTCAACTGAAGCAGAGGTCTAAGCAGTAGAAGGGGTCAAAACCAAACCAAGTATGATATGATGGATACCCTGAAAAACAAATAAACAAATGTTAAATGATGCAATGATGATATATGCAAATGATATGCAAGGGTTTGTGATCAAGAGTTGGATCTGATTATCTGTCTTGGTATAAGGTCCATATATATTCAAAGGTCCGGATGGAGGTTCAGAAATCCAATAACCAAGGTGGCGGACTCAAATAAAGATTCACATGTCCAGGGTTAATCACAAGAACTGTCCAAAGTGAAGTTTTCTTATACAATACAGTAACAGGGTATGATGTGGCCAAGGGTTCCTGCAAACCTGTAAACAACCCAACCCCCTCACATGTAATGTTCTAGAACAAGGATCCTCAGACTTGGATCAGTTATGAGAAGTGTAAACACTTCTAACCCGGAGGTACAGTGTTTACAATAACCATAGAAGATCCACCTCTGATTCACCCCAGATTCTGAAGGTCAAAATAAAGGTCATCCAGACTTAGAAGGCTTCCCAGATAGCCCTAGCACTACAGGAAATATGTGATGGGGCGAAGACGCAATATGTGTCTAGCGGTATCTGAACTGCAAGCGCACAGCCTATCGAAGTAATATAAAAGATTGTCGATCCCACAGGGACTTTATGATCACTTAGTGCTAGAGGGTCTACTAGTTTAGCTAAGGTGGATATTTGTCACAATTTTGGTTTTTAAGAATTAAAGACGGGAATTAAATTTTAGTTTTAATGAAATAATAAGAAGGCGGTCGATATGTAATTATGCTAACCTATTCGGGTCAATCTAACCTAAGCTTATAAGGATGGTTCACTTAATTAATTTTGTAGAGATTATCAGTTTAAATACCCTTGACTCACACTCTCGTGGTCTTATCTCAGATCTTACTCCTAAAGCCCTATGCCTGCTCTCGCTAGCCCATAAGTGTTTAGAAGATAATTTTTGAAAACATAATAAGTCTAATTCATTTTAAAGTGCTCTCGCTGTATTTAAATTAAATGCCTAACTTTAGCTATCCGGTTAAAATCTCACACTCTCGTGGTCTCGACCTAACCTATTACACTTTTCTTACTCTCGTAACGAAAAGATTAATTTTAATAATAAAAAGTCACAGCCAGAATTTAAGTTCTTAATTGTTTTAGCCTAGATTTGATTTTACCGAGTTGGTTTATTTTAATTACATACCGCCTAAATTGTTTAGCTACTCATATTTGTTGTACCAGACAGATGCAGAAACAGACAGATATTAAATAAAACATACATTATAAAATAAAAAAAATTGCTTAACATAAATAAAATAAATAAATTAATATAAATGCGAAATTATAAAAACCTGAATAATAAAAATTGTAAAACTCCTTCTTCCACAGTCTGGTAAGCTCGGAGTGCGGAACCGGAATCGAAAATAAAATAAACGAATTTTTGAAGGCTGAAAAGAAATTAATAATAACAATTTCCTAATGTTGGAAATTGTTATTTGGTTTGGTTGGGATATAGAAATTAAACAAGAACAATCTACTGGAAAAAGTAATAAAATAGGGTGCAACAAAAATACGGCAGAGCTTCCGCGAGAAATGCTAAAATTATACTCTGTACTTTATAATTCTTAATCAAGCTATTTATAGAAAATCATATTGGGCTTGGGCAGTTGAAATCCATTGCGTGGGCTTCGTTGTTGTTGAGAGAATCCAGCGTACAGGCCTTACTGAGTCTGCGGAATAATAGGAACACTTTTGACTTCACGTTGCACGTTTCATGACCAAATCAATTCATGTAACCCTATTTTCCTTTGTCACGAACGTGACAAAGGTGTCACGGTCATTTTCTTCATTTAAAGCACGTCACGGTCGTGACAGCTCGGTGACGGTCGTGAGTGTCCCCCGTTGGGCGTCACGGTCGTGACAGCTTGGTAACGATCGTGGTTGTTACAAATTATGCAGCATTTGCAGAATTCCTTTCTTCTTCTTCTTTTCATGCTTGTTTTTGTTCATTTCACCTTTTGATCATGATTTATCTCTAGAAATGTTATACCTGCAATATGACATCGAAAACTCGAAGAATCGGATGTTAATACGATAAATGTGCGATAAATCGGACTTGAAACATAGTAATAAAACGATACGATTTCTCGCTATCAAACTTCCCCAAACTTAAACCTTTGCTTGTCCTCAAGCAAATAGTCGGTTGAAAAATGATCGGACAATTCCCATCGACGCATACACATAACAAACCATACGAGGAATCGTTTAGCAAGATAAACCGGTACTATAATAAAACACTAACGATACACTAATGACACGGGCAACAAGCTAAGTCGTCGACTTCCCGTTAAACGAAACATTCGGTAATTGCATTACGATTCTACCTAGAGTCTTTCGATCTTATTTCACCCGGTTTCATTCTAGCGCAATCACATTAAGCCCTTTGCCTTAGCACGCACGTAGTGGAGTAGCCGGTTAGTGACTTTGATCCTTTGTAAGCACGGGGTCTGGTACACGTATGTGGCAACCCTATATATTATCCGAATTGGAGGTTGTGGGGGATCGAGCCGTAGCACGCCCTACCAAGTTCAGAACCAGGTACCTCTGAACCAACCCGCAATGGAATCCTCCTTATATTTCTCGTTTCTTATATGCGACCGTGTACTTTGGTGCAATTTCTTTTTATTGGCATCGAGACATGAAGGATCATTATAGATTAGGCATCAAACACTTATGTTCATCGGCTCCCCACGTGGTTTGTGTTCAGACGGTGCTGACTGCTAGTATAAACTACTAGGGGTTACTTTTAGAACTGAAACTTAAGGTGTATTCGTGACAATTATCGGAACGGAATGCTTAAGTAGGAAGTCTAAGGTGTCAAGATTGTATTGATCGTGTTGGATCTTTCTCAGCTTCCTAACTACGATTTCATAGGTAAGTCGGGTAATGCGAAGATAAAATAAAAATTTTCGGTATGGCTAAATAAACGGGGAAAATTCGAAACTGAAGAAATAGCACAAATATTACTTTGTTTAATTGAAATACGGAAAGGGAAATGCGGAAAGGGAAAGGTATCTCTCCCACACTATATCAGACATTGTCTTCAATGTTTTGATATAATAGCGGGGAAAATACAATTCAAAAATCGAAATGCAAAAACATAAACATAAATATAAACTAAGGTTGCTGACGACCACGACCTCGACTTCTGGTGCGGGAGCGTCTGGTAGGAGTCGCTTATGGATCAGAACCGGTGGTGGTGAGAGCAGTGATATCAATACGCAAAGCCTCTAGCTCGCTAAAAATCTCTCCTAGCTTCTCATTTGTCATCCTCTGGTTGCTGGCAACAGCTGAAAGTAGGGCATCATATTACTCTTTTTGCCGTCGTTCGAGTGCGGCATTCATCTGATTCTGCTGATGAATGGCACGGAGGGCGTCTTCAAGTGTGAATTCTGGTAAAGGTGGCTGCCTGGTGGAGGACTCAAGGATGTCCTGTACTGGCTCAGCAGCATCCAAGGTATCCTGCATCTCGTCCACTGGTTCATCTGTCTGCTCATCAATAATCGGGACGTGGCCTGCAGCATCCGGTAAAGCAAATAGCCAGTTGGCTTGGTTCGACGGATCGATGCGGTCACGGCAAGGCAAGGTGATGTGATGATAAACGGTGCCTTGGATAACAGGGTTGAACCTGCCATCCTCTCTCTGAGATATCAAATGGGCGGACTTGCAATAGCTCTTTGTAAGCAACTTTGCGGCTCTGTGTCCATATGAGTAATCTGGTCACCAATCTCCAGCTGAATGGCAAGGGTGGTGACAATCCCGCCTATGTAGAAAGGGGTTGCGCCTTGATGCTCTACGGACTGGATATGGGATAAAAGGAACGGGGCAGCATTGATGCGCTCCTCATTCAAAGCACAATGCAAGAACAAGAGCTCTTTGGATTTCAACTTGTGATTGCTCTCTCTTGCGAAGATAGTATTGCAGATGATGCAATGGAAATATCGAATCGTCGGGTTATGGATGTGGGTAGCATTCAGACTCTGAAAGGCAGTAGCACGGGTGTTGGTGATGTCGTGCCACAAAGTGAAAGCAGCTTCATTGAAGTTGTCGGGCACACGGAGATGAGCATCGTTGCCGTGATCGAAACCTAACAGTTCGGCGATCCTTGTTTGCGTGATTTCGTACTCTCGTCCGAGCATTCTGAACTTTGCAATGCCGGTGAGTTGACTTGTTGAACCGGGAGGTGTAAAATACTGAAACGAACTCAGAAATTCCAAGGTGAGGATTTCGAATGTCGGTTGTGGTTGACTGCACAAGTGCCACAAACCAACATGCTCAAGCAGGAGCTTCACGTCGTCTAGCAGTCCTAACTCCCTCAAGCAGTCAAGGTCGACATACCGAGTGAGTTGGACGCCACGGTTCTGAAACCTGATAAACTTTTGTCTTTGGGTTTCTCCTTGGTCACCATCTCTAAATTGGATGTTCTCCATTGCATGCAAGTACGAGAATGAGAGATGAGAGCTTTTGAGTTTTTTTTTGGTGAGAAAATGAAAAATGTGAAGAATTTTGTTCGGATTATAGTGAAATGAGTGAATGTGAGAGGTTTGGAATAAATGGAGAGGGTTAATGAAATTGATTGAGGGTAATGGGAGGTTACGTGATAATGAGGAGATAATGGGGGGTTTCTATTTTGTGAATATGGAGGAGTGGGTTCTGCGAAGGTGAACGGTTATGTTTCTCAGAATTCGTATAACAGGGTGGTCACGGTCGTGAGGGTGGTCTTACGGTCGTGACACGCTAAATAGCTCGTCACGATCGTGAGTGATGAGTGACGACCGTGATGGCTTTAAAACTTATAATTTTTCACAGAATGCATTATCTCACTTCAGTTCAATGCAATTTCTTATCAGTTCTCATTTAATTCCAACACAAACAGTATATATAATATTGGATCAACATATATTAGCATTAATTTCATCACACGAGAATTCATAAAATATCAAGCAATTTAAATATAACAGTAAGTAATGAAAAGCATAGAAATTGATTAAATTAGAAAGTGGCAAAACTAGAAGTACTTTGCTTTTGACATAATAGAAGGAAAATTACATTGATAAATATAAGCTACGAAAATGTTTGCAAAATGTTAAACTAACTAGAAACAAAAACAAAAAGTATAATAAATTAAATCACTACAGCATTTTCAAAGTTGCTTCTTCAAATCTTCAAGTGCTGAGTTTAAATGGTAGAATTATTCACAGGTTATGTCAGTTAAACCTATAACGTCCAATCGCATGCTTTTAACCTCATCTTTAACAGCATTAATATCGGCTTGGTAAACTTCAAGAGTATTCATAATTTTCTTTAAGTTGTCAGCATATCCTACTTGATTTACTTCAGGGGTTTCAATCACTTCATCAGTGTGGTCAATGTCATGGTAACCAGGAGGTGTCTCAGGGTCACTTTCTACATCGGTCATTATGTCATCCCTTATTTTGTAAGATTGTGGTGTTTCGGGAGTGGATGGATAGTCAGGAGGGGTAAGCTCATAAAGCCAATTATCTTTATTGTGAACACTGACTCTAGCATGGTTTGGTAATGTGAACAGGGTTACTACTTCATTCCTGATTAGGTACTCGTAAGGTGGTTGTCCTAAATTTCTTATGATTTGGCGGTTAAAGCAAAAGTTCAGATTCATAGGACGGATGGTTCCTAAACGGTTACACTTGTGTAATTGGTATCTAAGTCCTAGGGCATCAACAATCATGGTGACCAGGCCTCCTACCAATATGGGTAGATCAGGTACCTCTTGGATTCTGATGAAGGTTTGCATTATAAAAGGCACACCATTAACTGGTTGTCCATTGGTCAGACATGACATAATGAATATCTCATCATTAGATACTCCAGTGAGGTTTTCTTCCTTTCCAAAGAAGGTGTGGGCAAGGATCTTATGGAAATAGCGGATAACAGGGTTATGTATTTCATCATTGTTCATGTTGTCTGGTTTAGGATGGTAATTTCCGGTTAAGGTTCCCCAAAATAAGTCTAGCTCAATGTCCATTAATTCTACCTGGGTGGTAGTAAAAGTAAAGGGTCCACTAGGGAATCCTAATAAGTCAGCTAGTTCTTTATGGTTAAACTCATATTCTATTCCGAATAGCCGGAAATTGATAAATCCTTTCCTGAATCCAAAACCGCGCTCGGGTAAGTAAACTAAGGAGCTTAAGTAAACTAAGGAGCTTAAGTAAACTAAGTCACAAACTTTTGTTTTATTAGTGCATTCTCCCATCCAAGTTGGTTAAATAGGTATAGGATGCTATCATGTATACCTATAGTTTCCATAGTCAGTTCATCATGATATAGAGTCAAATCCATTGGTCTCTGTGATAACTCCTCAAATTTCATTCTTTGGTTCCTACCTCTAAATTTGGTTTCCATAATGTTTCTCGGTTGGTTAGCCATAGTTAGTGTAAATGTGGAGGAAACAAATCAGGGGGAAAAGGAAAGTGGAAAAGACTTTATAAAATCTGTAAAAGTGATTTAGGAAATAAAAATTAAAATAAGGAAAAATAAGAAAATAAATGCATAAATAAAATCAATAATGATAATAATGAAATAAAACAATAAAACAAATAAATGGTAAAACGATAAAATGATAAAACAATAAAATGATGAATGATAAAATGATAAATGATAAAAAGGGGTAGAAATGGGTTGCCTCCCACTAAGCGCTGTTTTTATCGTCATAAGCCTGACGTAATGCTTAGGGGTAGATTAATCAGGGGAATTAGTGGGTAATTCTAAAAGCCTTAGACTATTTGCGTAATCTCTATTTTCAATTTTATGGTAATGTTTTAATCGTTGTCCGTTTACTGTGAACGGTTCACTATTCCTACCCTTAATTTCTATTGCTCCGCTCGGGAACACTTTAGTTATTTCAAAGGGTCCTGACCATCTAGATTTTAGTTTTCCAGGAAAGAGCCTAAGTCTTGAATTAAAGAGGAGTACAACGTCTCCCACACTAAATTCTTTCCTAGATAGGCGTTTATCGTGCCATCGCTTAGTTCTTTCTTTATATATCTTAGCATTCTCATAAGCATCTAACCTTAACTCTTCTAATTCATTAATGTCGAGGATTCGCTTTTCTCCAGCGGCATTGTAGTTTATATTGAGTGTTTTAATCGCCCAATATGATTTGTGTTCTAATTCTACCGGGAGATGACAAGACATTCCATACACTAATTTGAAAGGTGTAGTTCCTATGGGTGTCTTGTAGGCTGTCCTATAAGCCCATAAAGCTTCATTAAGTTTAGATGACCAATCTTTCCTAGATATGGCTACAGTCTTTTCTAAGATCTGTTTAATTTCTCTATTTGAGACTTTGACCTGTCCACTTGTTTGTGGATGATATGGTGTTGCTACACGATGTCTGACTCCATACTTAGATAGTAATTTGTCAAAGATTTTCGAAATGAAGTGCGAGCCACCGTCACTTATGACGAGTCTAGGCACACCAAATCTTGGAAAGATTATATTCTTGAAAAGCTTAATTACTACTCGTGTGTCATTTGTAGGAGAAGCTATAGCCTCAATCCATTTCGAAACATAATCGACAGCTACGAGTATGTAATTATTACCGAAAGATGATGGGAATGGTCCCATGAAATCTATTCCCCAGACGTCAAAGACTTCTACTTCTAATACTCCTCTTTGAGGCATTTCATCTCTTCTTGAAATATTATCGGTGCGTTGACACCGATCGCAGTTTATAACAGCGATGTGGACATCTTTCCATAAATTAGGCCAAAATAGACCGCTTGTAAGATTTTTGCACAAGTCTTGGAAGTGCTAGCATGTCCACCATAAGGAGATGAATGGCAATGAGCAATGACATCTTCTATTTCTTCTTCGGGAATACATCGACGAAAGATTCCGTCGGGTCCTCTTTTAAATAATAATGGTTCGTCCCAATAGTAATGCTTGAGATTGTGAAAGAATTTCTTTTTCTGCTGATAGGTTAAATCAGGTGGAAGTGCTCTTGCAGCTAAGTAGTTGACAATGTCAGTGTACCATGGTAGTCCTACGGTTGTTTGGGTTGTTTCCATGGGTTCTGGTTCATCTATGTCTAACTGAACTGGGTCGCTTCCTATTTGTGCTATCAGCTGTTCATATGGAAAATCGTCGTTGATCGGCACTTGTTCGGGTTTAATACCTTCTATTCTAGATAAATGGTCCGCTACAACGTTTTCAGTACCTTTCTTATCTTTTATTTCGAGATCAAACTCTTGTAAGAGTAAAATCCATCTCAAGAGTCTTGGTTTAGCATCTTTCTTAGTTAATAAATATCTGATAGCAGCGTGGTCTGTGTAAACGATTATTTTCGCTCCCACTAGGTAGGAATGGAATTTGTCAAGCGCAAAGACAACTGCTAACAATTCTTTTTCAGTAGTGGCGTAGTTCATTTGAGCAAAGTCTAAGGTTCTATTGGCATAGTAAATTGCGTTAAGTTTCTTGTCCTTCCTCTATCCTAGAACTGCGCCTACAACATAGTCACTCGCATCGCACATGATTTCGAAAGGTAATCTCCAGTCAGGGGGTTGCATGATTGGTGCGGTGATGAGGGCTGTTTTTAGAGTTTCGAATGCTTTAAGACAATCTTTATTGAATATGAACTCAGCGTCTTTCATTAATAAACCGGTAAGAGGTTTAATGATTTTCGAGAAATCTTTGATGAATCGTCGGTAGAAACTGGCGTGTCCTAAAAAGCTTCGTATTTCTCGAACGGTCTTAGGGGGTTGAAGATCTTTTATGACTTCTATCTTAGCTTTATCAACTTCAATTCCTTTATCAGATATAACGTGTCCTAGTACGATTCCTTCTCTGACCATAAAATGACATTTCTCCCAGTTAAGCACGAGGTTTACTTTTACACATCTTTCTAATACCATTTCTAAATTTGATAGACATCCTTCAAAACTTTGCCCGCATACAGAGAAATCGTCCATGAACACTTCCATGATGTTGTCTATGAAATCTGCGAAGATTGACATCATACATCTTTGAAAGGTTGCAGGAGCGTTGCATAATGTAAATACCCCAAATTTTCCCTCACCCATTCACACCATGGCTTGTGACCATTTCATATGCATAAGTTCAATCATAGTATCTCATATCACATTTGTGATTCACTGCATTGTTTCTAAGTCATCTGCATCTAAGGTTTGTGATCTGAGCAATCCATGAGCCATTTGAGCCACTCCAAAGGTCATCAATCACTTCAAAGGGGTCCATGTATGCTCAAGCATCATGTTATATCCTCTCAAAGTCAAGAATGTCAAAGAATCACAAGAACTGAGATTGGCATGGAAGCAGAGCCAGGTTTGACTACACAGATGACCTAAAATTAGGGTTTTGGTTTCAAAGGCCATAACTCCAAATTTTTTGGTCATTCTTGTTTCTATTGGTCTCTATATGGTATAGGGACCATGCATATCAATTTTCATGAAGAAATTCAATGGGGAAGTCATCTGATCAAGAGTTGACTTTTTGAGCAAGTGAGTGCAAAATCAGGGCATCTGAGGTCCCCAATGACCCAACCAAAGGGTGTTCATCATCATTTTGATTGTGTATTATCTTTATTTGATCATAGAAGATGTTAGAAGTTCACAAAATTGAAGAATTTCAAGCAATTTGCAATGTTGACCTTTTGGGAAAGTTGACTTATAATGAAAATTGCCATTTTGGGAAACTTTTTCAACCCTTGCTTTTTGATTCAAGAATGCTTCAAATGGGAAAACTTTGGTCATGAAAGTTGTAGAATGGATCATTCCCTTTTCAAAAAGTACAAGAACATGACCTAATTCATTTTTGATCAAATGTTATGGCTTGTCAAAGTTGGGTAAAATCACATAATTTCAAGTTATGCACCAAAGAGGGAAACTTGCAAATTCTTGTACCAAGGAAATTTGTGACTTCTAATTGATGTCTAACCTTTACACAAACATCATACATGACTTAAAATTCAGATTGCCCCAAGAATTTCTTAAGTTTCATGCCTTAAACTTCAAGAATTACAAAAGGGGCCAAAGTTGTGACAATTTGCAAAAGGAATCAAAACTTCTCATCCACTTGCCTCAGTTCACAAAATCTGATCCAAAAGCATTCCTTGATCCTTGCTGAACTCAACCATGCCCCTATCTCAGCCTGCCACTTGCCCATACCTCCAAGTACAACTTGCTTGACTTTTTGCAACTTGAAGTCATACCAATCCCACAGTGACACAACCACTCTCTGCCCAATCCAGACTTTACAAACACATCCCAAGGCTTCATTCTCATAAGACACACAAGCCTGAAACCTCCAAGAACACAGCATTCTCATTTTCCACCTCTTATGCAAAACAATTCGAAACACTCTCCACAAGCATAAAACATCCAAACAAACTTCACAAACAATCTCAACATGACTCACTGATCACAAACCAACCATTGAAACAGCCTGAAAGTCACTGAAACCAAAACACGATCACCCCCCCCCCCCCCCTTGAACAGAACTTATGCCATCTCCCAAATCAGCCATCAACAAGAGTTGTGAAGCATTCCATTGAGCTCATGGGGACCAGAGGAGTCAGTTTGCATAGGAGAAAGGCTCAGAAAGCTCCTGTTCGAAGGACTTCAGTTCAGGTATCCATCAAGAACAAATTTTCCAGAACTCCATTTACTTGTTATAAATTGATTCTACATGTTATCCTGATCATCATGATGTGTTTGAAAGTAAAAATGGTGGAATATTGAGTATGTATGAGTTGTCTGAAACTTTCTGCCCTAAATATGTTTTGCTTCGATTTACATGATTGATGAATGAAAAATGGTTTTTGTTTGGGGGTTTTGATTCAGTGATGAGTGGGGTTTGATTCTGGGCAGTTAGCTTTCATTTTTATGGAGTTTGGAGAGAGTTAGAGAAATGGCTCGTCGGAGAAGACGACCGGAACCACTGTTCCGTCCGTCTGAAGGTCATTAAGGTTAATTAGGGTTTAGGGCCAGGTTTGAATTTGGAGCGTTGGATGGGCTGACTTTGTTTGACCCGCGCGCGAATGGACGTCCCAGATGCGTTGATTAAACCCTAATCCAGTCATTTATGTAATTAATTAGGATTAATTAAATTCAAATCTCAGAATGAATCCCAGCCACTCAAACGCGCTTCAGTCAATTCCCGCGTGTCAAATTTGAATCCTGGCCACTGGATCAGCATACTTCTCATTTTATTCAATTTTATTTTCATTTTATTTCATTTCTTTTGTACATTTTATAAAAAATAGCAAAACACTTTAAAAAATTCTGAAAATTTTTATCAAGCATTTTATTAATTTTCAGAAACCAAAAACATTTTTATTTTTATTTTTTGCATCAAAAATTATTTTTAAATCATTTAAAATTTTATTTTTAATTAATTAATGAAAATTAATTGATTAAAAATACTTTTAGGTATTTAAAAATCACAAAAAAATTCATGTGACATTTAAAATCATTTAGAAACATTGTCCAACCTTCAAACCAAATTTCTTTTTTGATCTTGATGCCTTTTGACAATTTTCAATGGATTTAATTTCATTTCAAGGCATTATTTTCCAGAACTCCTAAAAGTTATACGTAGGATGCCTTTTGACAATTGTTCTGACTTCCTAATTGCACGAGAGTATACGTAGGCATAACTTAACAGTTATCGAACAAAAGTCTCTGTGTATTCCCCCTCTTTCCAGCATCATTCTTTAAGCCTCATGATCTTGAGCATTCCATTCATCTCTTACACTGACACTTCATTTATACACTTCACATTTCTTTTACACTGATACTTGCATTCTTTTCCAGCTTTGATACACAAATTGCACTGACACTACCCCTTTAAAACACAAATCTTCTAAGCGTGGATCCCGTCGAGTACGACGGACAATCTGGGTGCTAATACCATCCCAGGTTGTAACCAACCCCCTTTCTCAGTCTCTCTGGTTCGCAACCGTCTTGTCCATATCTTTCTAGGTCTATGCAGCATTGCCTTTCCTTCGGGATAAAAATGCCTAGCTGGCGACTCTTTTCTTTTCTTGTGAGTTCACTCCTGTGTGTTCTCACATCCCCTTTTCGCCGACCGTTCGCGTCTGTACCCCTCTTGGCCCGATTGTCATTTGGCGGGAGCGACAGCTTGGCGATTCTGCTGGGGACCCTTATACTGTAACCAAGGCTTCTGGTTCTTTTTGTGGGTTCCTCCTAGCGCTTGTTTGATTTGTGTTTACTGGGGTGTTATGTGCTATTTGTGTCTGTATATTTGCTTTATTTACTGCTTTATGTACAGTCATTTATTGCTTTCTTTACAGCTTTATATATCATATTATCATATTGGCATCTGGCTGGATCTGGTTTTTGTTTTGATGGGTGGGGTTCTACTGAGAGTTATGGTCCTATACCTGGGACCTGAGTGACACCTAGGCTAGAGTGGTTCATGTTCTTTCCAATTCCATTTCGGTCTGGTGCGGGAATATGAAACACGGTTCAGATATGGGTTTCTTCTTGAGAACTCTGTGCTACAGATCTCCTGTAGTGCTAGGGCTATCTGGGAAGCCTGCTAAGTCTGGATGACCTTTACTATGACCTTCAGAAACTGAGGTGAATTAGAGGAGGATATTTTATGGTTATTGTAAACACTGTACCTCCGGGTTAGAAGTGTTTACACTTCTCATAACTGATCCAAGTCTGAGGATCCTTTTTTTAGAACATCACCTGTGAGGGGGTTGGGCTGTTTACAGGTTTACAGAAACCCTTGGCCACATCATACCCTGTTTCTTATTGTGTTTAAGATTGCTTCACTTTGGACAGTTCTTGTGATTTAACCCAGGACATGTGACTCTTTATTTGAGTCCCCCACCCTGGTTACTGGATTTCTGAACCTCCATCTGGACTTCTTGAACATACATGGACTTATATCAAGACAGTTAATCAGATCCAGCTTGATCACAAACCCTTGCATGTCATTCGCATACATCATCATTGCATCATTTAACATTTGCTTATTTGTTTTTCAGGATATCCAAATTATATTTTGGCTTGGTTTTGACCACTTTATCTGATTAGACCCCTGTTCATCAGCTATCTGCTTCAGCCATCTTCATCAGTTGCCTGTTTCAGCTACTATTATCACCAGTCCCAGCTTATCAGTAGTTCATCTTCGGCACCAGTCTTCATCATTAGTATCTGTTTTCAGTTCTTCATCAGTAGTCATGGCACCTAAGAAGAGCAACATTTCATATCACTTCTTTGAGCCTGTGCTGGCTGGCATCAGGCAGGTCCAGGAACTCATTACTCCAGACCATATCCCTTTATTCAGAGAACATTATGGAAGCATCCTTGATATGGTTATGGACTTGGACCCTTCTCAGAGGAGTTTGATTCACACTTGCCTACAGTTCTATGATCCTCCTTTGAGATGTTTCACTTTCCAGGATTTTCAGTTGGGACCCCTGTTGGAGGAGTTTTCATCTCTGATTGGAATACCTGTCAGGGGTGGTATCCCCTTCAACCCAGAGATGGCTTCTCCCAGCAATGAAGAAATGGCAAAAGCACTGTATTTGGAACCTGTATTGATTGAGCAGAACATGACTACAAAGGCTGGAATTCCTGGTCTGCACTTGGATTTCTTGACTTCTCAGGCCATCCTGAAGGCCTCCTTGGGAGAATGGAAGGCAGTTTGTGCATTGTTAGCCCTCAGTATATATAGGGTTATACTTTTTGCAGATGAGCCCAAGTTTATCAGCAAGAATGATATTCATCTCTTCCTTTTGAGGAACCCAGTACCCACCTTGCTGGGAGATTTCTATTATTCTGTTCACCAAAGGAATGAGAAGCAGAGAGGGAGATTGGTGAGATGCTGTGCTCCTCTATTTCATACTTGGCTGCTTAAACACTTACCCAAGACTGATGCTTTCTTGAACCCTCACCAACAAAAGAATTGGGCTAGAAGACTCACTGCTTTGACTTCAGATGACATCAGGTGGTGTACCCAGAGCACCAAAGGAAGGGACATAATAACTAGTTGTGGGCAGTTTCCCAATGTACCTCTAATAGGAGTGAAGGGTTGCATCAACTACAACCCTTTGCTATTCAAAAGACAGTTGGGCTATGCTCTGGTTCACCCTCCTAGAGTGCAAGACTTGGCTGAAACCCTTTATTGTGAGATAAAGCCTAATCTAGCTGTTGTCAGACAAGCATCCTGGGCTTGGGACAACATCCAGACCAAAGGGATGGCCATTCTTGGGAAATGCAACAATGTGGCTTCAGCACAGTATTATGAGTGGTCTCATGCTAGAGCTCAGATTTCTGGGATGCCTTTCACCGTTGAGGATGCACCTGGACCATCCACAGTACCACCTCCAGCTATTGTCGGCTTAGAGGAATTTGAGAAACTGAAAGAGAGGAATGAGAATCTGACTCAAGCTCTGCAGAAGACCCTCTAGAAGAGGAGTGATGGTCGTCTAGACATTGAGAGGTTAGAAAAGCTAAAGGTGGAGCATCTAGCCAGGATTGAGAAATCAGAGGACTACATCAAGAAATCAAGAGCAGGAGAGCAAATTTTGAAGAATGCCTGTAAAGAGGCCCAGTTTCAGAAAGCTAGGACTGATCTCTATCTGGAAGAAAGTCAAGCTAGGTGGGTCAGGATCACTGAAGCTCGCACTCAGGAAGATAAAAGAACTCAAGACAGAATTGAGCAGCTATAGGCTAGTGCAAAGGAACAACAGGAGGCTCTGTTCGCAACCCAGAAGGAAATTTCAGAATTGAAGCTTAGGGCTGGTGTGAAGAGGTCAAAGGACCAGGGCAAGCACAAGAAGCTGACTGCTGCTATTGCCACCAGGAACCTTCTTATCAGAAGCATTACAGAGCATCCGGCTGATCCTGTAACTGAAGCACTTCTGAAGGAAGTTAAGGAGGATGAGTTTGGCTTAGATGTTTGACTACTTTGTTTGTTGCTATTTCCATTTGATGTACTTTTCTCTTTGTTGTATTTTGACCCTTCAGGGGCATGTGTTGTAAGAACAAACTATGTATTATTCACCATTTGTAATATATCTGTTAGTTTGTTTTATTGAGTTCTCTTTCTCTCAAGCAACATCAAAACAGCTTCCTCAGGGTCTGGAAGGGTCAAAACCAAGTGCCAAGCCGGATACCTTGGAAACAAATAAGCATACTGCATTGCATGCTAACTTTTGTTTTGTTTTGTAGGTTTTTGTTTTGTTTGTTACTAACTCTGTTGTGGCTCAGGAATTATTGCTCGCCGTCGGGTGTTCCCTCTCAACCGTCCGCACAGATATCCTACTCGCAACAACCTTCCTGGTATCCAGATGGATCAAGTACAACAAGATCTAACAGAGGTCAGGACTCAAATGGCTAATGAAAGGCTAGAGATGAGGAACCAAATGACCCAGTTCATAGAGGTAATGAATGGCTTGGCTCAAAGTCAAGAAAGATTGAGGGCATTGGTAGAAAGGCAGACCCCAGAAGAGCCCCATCTAGGGACTGGAGGAACGAGTAACAATGAGAGGGGTCAGCCTCATATTAACCCACCAGTATATGGGTCTCATCTACACCCGGAAGTCAACATCCCTACTAATGTGCAAGGGAATGCTACTGCAGGAAGAGTCTTACAAGAAGACCCCAAAGAGGATCAATTCACTGTAATGGGAGCTGGAGATGAAGCCTATGATAGGAGGCTTGACGAAATTGCTGAGAAATTAAGATCTCTGGAGTCTCAAAACTCCTTGGGTTTTGATGTCATGGACATGAGGTTAGTGGATGGGGTAAGGATTCCCCACAAGTTTAAGCCCCCGTGCTTCGAAAAGTATAATGGAACTTCCTGTCCACGAACTCACTTGCAGTCTTTTCTGGGAAGACTTAAGGCATACACCATGGATGAAAAACTGTGGATGTTTTATTTTGAAGATAGTTTGACTGGGGCCTCAAGGGAGTGGTACTCTCATTTGACCAGAGCTACAATCAGATGTTGGAAATACCTAGCTGAGGCTTTCATCAGGCAGTACCAATACAACCTGGACATGGCTCCTAACAGAACCCTTCTGATGGGAATGTCTCAGTCCTCCAGAGAGAGCTTCAGGGAATACGCCCAGAGGTGGAGACAGCTTGCTGCTGCTGTCCAGCCACCCATGTCGGAAAGAGAAATGGCCGACATGTTCATGAACACTCTGCAAGGGACATACATTGATAGGCTAGCTGCCTTTTCTTCCACCAGCTTCGCTGACGTAGTCGTAGCTGGAGAAAGAATTGAAAGCCTTCTGAAGATGGGCAAAATTACTGATAATGGTGCAAGTTCGTCAAACAATCCTAGGAAGCCTTTTGTGGGACCTAGAAGAACCGGTGAGACTAGTGTTATTCATGCCAACAGGGGCAGACCTCAGTATGTTCATAGGTCAGTGGCAGCTGTCACTATTCCAGCTCCAATTCCTCAGCAACCAACATAACAACCACAACAACAACCAAATTATCAGCAGCAAGTTCAGTACCCACCACAAAGAACCAACAACAACAACAACAATCAACAGCAAAGACCCTTTCAGCAAAGGCCATCACAGGCAAATAGGGTGATTGACTCTATCCCTATGCCTTATGCCGCTTTATTGCCACAACTCCTGAAACTCAACCTGGTTGAGCTAAGGACATTGGCACCTCCAGATCCTGCCAGTCTTCCAAGAAATTATGATGTCAACGCCCGGTGTGCTTTTCACTCCAATGCACCTGGCCACAGTACTGAGAAATGCAGGGCTTTACAAATGAAAGTACAGGATCTAGTGGATTCCAAAGCTCTCAACTTTGCACCCCCGCCAAATGTCAACAAGAATCCCATGCCCAATCATGGAGGACCAAGAATTAATGCTATTGAGGGAGATAAGCCATCTTTCTTAATCACCAGTGTAGGGCAGATTCGGACACCTCTGGTAGAAATTAAAGCTCAGCTCCTAGAATGCCAGATGTTCCCCGGGTGTGAGCTCGGTTGTGGTTATTGCAACATTTCGGTCAACGGGTGTGATAACTTGAGAAACAGCATAGATGGTCTTATCCAGAGTGGCATACTTCAAATCACAACATCAGCACCTACAAATCCAGCAATCTCTTTGACAACAATTCCTGAGTCTTCTACAACTGCAACGACAATCATTCCAACCAATTCATCAATATCATCAACAATGGCTCCATCCATCACTTCAGCAAGCCAGATGTCAACAACCATTTCTTCTACAACATCAGCACCCCTTCATTCAACAGAATCTTCTACAACGCCAACAGATATCTCAGCAGTCACCATTTATTATGATCCAGCATATGTTCCTCCAAACAACAGTTTTCAACAACAAACAGTGGCATCTCTTGTCAGGTCGCCGGTCACCATTTACTACGATCCGCACACCATCTCAGTACCCTCCTCTGCAGCAGTCAGTCCAGTTACCATCACGGTGCCTGGACCCGTTCCATATGAAAGCAGTAATGCCATCCCTTGGCATTATGGCTCTGACCTTTATTGTAACGGGGAGAAAATCACTTTGGACTCTTCAACTTCTTCTCCACAGATTGATAATGTTGGGGGAGGCGGAGGCTTCACCAGAAGCGGACCCCTTTTTGCCTCACAAGTACAAAGACCTAATGCTGAGGCAGAAGCTGCTGCCAAAGCAAAAGGAAAGAGTGTGGTAGTTGAGGAGCAAACTGTCAAGGAAACTCAGAAGACATCTTTTGAACAAGATGTAGACGAGTTCATGAGAATTATAAAGAGAAGTGATTACAAAGTGGTGGATCAGCTTCACCAAACTCCCTCAAAGATCTCCATATTATCCCTGCTGATGTGTTCCGAAGCTCACCGGAACGCATTACTAAAAGTCTTGCACGCAGCTTACGTGCCAGAAGAGATCACTGTTAATCAGCTGGAAACCGTGGTATCAAATGTCAATACCAGCCATGGATTGGGTTTTACCAATGCTGATTTAACAACTGAGGGACGCAACCACAACAAGGCTTTGCACATCACTCTAGAATGCAAGGGTGCTGTTCTATCCCATGTACTGGTAGATACTGGGTCTTCACTCAATGTTCTACCAAAGAAAGCCTTAGTGAAGCTAGATTATGATGGCTTGGCACTGCGTCCAAGTAATTTGGTGGTGAGAGCGTTTGATGGCTCCAAAAGATCAGTGCTAGGGGAGGTTGATCTGCCTGTGATGATTGGCCCGCAGACCTTCAAAATTACCTTCTATGTGATGGACATTCAGCCGGCCTACAGCTGTTTGTTGGGTAGACCTTGGATCCATGCCGCTGGCGCAGTTACGTCTACCCTTCACCAGAATCTGAAATTCGAGTGGGAAGGCCAGATCATCACCATCTGTGGTGAAGAAGATATCTTTGTTAGCCATCTGGCTACATACAAATACATTGAGATGGATGGAGAGATCCATGAAACCATGAGCCAGGGATTTGAGGCCCTGGACATAAATGAAGCATCTGCTGTACTGGGAACCTCCATGACGTCTTATCAGCAAGCCAGGAAGGTTGTTGAAGAGGGGACTGCCCAAGGCTGGGGCAAGCTGCTACCTGTGGAGAAGAAGGATGACAGATTTGGGTTGGGTTACAAACCAACTCAACAAGATCAATCAGAGGCTGCTAAGAAGCCCAATTTTGTCAGTGGGGGGATGCTCACCCCAGATGCAGTGAACAACTTGGAAGATGAGTCGGAAGATGAGCGCAACCTGGAGAGCTGGATACGTCCAAGGATCTCGGGGAACCGTATCTCAAACTGGTCTTCCCAGGAAATTATAAGGGTTACTCTTGCAGAGTAATTATTATTTCGTGTATATTTTAAGCATGCATCAAGTCTTGCATCTTGCCCAAGATGACAAGACTCATTTTGTAATCGGGCCATCTGTAATTTTGTGCAAACAGATCAATCAATGAATATCGGACATCTTTTGCAAATGAGTCTTTTTCTTTTCCGCTCACTGTTTTTCCATTTTTCTTTTTGTACAAAAATAAAATGGCAATGTTTTCAAAATGATAACTTTATTTCACTTTTCTAAACAAGATTAAAATCAATCACTAAAATGAACAATCTAAACCCTTGCAGAGAGTGCCTTTCAGACTGCACCGACAACAACACAGCTATGACTTCGTATGACTTTGACAATCCAATCAATCAAGTTGATGAAGGGGTTGAAGAAGATTATGAGCTTCCTGAAGAGCTAGCCAGGTTGTTAAGACAAGAGGAGAAGGTTATCACTCCTCATCAAGAGGAGGTCGAAACGATTAATCTTGGTACGGATGAAGATGTGAAAGAGGTTAAGATCGGGGCCTGCTTACAAGACTCAGTAAAGGAACAACTGATTGACCTGCTTCGTGAATATGTGGATGTGTTTGCTTGGTCTTATCAGGATATGCCAGGGTTGGACACCGATATCGTTACGCACAAGCTGCCTTTAAGAGAAGACTGCCCACCAGTTAAACAGAAGCTACGCCGTACTCGCCCGGACATGGCAATGAAGATCAAAGAAGAGGTACAAAAGCAGTGGGACGCCGGATTCCTTGCCGTGACTAGTTACCCGCCGTGGGTTGCTAACATCGTACCTATGGCAAGGTGAGGATGTGTGTGGACTACCGGGATCTGAACAGAGCCAGCCCAAAAGATGATTTCCCTTTACCTCACGTTGATGTATTGGTTTATAATACGGCTCAATTCTCGGTGTTCTCCTTCATGGACGGATTTTCAGGATACAATCAGATCAAAATGTCACCTGAAGACATGGAGAAGACAACTTTTATCACACCCTGGGGCACGTTCTGTTACAAGGTGATGCCATTCGGACTAAAGAATGCTGGCGCCACATATCAACGGGCTATGGTGACGTTATTCCACGACATGATCCATAAAGAAATTGAATGTTATGTGGATGACATGATTGCCAAGTCCCTCACAGAAGAAGACCACCTGGTAAATCTGCTGAAACTATTCAAGCGTCTGAGGAAATACCAACTGAAGCTGAACCCCAACAAGTGCACATTCGGGGTGCGATCTGGTAAGCTGCTGGGCTTTATTGTGAGCGAGAAGGGGATTGAAGTTGACCCTGATAAAGTTAAATCCATTCAAGAAATGCCTGCACCGAAGACTGAGAAAGAAGTTCGGGGGTTTCTAGGTAGATTAAACTACATTTCACGGTTCATATCTCACCTTACAGCAACCTGTGAACCCTTGTTCAAGCTGTTGAGAAAAGAACAGACGGTCAGGTGGAACGAAGACTGCCAGAAGGCTTTTGACAAGATCAAGGAATACTTACAAGAGCCTCCAATCCTTATGCCACCAGTTGAAGGAAGACCTCTAATAATGTACTTGACAGTATTAGAAGAGTCAATGGGGTGTGTGCTGGGCCAGCATGACGAGTCTGGTCGAAAAGAGTATGCAATTTACTACCTGAGCAAAATGTTTACCGACTGTGAACAACGTTATTCACTGCTCGAGAAAACTTGTTGTGCTTTAGCGTGGGCTGCTCGCCGACTGAGACAGTATATGTTGACCCACACTACTCTATTGATCTCCAAGATGGACCCCGTTAAGTACATCTTTTAGAATCCAGCACTTACCGACTGGCAAGATTGAACCGACTGCTTCAAATGGCCACAGATTCATCCTGGTTGCCATTGACTATTTCACCAAGTGGGTTGAAGCAGCTTCCTATGCAAATGTTATAAGGCAAGTAGTAGCCCGATTTCTGAAGAGAGATATCATCTGTCGGTATGGAGTTCCCGAGCGAATCATTACTGATAATGGTTCCAACCTAAACAACAAAATGATGGCAGAGCTATGCCGAGACTTCAAGATCCAACACCACAATTCTTCTCCTTACAGGCCAAAGATGAATGGCGCTGTTGAGGCAGCTAATAAGAATATCAAGAAGATTGTGCAGAAGATGGTAGTCACCTAAAAAGACTGGCATGAAATGCTACCGTTTGCCTTGCATGGGTACCGTACGTCAATCAGAACATCCATTGGAGCAACACCGTATCAACTTGTGTACGGCATGGAGGCAGTCCTACCTGTTGAAGTTGAATTACCCTCCCTGCGGGTACTAATGGATGTTAAACTGAGTGAAGCAGAGTGGGTCCGATCCCGATACGAACAACTGAGTTTGATTGAAGAGAAGAGATTGGCTGCAATCTGTCATGGGCAGCTGTATCAGAAAAGAATGAAGAAAGCCATCGATCAGAAAGTCAGGCTCCGAGAGTACCAAGTAGGAGATCTTGTGTTGAAAAGACTCCTCCCTCCTCATACAGACCACAGGGGCAAGTGGACCCCTAATTATGAAGGACCATTCGTAGTAAAGAAAGTTTTCTCCGGTGGAGCACTCATGCTCAGCACTATGGATGGTGAAGACTTCCTGTCCCCTGTGAATTCAGATGCAGTTAAAAAATACTTCGCATAAAAATGACCCGCTGGACGTAAAAAACAGAATGTAAGTCCAGGCAAAAATAGGGCATCCCGGCGAGTCAAAAACAGAATAAAAGACTCGGGCAAAAATAAGGGAAAATAAACAAAAATGTACACCCGCTGAGTTGAAAAGCCGCATCGGACAACTCAGGCAAAAATGGGTATCCCGATGGATTGAAAACCCGAAAGGGCGATCCATGCAAAACCAGGGAATAAGCGAACAACTGCATTCTGAATTCGTCTATGTCACTTACAACTTGGTAAACTTCGAAAGATTCGAGCACCGGTCAGAATCAACCTTCTTCAGAGAGCAAGACGAGAAGAACGTCAAATGTCATACGAGTCATAGCAAAGGGAAGCTCCTTGAAGCGTCATCAACATTGCCAACATCCTTTGTTTCTCAATTTATAACAATCTCCTCATTTTAGGGGATCTGTTTCTCTAACTGTATCTTGCCAATTCAGGGCACATGAATTAATAAAATCAGATTTTCAGTCATGTTTCATCTCGTACACTTTACTTTCATTTGCAAAATGTCCGATGTTCTTAAGATACTGATTGCATAAATACAGATGCTTTTCTTCTAAAAATACGTGCTCGCAGGAAATATACTTACTCCCGGGGGTGTCTAAACTCCTATGATGGAATCCGGTAAGGGATACCTCGGGATTACTTGTGCATTTCTCTGTCTTTTCAGGATTGCAGGTATTCAAAGCACAACATGGGGCATGAAAGCTTCATCCCAGCAAGCCGACAAATCGTTATCTACTCAGTCCTAACGTCGGGGGTGGATTCTCCCCAGCTGAGTTGTCCAGTATCGTCCTCAGCGAGACCCTTACAGAAATCTCCAGGAAGACCTTCCCATGGTCTTTCTTCTTCCCCCAGCCGAGTTGCCATTTATTTCCTCCGCAGATAAGTGCAAAGACAGGGAACCACCTCCCCACAGAGCTTCAGCCTCCATCCAGAAGAGCAATGCCCGAAGAACTCACAACAGAGTAAAGAAAGCTTCCACGAACCCCAGTTGGGTCCCTCATTACCAAAGATAGGTTTATCAGTGACCTATTCCCCAGGCAGATACATCTTATCAGATCTACCAATGATCTCAACCCCAGCTGGGATGTTCACTTCAAGCAGATCGACCAGAGATCTTCATAGCAACGGGATCCAAATCCCGGATCGGTATCTGTGCATAATCATAGCATTCGCATCATATTCTTCCCACAGAGCGTAGCATTCCGTCTAATACGGAGCATTACGGCAAAAATCAAACATATTGCATAATCATAAGCCATGGTCTGAATCAAACACTTGTAATTTTTGACAATCCATCAACAGGATACGAAGAAAACTCTCCAAATCCCCCACAAGAGAGCCAAAACATTCTGTAAACCCTACACTTGTAAATACAAATACACACTCCTTTTGGCACCCGTCCGTGTCATCATTCCCCAGTAAAGTCACCCGAGCTTTCTTTGCAAACAGACACTTATATACCACAGATACTTCTTGACACCCGTCCGTGTCATATCCCCAGCAGAAAGCCAAAGCATCCTCTTTGCACTCACAGATACATATATCCATACAAATCCCCTGACACCCGTCCGTGTCACTTTCCCCAGCACAGTTACCCAGACACTTTGTAAACCATATACTTGTTTATACTTCCTTTTGACACTCGTCCGTGTCACCCTCCTCAATAAGATAAACATTCTCCTGTACACCACTCATACTTATGTCACTCATAACAGATACTCGTCCGTATCTTGTATATACCACTTAAATCCCCTTAGATTCGACACTCGTCCGTGTTCTTTGTTAACCAGTTGGTCCTCGTCCGTACCATCATCTCAGAACATGTGTCAAGCGTTTGTTTCTACCTGATACTCGTCCGTATCACAGTCTTAGGGATGCTCGTCCGCATCTTTAATCCATACACGTGTCAAACATTTATGTCTTCTTGAATTAAGACGCTCGCCTGTGTCTACTATTCCCCAGAAGAGTCCCCTCAGAATCGACACTCGTCCGTGCTCCTTGTTAACCAGTTGATACTCGTCCGTATCATCATCTCTGAACACGTGTCAGTATTTGTTTCCACCCGATACTCGTCCATATCGTAGTTTTAAGAATGCTCGTCCGCATCTTTAATCTGTACACAACTTCAAAACACTTATACCTTTTATTTCTTGGATGTAAACACTTGTCCGTGTTTACTGTTCCCCAGTAGGTCGTCAACAAAGCAACCCCTTTTATCCGGCATTCGTCCTATGTCGTGATTTTTAGCAGCCATCCCCTGCTAGGTGATCGTCCTTCACCTTAGATGATCGTCCCTCATCTAATCCTTGAGAGCAGCCGTCCCCTGCTAGGTGATCGTCCTTCACCTCTTGATGATCGTCCTTCATCATGCTCATCCGATGGTCGTCCCCATCGTCGACCTTTTATCAGGCATTCGCCCTATGTCGTGATTTTTAGCAGCCGTACCCTGCTAGGTGATCGTCCTTCCCCTTTTGATGATCGTCCTTCATCATTTTATCCGATGGCCGTCCCCATTGTTGATCTCGTTATCTAACATTCGTCCTATGTCATGATAAACCTTTAGAGCAGCCGCCCCCTGCTAGGTGATCGTCCTTCACCTCTTGATGATCGTCCTTCACCATGCTCGTCCGATGGCCGTCCCCATCGTCGACCTTTTATCCGGCATTCGTCCTATGTCGCGATACTTTCGGCAGCCGTACCCTGCCAGGTGATCGTCCTTCACCTTTGATGACCGTCCCTCATCATTATTTCATTTATTCTTTAACCCGATGGCCGTCCCCGTCCTGGTCCCTTTTCCTTTTCCTGATGATCGTCCTTCATCAGTTTAGCCCGATGGTCGTCCCCATCGTTGTTTGCATTACTTTATGAACCTGATGACCGTACCTCATCATTTATTTTTACCTATAATCCTCAGAGAATCTTATAGTTTTACCTGATGGCCGTCCCCATCATAATCTCTTATATCCCCAGCATGTCGGCCGTCCCCGTCATTGCTTTATTTCCCGCATTTTCCCCAGCATGTCGGCCGTCCCCGTCATTGTTCTTTCCCCAGCAGTCGTCCTCTGCTCGGCAGTCGTCCTCCGTCACCCACACTTTATAAATATACTTTATTTTCTTTTACAATCTATATCCCTTTTCTTCTTCATTCTGTGAGTGCAAATTTTGGACTGTCTTTGGTATTCAACCACAAGTTATCTTGTTTGCCTGTTAAGCCGTTGCTTACATCCTGCACAACTAACTCATGTTTGAATAGGGGTAGCTGTAAACACCCCAAATTTTCCCTCACCCATTCACACCATGGCTTGTGACCATTTCATATGCATAAGTTCAATCATAGTATATCATATCACATTTGTGATTCACTGCATTGTTTCTAAGTCATCTGCATCTAGGGTTTGTGATCTGAGCAATCCATGAGCCATTTGAGCCCCTCCAAAGGTCATCAATCACTTCAAAGGGGTACATGTATGCTCAAGCATCATGTTATATCCTCTCAAAGTCAAGAATGTCAAAGAATCACAAGAACTGAGATTGGCATGGAAGCAGAGCCAGGTTTGACTGCACAGATGACCTAATATTAGGGTTTTGGTTTCAAAGGCCATAACTCCAAATTTTTTGGTCATTCTTGTTTCTATTGGTCTCTATATGGTATAGGGACCATGCATATCAATTTTCATGAAGAAATTCAATGGGGAAGTCATCTGATCAAGAGTTGACTTTTTGAGCAAGTCAGTGCAAAATCAGGGCATCTGAGGTCCCCAATGACCCAACCAAAGGGTGTTCATCATCATTTTGATTGTGTATTATCTTTATTTGATCATAGAAGATGTTAGAAGTTCACAAAATTGAAGAATTCAAGCAATTTGCAATGTTGACCTTTTGGGAAAGTTGACTTATAATGAAAATTGCCATTTTGGGAAACTTTTTCAACCCTTGCTTTTTGATTCAAGAATGCTTCAAATGGGAAAACTTTGGTCATGAAAGTTGTAGAATGGATCATTCCCTTTTCAAAAAGTACAAGAACATGACCTAATTCATTTTGGATCAAAAGTTATGGCTTGTCAAAGTTGGGGAAAATCACATAATTTCAAGTTATGCACCAAAGAGGGAAACTTGCAAATTCTTGTACCAAGGCAATTTGTGACTTCTAATTGATGTCTAACCTTTACACAAACATCATACATGACTTAAAATTCAGATTGCCCAAAGAATTTCTTAAGTTCCATGCCTTAAACTTCAAGAATTACAAAAGGGGCCAAAGTTGTGACAATTTGCAAAAGGAATCAAAACTTCTCATCCACTTGCCTCAGTTCACAAAATCTGATCCAAAAGCATTCCTTGATCCTTGCTGAACTCAACCATGCCCCTATCTCAGCCTGCCACTTGCCCATACCTCCAAGTACAACTTGCTTGACTTTTTGCAACTTGAAGTCATACCAATCCCACAGTGACACAACCACTCTCTGCCCAATCCAGACTTTACAAACACATCCCAAGGCTTCATTCTCATAAGACACACAAGCCTGAAACCTCCAAGAACACAGCATTCTCATTTTCCACCTCTTATGCAAAACAATTCGAAACACTCTCCACAAACATAAAACATCCAAACAAACTTCACAAACAATCTCAACATGACTCACTGATCACAAACCAACCATTGAAACAGCCTGAAAGTCACTGAAACCAAAACACGATCACCCCCCCCCCCTTGAACAGAACTTATGCCATCTCCCAAATCAGCCATCAACAAGAGTTGTGAAGCATTCCATTGAGCTCAGGGGGACCAGAGGAGTCAGTTTGCATAGGAGAAAGGCTCAGAAAGCTCCTGTTCGAAGGACTTCAGTTCAGGTATCCATCAAGAACAAATTTTCCAGAACTCCATTTACTTGTTATAAATTGATTCTACATGTTATCCTGATCATCATGATGTGTTTGAAAGTAAAAATGGTGGAATATTGAGTATGTATGAGTTGTCTGAAACTTTCTGCCCTAAATATGTTTTGCTTCGATTTACATGATTGATGAATGAAAAATGGTTTTTGTTTGGGGGTTTTGATTCAGTGATGAGTGGGGTTTGATTCTGGGCAGTTAGCTTTCATTTTTATGGAGTTTGGAGAGAGTTAGAGAAATGGCTCGTCGGAGAAGACGACCGGAACCACTGTTCCGTCCGTCTGAAGGTCATTAAGGTTAATTAGGGTTTAGGGCCAGGTTTGAATTTGGAGCGTAGGATGGGCTGACTTTGTTTGACCCGCGCGCGAATGGACGTCCCAGATGCGTTGATTAAACCCTAATCCAGTCATTTATGTAATTAATTAGGATTAATTAAATTCAAATCTCAGAATGAATCCCAGCCACTCAAACGCGCTTCAGTCAATTCCCGCGTGTCAAATTTGAATCCTGGCCACTGGATCAGCATACTTCTCATTTTATTCAATTTTATTTTCATTTTATTTCATTTCTTTTGTACATTTTATAAAAAATAGCAAAACACTTTAAAAAATTCTGAAAATTTTTATCAAGCATTTTATTAATTTTCAGAAACCAAAAACATTTTTATTTTTATTTTTTGCATCAAAAATTATTTTTAAATCATTTAAAATTTTATTTTTAATTAATTAATGAAAATTAATTGATTAAAAATACTTTTAGGTATTTAAAAATCACAAAAAAATTCATGTGACATTTAAAATCATTTAGAAACATTGTCCAACCTTCAAACCAAATTTCTTTTTTGATCTTGATGCCTTTTGACAATTTTCAATGGATTTAATTTCATTTCAAGGCATTATTTTGATTCAAACTTCAAAAATTCACTTCTGCCTAACCATTGAGAGTTGGACAATGATTCTTTTTGCATTGCATCTTGCATAACATGTAGTTTATAGGTTTAAATTGGCTTGAATTGATCTTGCATTTTCAATTTGTTTGACATTTTTCTTGACAAGGTACCTTAAAACCCTAGCAATCTTAGGAAATTCATAACTCTCACTAGGTTAAGAATTGGTTCCTCTCCTTTGGGCAATGAGTTTGTATAGGTTTAGGGTTCCTTTGAATGCATTTTCAAATTTTTATCATAATGTTTGCTTCTGGTTTAGAATTTTATTTTGTGCATTGTTCATGAACCCTAATTTGGGCTTTCTTTTGCATTCATCTTACATTTGCTTGCATACCATGACTTGCCATGACATTTTGTGCACCCATTTGATTCACAACACATCTTAAGACATATTAGAATCATGTTTGATCATTGCATCTCACATTTGCCATGTTGTATGTCATTTGCATTTCATAACTTTTCATGAACATCCATGGTTCAAAGCATGCTTCTCTTGCATCCATATGTTTGTATGATCATCCCCATGTCTTGCCTCATGTTTACATCATCTCTTAGCATCATTAACATCATACTCATGCTTCTGGTTTTGGTTTGCATCATCACATTTCATCTCATTTGCATTACATTTCATTTCTCTTACTAACTTTTCAGGTGGTAAGTTGTTTTGAGAAGTGGATTTGCCTTCACTTCTCACAATCTCTTTTCATCTCTCTTATGAATCATTGCTGCATTTTGTCTTGTGCTTTGGATTGAGCTTGCTCATTCTTGTTCATCTCACTTTCTTTCTTCAAGCAACTTGTCTTCTTAAGTGAAGCAAGTTGTTTTGCTTCTCTTTGCTCCTTTCATCTGCTTCCTGGTGGTTTCTCTGAAGATCTTTCTTGCAAACCTCATAAACCATAGGAACAACCAAGCATGACAATAATTAGGGTTTGATTAGTCCCCCCACTTAGCTTTTACCTTTGTGTCTCTTTGAGTCTTCTCCTCTCATCTCACAATCAGGAACTAAACCCTAAAGGCTTTGAGGCTTTGTGATTAAGCTTATGCCTGCATCCTTCTATTAGGATGGAGTGTATAACTTTAATCCTAAGTGTTAAACTCTTAATGTGTTTAAATCCTTAATCAATTCACTTAATAATCATCAAGACATCAAGCTTGTAACTTGGGCCTTGCATTAGGGTTCTAATTCTTCCTTAATTGGTTAAAAAGGACTAACCCTAGTGTTAATGGACAAGTCCTCCTGAAGTTGTCTTACAAATCATAAAATCCACTTCTTAATATTACCATTAACTAAAATCCACTTTAATAAAGGCTTTGTTTTGTCATGAGGTTAATCCCTAATCATGGATTAAGTTGAGGAATCTTTCTCAGCTTAAATGTTCTCATCTATTATCCTTCTATTAGGATGGTGTAATGAGTCCATTAAATCTTTGATTATGGCTTAATCTCATTACTTGACACTAAACAAAAACAACAAAAACATCTAAATAATAACAAGTAGGTTAATGATCTTAATCCTACATCAAAAGGTGATTAAGTGTGAGATGCTGACTTCACACTTAAGGTATTCTCATTACCCCTAATCAGAGGGAGGATGTGATGAGTTTACTAACCCCTTGGTTTAGGCTTAAGCTCATTATCTTATGACAAACTTCAAAAAGCAATAAAAGACTGAAAACTCAAAAACAAACAATAATCGTCTCCTTCGGGATTCTTTTATCATCACCTTCACTCACAAACGAGAACTAGCTTCTTCCGTCTAATGCAAGACAGTTAGCACCAGAGCCAGACAGGTCATACACTTGAGCATAGACAAGTAAGCAGTTCACAAGTCAACTCATCTTTCAGTCTCTTTGGGTCGAACTACGGTGTTCTGACTTCCTCATTGCACGAGAGGATACGTAGGCATAACTTAACAGTTATCGAACAAAAGTCTCTGTATATTCCCCCTCTTTCCAACATCATTCTTTAATCCTCATGATCTTGGCATTCCATTCATCTCTTACACTGACACTTCATTTATACACTTCACATTTCTTTTACACTGACACTTGCATTCTTTTCCAGCTTTGATACACAAATTGCATTGACACTACCCCTTTAAAACACAAATCTTCTAAGCGTGGATCCCGTCGAGTACGACGGACAATCTGGGTGCTAATACCTTCCCAGGTTGTAACCAACCCCCTTTCTCAGTCTCTCTGGTTCGCAACCGTCTTGTCCATATCTTTCTAGGTCTATGCAGCATTGCCTTTCCTTCGGGATAAAAATGCCTAGCTGGCGACTCTTTTCTTTTCTTGTGAGTTCACTCCTGTGTGTTCTCACATCCCCTTTTCGCCGACCGTTCGCGTCTGTACCCCTCTTGGCCCAATTGTCATTTGGCGGGAGCGACACATAATCCAAAGGGCATTCGTCTATAAGCGAACGTTCCATAAGGGCATGTGAATGTAGTCTTCTCTTGATCATCTGGGTGGATAGGGATTTGGAAAAATCCTGAGTAACCATCAAGATAACAGAAATATGAGTGCTTGGCTAATCGTTCTAACATTTGATCTATAAAAGGTAGTGGGAAATGATCTTTTCGAGTGGCTTTGTTTAGTTTACGATAATCGATGCACACTATATGTCCTGTCACTACTCTTTGTGATATCGATTTGCCTTTAGCGTTTTTCACAACAGTGATACCTCCTTTCTTTGGTACTACATGTACTGGACTAACCCATTTACTATCAGAGATTGGATATATTATTCGAGCGTCTAGTAGTTTCTTAACTTCTTCCTTTACTACAATGCTAAGGATTGGGTTAATTCTTCTTTGAGATTCTCTGGAGGTTTTGCAATCTTCTTCTAGCAGAATACGATGCATACAGATTGAAGGGCATATTCCTTTGAGATCAGATATGTTATATCCTAATGCAGTTGGATATTTCTTTAAGACATCTAAAAGTTTCTTTGTTTCAATTGTTCCTAAAATGGAATTGATTATAACTGGTCTTGTACATTCATTGTCTAGGAATTCGTATCTTAGGTTCTTAGGTAAAGTTTTTAACTCTAATGTAGGTTTATTCTTACTTGGCATGAGATCTGGTGTAAGTGCTAAACTTTCGCTTTGACTATCATCCTGATATGGTTCACGCCAATTATCTTCTTCGAAAATCGGAGGGATTTGAATTTTCATAATTTCAGAATAGGTAGTTTCTTTCATTTCCATTTCTCTTACACATTCGTCAATTACATCCAATAAATAGCATGTATCCTCTATAGCTGGTGATTATAAGAATTGTGTTAAAATAAATTCAACTTTCTCTTCACCTACTTCAAAGGTTAGCTTTCCTTTCTTTACGTCTATAATAGCTCCGGCGGTAGCTAAGAATGGTCTTCCTAGTATGATAGGTGTAGTGGAGTCTTCAGAGATGTCCATGATTATAAAATCAGTAGGAATATAGAATTGTCCTATACGTACTGGGACGTTTTATAGTATGCCTACAGGATATTTAATGGAGCAATCGGCTAGTTGAACAGACATTTTAGTTGGTCTTAGGTCTCCCATGTCTAGCCTTCTGCAAATTGTTAAGGGCATAACACTAATACTGGATCCTAAATCACATAGAGCTTTGTCAATGACGAATTTTCCTATTACACAGGGTATAGAGAAACTTCCTGGATCTTTTAGCTTAGGAGGCATATTATTCTGAATTATTGCGCTACACTCAGCAGTAAGTGTAACGGTTCCGTTATCCTCTATCTTTTTCTTATTGGATAAGATCTCCTTTAAAAACTTAGCATACGAGGGCATTTGAGTGATAGCTTCTGTAAACGGAATAGTAATATTCAACTGTTTCAGAAGTTCAACAAATTTTTTAAACTAGCCCATTGTCTTAGAATTGGTTAATCTCTAAGGGTACGGAATTGGTGGTTTATAAGGTGGTGGAGGTACATAAGGATTTTCTTTCTCCACTGCCTCTTGATTATTATCTTCCTTCTCTTCTGGTTCATTCACCTTTTCAGTCGGTTTATCTGGTTTTTGGTACATGGCTGGATTGTCAAGTCTTGGATCGGCAGGTCCGTCAAGTTCCTTGCCACTTCTTAATATCACAGCATTAGCCTGTCCTTTCGGATTAGGTTGAGGTTGTCCAGGAAATACTCCAGCTGGTGCAGCGGTAGGTGCTTGTTGTTGAGCTACTTGTGAAATCTGAGTTTCTAGCATTTTGTTATGTGTAGCTAACGCATCTACCTTGCTCACTAATTGCTTAATCTGCTCACTAGTGTGTATGTTTTGGTTTAAGAAATCCTTGTTTGTTTGAGATTGGGTAGCTATGAAGTTCTTCATCATCAACTCAAGGTTTGATTTTCTAGGAACATTAGGAGCAGTCTTTTGATATCCTGGTGGTGTAGCTGGTGCTTGACCTGGTGCGTATAAAGCATTGTTGTTCTTATAGGAGAAGTTTGGATGATTTTTCCAACCTGGGTTGTATGTGTTTGAGTACGGGTTTCCTTGAGCATAATTCACTTGATCCGTGGGAATTCCTGCTAATAGTTGACAATCAGGGACAGCATGTCCTGGAACTCCACATAACTCACAGTTAGGTGTTACCGCAACCACGGTGGTTGTTGGTGTTATGGCCAAGTTGTCGATCTTTTGGTTAAGTTGGTCAAACTTTGCATTGACTTGATCCATACTACTCACTTCGTACATACCTCCTTTTGTTGGTTTCTCAATTGCGACTCTCTCGCTTCCCCATTGGTAATGGTTCTGGGCCATACTCTCGATAAGTGCATAAGCATCGTTATATTCTTTGTCCATTAGTGCACCGCCTGCGGCAGCGTCAATTGTCATTCTTGTATTGTACAAGAGTCCATTGTAGAAGGTATGGATGACCATCCATTCTACTAATCCATGATGTGGACAAAGTCTCAGCATATCTTTATAGCGTTCCCAAGCTTCGAAAAGTGACTCGTTTTCCTTTTGCTTAAATCCGTTGATTTGAGCTCTTAGCATAGTTGTCTTGCTAGGTGGGAAATATCTTGTCAAGAAGACTCTCTTTAGTTCCTCCCACGTAGTTACCGAATTCGAGGGTAGAGATTGAAGCCAGGCTCTCGCTCTGTCTCGAAGTGAAAAAGGAAAAAGACGTAACCTAATAGCTTCTTGGGTAACTCCATTTGCTTTTACAGTATCTGCGTACTGCACAAATATCGAAAGATGAAGGTTCGGATCCTCGGTAGGATTTCCGGCGAATTGATTTTGTTGCACGACTGATATCAGCGAAGGTTTCAATTCGAAATCGTTTCGGTTGATAGCTGGTGCGGCAATGCTGGAATGCGGCTCAGCTTGCGAAGGACTAGTGTAATATTTGAGTGGATGATTCGGTTCTTCAGCCATCTCTGCGTCCTTTGATGTTCCGACCGGTTTAGGTGGATCAATTTGAAGATCTGGAATGTTGTAATTTCGTTCGTAATCGAATATTCATCTTCTTACGTGTAAGAAGCACTCCGATTATGGGACTAGAGGTTGCAAGTCTTCGCCTTGAGAGCGAGTACTTGGCATACACTCGGGAAATTAGATTAAGAAAAGAATAAGTTGTTACCTTAGTCTAGACAATGCTACTCTAATGGTGCACTAGTAACTAAATTAAGGTCCCCGGCAACGGCGCCAAAAACTTGATGGGGCGAAGACGCAATATGTGTCTAGCGGTATCTGAACTGCAAGCGCATAGCCTATCGAAGTAATATAAAAGATTGTCGATCCCATAGGGACTTTATGATCACTTAGTGCTAGAGGGTCTACTAGTTTAGCTAAGGTGGATATTTGTCACGATTTTGGTTTTTAAGAATTAAAGACGGGAATTAAATTTTAGTTTTATTGAAATAATAAGAAGGCGGTCGGTATGTAATTATGCTAACCTATGCGGGTCAATCTAACCTAAGCTTATAAGGATGGTTCACTTAATTAATTCTGTAGAGATTATCAGTTTAAATACCCTTGACTCACACTCTCGTGGTCTTATCTCAGATCTTACTCCTAAAGCCCTATGCCTGCTCTCGCTAGCCCATAAGTGTTTAGAAGATAATTTTTGAAAACTTAATAAGTCTAATTCATTTTAAAACGCTCTCGCTGTATTAAAATTAAATGCCTAACTTTAGCTATCCGGTTAAAATCTCACACTCTCGTGGTCTCGACCTAACCTATTACACTTTTCTTACTCTCGTATCGAAAAGATTAATTTTAATAATAAAAAGTCACAGCCAGAATTTAAGTTCTTAATTGTTTTAGCCTAGATTTGATTTTACCGAGTTGGTTTATTTTAATTACATACCGCCTAAATTGTTTAGCTACTCATATTTGTTGTACCAGACAGATGCAGAAACAGACAGATATTAAATAAAACATACATTATAAAATAAAAACAATTTCTTAACATAAATAAAATAAATAAATTAATATAAATGCGAAATTATAAAAACCTAAATAATAAAAATTGTAAAACTCCTTCTTCCACAGTCTGGTAAGCTCGGAGTGCGGAACCGGAATCGAAAATAAAATAAACGAATTTCTGAAGGCTGAAAAGAAATTAATAATAACAATTTCCTAATGTTGGAAATTGTTATTTGGTTTGGTTGGGATATAGAAATTAAACAAGAACAATCTGCTGGAAAAAGTAATAAAATAGGGTTCAACAAAAATATGGCAGAGCTTCCTCGAGAAATGCTAAAATTATACTCTGTACTTTCTAATTCTTAATCAAGCTATTTATAGAAAATCATATTGGGCTTGGGCAGTTGAAATCCATTGCGTGGGTTTCGTTGTTGTTGAGAGAATCCAGCGTACATGCCTTACTGAGTCTGCAGAATAATAGGAACACTTTTGACTTCACGTTGCACGTTTCATGACCAAATCAATTCAAGTAACCCTATTTTCCTTTGTCACGTTCGTGACAAAGGTGTCACGGTCATTTTCTTCATTTAAAGCGCGTCATGGTCGTGACAGCTTGGCGACGGTCGTGAGTGTCCCATGTTGGGCGTCACGGTCGTGGTTGTTACAAATTATGCAGCATTTGCAGAATTCCTTTCTCCTTCTTCTTTTCATGCTTGTTTTTGTTCATTTCACCTTTTGCTCATGATTTAGCTCTAGAAATGTTATACCTGCAATATGACATAGAAAACTCGAAGAATCGGGTGTTAATACGATAAATGTGCGATAAATCGGAATTGAAACTTAGTAATAAAACGATACGATTTCTCGTTATCAATCTGTAGCACAAAGTTCTCAAGAAGAAACCCACATCTGAACCGTGTTTCATATTCCCGCACTAGACTGAAATAGAATGGGAAAGAACATGAACCACTCTAGCCTAGGTGTCACTCAGGTCCCAGGTATAGGACCTTAATCACTCAGTGGAACCCCACCCACCAAAACAGAAACCAGATCCAGCAATGATAATGACATTATGATGTATAAAAAACTGTAAAGAAAGTAGTAAATAAAGCTCTACATAAAGCAATAAATAAAGAAAATAAATAAACACAAATAACACATAACACCCCAGTAAACACAAATCAAGCAAACACTAGGAGGAACCCACAAAAAGAACCAGAAGCCCTTGTTGCAGTATAAGGGTCCCCAGCAGAGTCGCCAAGCTGTCGCTCCCACCAAATGACACAGGGCCAGAAGGGGTACAGACGCGAACGGTCGGCGAAAGAGAGAACATGAAGATGAACTGAAAAGAGTCGCCAGCTAGGCATTTTTGTCCCGAAGGAAAGGTAATGCTACATAAACCTAGGAAAGAAATGGATAAGACGGTCGCGAACCAGAGAAACTGAGAAAGGGGGTTGGTTACAACCTAGGAAGGTATTAGCACCCAGATTGTCGGCCGTACTCGACGGGATCCACGCTTAAAAGATTTGTGTTTAAAGGGGTAGTTTCAGTGCTATTCTGTGTGCAAAAGCTGGAAAAGAATACAAGTGTCAGTGCAAAATAAATGTGGAGTGAAAAAAAGGAGTGTCAGTGTAAGAAAAGAGTGCAATGCCCAAGACAATGAGGCCTAAAATAATAATATTGGAAGATGGGGAATATACAAAGACTTTTGTTCGATAACAGATAAGTTATGCCTACGTATCCTCTCGTGCAATGAGGAAGTCAGAACATCGTAGTTCGACTCAAAGAGACTGAAAGATAAATTGACTTGTGAACTGCTTACTTGTCTATGCTCAAGTGTATGACCTGTCTGGCTCAGGTGCTAACTGTCTTGCATTAGACGGAAGAAACGAGTTCTTGTTTGTGAGTGAATGAGGTGAGAAAAGAATCCAGGAGGAGACGATTATTGTTTGTTTTTGAGTTTTCAATCTTTTATTACTTTTTGGAATTTGTCATAAGAAAATGAGCTTAAGCCTAAACCAAAGGTTAGTAAACTCATTACATCCTCCCTCTGATTAGGGGTAATGAGAGTACCTTAAGTATGAAGTAAACACCTCACACTTAGTCACCATGATGTAGGATTAAGATCATTAAACTACTTACATTTATTTAGATGTTTTTGGTATTTTTGTTTAGTGTTAAGAAATGAGTTTAAGCCATAATCAAAGATTTAATGGACCCATTACACCATCTTAATAGAAGGATGATAGATGAGAACATTTAAGCTGAGGATGGCTCCTCAACTTAATCCATGATTAGGGTTTAACCTCATGACAAAACAAAGCCTTTATTAGAGTGGACTTTAGTTTAATGGTAAGATTAAGAAGTGGATTTTATGGTTTGTAAGACAACTTGAGGGGGACTTGTCCATTAACACTAGGGTTAGTCCTTCTTAACCAATTAAGGAAGAATTAGAACTCTAATCCAAGGCCCAAGTTACAAGCTTGATGTCTTAGTGATTATTAAATGGATTGGTCAAGAGATTTAAACACATTAAGGATTTAACACTTAGGATTAAAGTTATACACTCCATCCTAAGAGAAGGATACAGGCATAATCTTAATCACAAAGTTAAAACTAATGGGGGACTAATCAAACCCTAATTATTATCATGTTTGGGTATTCCTAGGGTTGATGAGGCTTGCAAGAGATCTTCAAGAAAATCCACCAAGGAAGAAGCAAATGGAAGGAGGAGAAGCAGAAGGAGCAAGTCAACTTACTTCACTTAAGAAGATAAGTTGCTTGAAGAAAGAAAGTGAAGAAGGAACATGAATGAGCAAGCTCACTCTAGTACAAATACAAAATGCAGCAATTAATGCATAAAAGGGATGAGAAGAGATTGTGAGAAGTGAAGGCAAATTCATTTCTCAAAGTACTTACCACCTGAAAAGTTAGCAAAAGGAAATGAAAATGAAATGAAAATGAAAAGTATGCAAGGATGCAAACCAAAACCAGAAGCATGTTCATGATGTTAATGATGCTAAAAGATGGTGCAAATGTATGCCAAGAGTTGTGAATGATCATACAAGGGATGAGGATGCAAATGGAGCATGAAGGAAGCATGAAAGTTCATGAATGCTCATGGAATGTAATGAATGCATAACATGGCAAATGGATGAAGAAATGATCAAGCATGAGTCTAATGTGTCCTAGGATGTCTTATATATCATGTGGATGCAATAAATGTCATGTCAAGTTCTTATATGAATGCTTATGCAAGATGTATGCAAAGGAAGATGAGAAATTAGGGTTTTCATGCAACATGAGATGCAAAACCCAAAAACAGAAGAAAATGACAAGATAAAAAATTGAAAATGCGATCAAAAGAACCCTAACCCCATATGATATCACACCCCAAAGGAGAAGTCCTAACTCTTAACTTAATGGAAGATATGATTTTTCTAAGTTATCTAGGGTTTTAAGGTACCTTAAAGGGAAAACATGCCAATCAATTCAAAAAGGCAGAAGAAATTTATGACAAAATTATGTTAGAAAGTACATTTCAAATGAAGATCAATGCAAAACGAATCATTGTCATACCATTCTTGGTTAGGCAGAAAATAATTCTTGAAGTTAGGGTTCAAAAATAAGAATTTTATGAACCCTAAATTCAAGAAAATTATCAATAATGGTTCAAAACCAAAAAGAAATTTGTGTGGATGGTATGACAATGTCTCTAAATGTTTAAAGATGTAATATGAATTTTTTGGGATTTTTTAGAAACCTAAATGATATTTTAATTAATTAATTTCCATTAATTAATTAAAATAAACATTTAAATGTCTAAAAAATTATTTTTTAATGTAAAAAATAAAAATAAAAATTTTTTTGGGTTAAGAAAATTATTTGAAATCAAAATGCAAAATAAAAATATTTATGGAAATTTCTAGCTATTTTAAATAAAATGTGCAAAATAAATAAGAAAAATATGAAATAAAATTAAATTAAATGGAAGTATGCAAAGGAAATGGCTGAGATTGATTCTGGGTTTAAATGAGCTAATCTCCACCCTCCATCTCACGCGGGAAGGACAGATCCAATGGCCCTAATTCAAAAGATGCCCTAACCCTAATTAAGACCTTAATGACTTTCAGGTCACCAGAGAAGAGCTCCGGTCGTCTTCTCCTGTGACACCCTCCCCTGAAAGTTTTCAACTTCTTCCCTAGGTCTTTTCTGGAGCGCTAAAGCTCCAGATTCACTCCTCTCACTCTCCTATGATCAAATACACTCTCAAAACAAATTTATTTTCACTCAAACTCCTGATTCAAAGAGAAACATAAACATGGCAAAAATGTCAGACAAGCAATACACTCTCATTTCTCAACCATTTTCAAAAATTCCAAGTTCAATGTGATCAGTGAAGCATGCTTAATCATTTTGTAACATAAAAAAGAAGTGCTGGAAAAATTAATTCGAATGGCTACCTGAGATGAAGCTTTCAACCCTTGAGCTTTCTGGCCATTTCCTTGGTGCAAAATTCCTCTCATGACCTTCCTGAAGAGGTTGCAATACTTGGAAAGCTTTGAGGATTGCTGGTTTGTGAGCTTGCACTCCAACTGGTCAGAAATCATATTTTGTTTGTGGTGTGTTCTTGGCTATTTTGATGGGTGGTTTTGGGCCAATGAATTATTTAGGAATGAATGGTGGTGTTTGTTTGAAGATTGAGTGGCTAAGTTGGGAGATTAGAAAGCTTTTGCAAGAGGGAGAGTTTTTGTGAACTTGGTGATTCTTAGGGTTCAGCTTGTGTTCTTTTGTGTTATGACCAGCATTTGGTCCACATATCAACTTGTGATAAGTCTGTGGAGTGGTTGTGCCCTATTGTGATTGGTATGGCCCTTCTTGCAAAAAGTCACCAACTTGTGTACTTGAGGTATGGGCAAGGATGCAGCTGGCCTTTGGGCATGTCCATGCGCAGCTGACTTCAAGGAAGTCCACAAATCCATTCTTAAGGCAATTCAGCATGTGGGAAATAAGTTATGGGGTGTTTTGCAATTATGTGATGTTTTGGCCCCTTTGAGAAATCTTGATGTTCAAGGCATGTGATCTTGCAATTCCTTGGGCAATTATGACATAGAAGCAATGTACTATGATGTTGTGATGTATTGAAGTGTGTTTGAAGTCACAAAAAGCCTTGGCAAGTGATTTTGCAACGAATCCCCTTTGGTGCATTCTTGAAAATTATGGGATTTTTACCAACTTTGACAAGCCATATCTTGAGTTCCAAAATGAATTAGGTCTTGTTCTTGTACTTTTTGAAAAGGGAATGATCCAATCTACAACTTTCATGACCAACAATTTTTCATTTGAAGCATTTTTGGTTGAGAAAGAGGAGGTTGAAAAACTTTCCCAAAATGGAAAGTTTACATTACAAGTCATTTCCATTTTTGGCAACTTTTGGTATAGCTCACTTTTCTTCAATTTTGTGAACTTCTAAGCACTTCAATGATCAAATAAAGACCATATAACTTCAATTTGATGAAAAATCCACTTTGGTTCCATGTTGTGGGACCTCATATGCCCTGATTTTGCTCTAACTTGCTCAGGAAGTTACCCAGTGATCAGATGACTTCCACAATGAATTTCTTCATCAAACATGGTACACATGTTCCTTATAACATATAGAGACCATTAGAAACAAGAATGACCAAAAAATTTGGAGTTATGGCCTCTGAAACCAAAACCCTAATTTTAGGTAATCTGTGCAGTTAAACGCTAGCTCTGCTTCCATGCTTTGCCAGTTCTTGTGATTCTTTGACTTCCTTGATCTCTGGAGGATAAAATATGATGATTGAACATACATGGACCCCCTTGAGATGATTGAAGACCTTTGGAGTGGCTCATATGAATCTTGGATGGCTCAAATCACAAACCCTAGATGCAAATGAACTTGAACTGATGCAGTGAAGCAAAAAATGCAATATGAGATGATATGATCAAACTAATGCAAACATGAAAGATCACAAGCCATGGTGTGAAATTAGTGAGGGCAAATTTGGGGTGTTTACAATGGGTGTTTTTGCAAAAAGTCAAGTTTGGTTGTACTTGAGGTATGGGTCATGGCAGGCTTGGTTGCAAGGGGTGTGTTGCCTCAGCTGAGTTCAAGGAGGTCCATAGGATTGAAACAATGCATCTAGATCACTTGATGCTAGGGTTTCTATGTGTTTTGCAAATTTTCCCCCTTTGGTGTATCTTGTGATGCAAGGCATGAAATGTTGTGATTCCTTGGGCAATTCTGAGTAAATTGAGTCATTTGATGTTGTTATGATGTTTAGAAGTCAATTAGAGGTCACTTAGAAGTTTGGTAAGTGAATTTGCAAAAATCCCTCTTTGGCATGAATGTGAAAATTATGTGATTTTTGCCAACTTTGAAGGATCATAACTTGAGTTCCATAATGAATTAGAACATGTTCTTGTACTTTTTGAAAAGGGTAAGACCTAATCTACAACTTTCATTACCAACCATTTTTCATTTGAAGCATTTTTGGTTGAGAAAGAGGAGGTTGAAGAACTTTCCCAAAATGGAAAGTTTCCATTACAAGTCATTTCCATTTTTGGCAACTTTTCAAATGGCTCAAATTTATTCAATTTTGTGAACTTACAAGCACTTTAATGATCAAATAAAGATCATATAACTTCAATTTGATGAAAATACCCCTTGGGTTCCATTGTTGGAGGCCTCAGATGCCCTGATTTTGCTCTGACTTGCTCAAGAAGTTACCCAGTGAAGAGATGACTTCCATAATGAATATCTTCATCAAACTTGGTATACATGATCCTTATAACTTCTTAAGAACATTAGAAACAAGAATGAACCAAAAATTTGGAGTTAAGGCCTCTGAAACCAAAACCCTAATTTTGGTCATCTATGTAGTGCAAACCCTAGCTCTGCTTCCATGCCTTGCCAGTTCTTGTGATTTCTTGACTTACTTGAACTTTGAGGGATATAATATGAGGATGGAACACACATGGACCCTCTTGGAATAATTGGAGACCTTTGGAGTGGCTCATATGGATCCTTGGATTGCTCAGATCACAAACCCTAGATGTAGATGAATTTGAACTAAGCAGATGAAACAAAAATGAAATATGAGATGGTATGCTCATACTAATGCAAACATGAAATATCACAAGCCAATGGTATGATATTGGTGAGGGCAAATTTGGGGTGTTTACACCGTCCAAACGCGCGCTAAAAACAATCAGATGGCTCACATTCAAACTGGGGAGATTAGCCCTAATTACAAACCCTAAGTATTTTCAGGCGACCGGAGCAAGCTCCGGTTGTCTTCTCCGGCACCCCCTCCCATGAGTTCATACAAATCACCATAAAAACTCACCAAAAGCTCCAAAATCAAACTTTAAACATCAATAAACTCAAATCCAGCAAAAACAAAATTTATCATGCACATACAAAGAGAATCGAACAAGAACAAATTTTAGGTCTAACTTTCAGAAGCACGATACACCCTGATTTCTCCACCATTTTCAAAAATAATTACATCACAATGATCAGGGGAGCATATAGATTCATATTGTAACTTAAAAAATAAGTTCTGGAAAAAATGTTTGAAGGAGCTACCCAAGATGAAGCTTTACAGTTTGGTGCTTTCTGGCCCTTTCCTTGATGTTAATCCACTCCACTTGATCCCCTTGTGCTTCTGGAAGGCTTGAATGGGGTTTAAATGGCTTATTTTGGAAGATTCAGTTCTGATAGTGCATGAATCGTATTCTTGTTTGGCTATGTTTCAGAGCTTTTTAAGGGTTGCTTTATGTTCTATGAGTGATATTGAGATGATTGGTGAAGTTTGTTTTGAGGTTTCTGGCTTGTGTGATCAAATTCGAAGAGATGAAGGTTTTGGGGATTTTTTGCAATTCTGAGTTGTGGGAGGTTTCAGGCTTGCTTGTGTTATGTAATGAGCTCCATAATGTTTGTATGTAATGTCTTGATTGGTCAGAAAGTGGGTAGTGGCATGGTTTGATTGGTATGGGCAAGTTGCAAAAAAGTCAAAAGTTTTATACCTCAAGCATGGGCCATGGCAGAGCTGGAGTTTGGGGTGTCTTGGCCTTAGCATGATTTGTGGATAGCCCTAGGATCAAAGTTATGCAGCTGGCACAAGTGGATGAAGAGTTTCAAGGCATTTTGCAAATTTCCCTCTTTGAACTTTCTTTAGAAGCAAGGCATGGAAACTTGTGATTTTTGGTGCAATCTTGATCAAAATGTGTTGCATTATGTTGGTATGATGTGTAGAAGTTGATTAGAGGTCATGAAATGGCTTGAAACATGAATTTGCAAAAAATCCTCTTTGGCATGAACTTGGAAATTATAGGATTTTTGCCAACTTTGAAAGGCCATATCTTGAGTTCTAGGATGAATCATGTAATTTTCTAGTAATTTTTGAAAATGGGAAGACATAATCTACAACTTTCATGTCCAAGAATTTTTCATTTGAAGCATTTTTGGTCATGAAAGAATAGGTTGAAAATCTTTCCCAAAATGGAAAGTTTCCATTACAAGTCATTTCCAAAAATAGCAAGTTTGCATTTGGCCCAAAATTCATCAACTTTGTGAACTTCCCACCACTTATAAGATCAAATAAATATCATAGGGACTCAAAATGATGATGATGACCCTTTGGTACCCTTGTTGTGGGCCTCGGATACCCTGATTTTGACTTTACTTGCTCAAGAAGTTACCCAATGATCAGATGACTTCCACAGTGAATTTCTTCATCAAACTTGGTACACATGATCCTTATAACATATTAAGACCAATAGAAACAAGAATGACCAAAAAATTTGGGATTAAGGCTTCTGAAACCAAAACCCTAATTTTAGGTCATCTGTGTAGGAAATCCTCAGTATGCCTCTATGCCTTTGCCATTCTTTGTGATCTCTTGACTTTTATGAACTTTGGGGAACATATTATGATCATGAAACACACATGGACCCTCTTGTAAATCTTAAATACTTTTGTGATGGCTCAGATCACTTCTTGGATTGCTCAGATCACAAACCCTAGATGCAGATGAAGTAAAACTATGCAGATGAGACAAATATGCAATATGAGATGGTATGCCTATGCTTATGAAAAAAAATGAAAAATCACAAGCCATGGTGTGAGAAAAAGTGAGGGAAAATTTGGGGTGCTTACACCTATTCACACTGAAGGGCCTGATCCAGAAGAATCATGGACTATGATGTTTGATGGGGAAGTTAATTGCAACGGCCGTGGTGTTGGTGCAGTGCTTATTACACCTAAAGAGGTTCACATGCCTTTCTCAGCAAAACTCACCTTTGCCTGCACTAACAACGAAGAAGAATACAAATCTTGTATCATGGGTCTTGAGGAAGCCATTGACCTCAGGATCAAAACCTTGAATGTATTCGGAGATTCAACTTTGGTAATCAACCAGACCAACGACAAGTGGTATACACATCAGGAGCAACTGATTCCCAACCGTGACTATACAAGGAGATTGTTGACCTTCTTCACAACAGTTAAGCTTGAATACATCCCTCGAGATGAGAATCAGTTTGCATACGCTTTGGCTACCATTTCATCTATGATCAAAGTACAGACTGTCAACTACATAGCTCAGATTTTGGTATCCAGACTGGACAGACCGACATATGTATTCTCTGTGGACACTGTCACTGATGACAAACCTTGGTTCCATGACATCAAATGCTTCTTAGAAACTCGGACATACCCATTTGGGGCATCGTCAAATGATAAGAAGACATTGAGAAGGCTAGCCGGCATTTTCTTCCTCAATACTGATGGTTCTTTATACAAGAGAAACTTCGACATGGTCTTGCTCAGATTTGTTGACAAGAAGGAAGCAGACCTGTTGATGCACGAAGTACATGAAGGTTCTTTCAGTACCCATGTCGGAGGACATGAAATGGCAAAGAAGTTGTTAAGATCGGGTTACTACTGGATCCTAATGGATGCAGACTGTTGTGCTTATGCCAGGAAATGCCACAAATGCCAGATCTACATAGATAAAGTGCATGTGCCTCTGAATCCTGTGAATGTAATGTCTTCACCTTATCCTTTTGCCATGTGGGCATTGATATAATTGGAAAGATTGAACTGACTGCTTCAAATGGTCACAGATTCATCCTGGTAGCCATTGATTACTTCACCAAATGCATGGAAGCAGCTTCATATGCAAACATTCACCAGACAAGTGGTAGCTAGATTCCTGAAAAGGGATATCATCTGTCGATATGGAGTTCCCGAGCGGATCATTATTGTTAATGGTTCCAATTTGAACAACAAGATGATGGTTGAGCTTTGCCGGGACTTCAAAATTCAACATCACAACTCTTCTCCTTACAGGCCAAAGATGAATGGCATTGTTGAGGCTGCTAACAAGAATATCAAGAAGATTGTGCAAAAGATGGTAGTCACCTACAAAGACTGGCACGAAATGCTACCATTTGCCTTTCATGGGTACCGCACCTCTATCATAACATCTACTGGGGCAATACCTTATCAACTTGTGTATGGTATGGAAGTTGTCCTACCTGTTGAAGTTGAACTACCCTCCTTACGGGTACTGATGGATGTGAAACTGGATGAAGCAGAATGGGTCCGGTCTTGATACAACAAACTGAATCTGATTGAAGAGAAAAGATTAGCGGCCATATGTCATGGGCAGTTGTATCAGAAACGAATGAAGAAAGCCTTCGATCAAAAAGTCAGACCTCGGGAATACCAAGTGGGAGAGCTTGTTCTGAAAAGACTTCTTCCTCCTCATTTAAATCACAGGGGCAAATGGACGCCAAATTACGAAGGTCCATTCATAGTAAAGAAAGTTTTTTCTGGTGGAGCACTGATGCTCACCACTATGGATGGTGAGGATTTCTTATCTCCTGTGAATTCAGATGCAGTTAGAAAATACTTCGCATAAAATGACCCGCTGGACATAAAAACAGAATGAAAGTCCAGGCAAAAATAGAGCATCCCAGCGAGTCAAAAACAGAATAAAAGACTCGGGCAAAATAAGGGAAAAATCAAAAAAATGTACACCCGCTGAGTTGAAAAGCCACATCGGACAGCTCAGGCAAAAAATGGGTATCCCGGTGGATCGAAAACCCGAAAGGGCAATCCACGCAAAATCAGGGAATAAACAAACAATTGCATTCTGAATTCGTCTTAATCACCCATAACATGGCAAGCTCAGAAAGGAATAAAGCATCATTCAGAATCAGCCTTATTCAGAAAGCAAGACAAGAAGAACGTTAGGGTCATATGGTTCATAGCAAAGGAAGCTCACCGGAGCATCGACATCAAACATTGCCAACACTTTTATTTTCTCAATTTATAGCAATCTCCTACTTTTAGGGGATTTGTTTCTTTGACTTTACTTGCCTATTCAGGGCACACCAATCAAAAAAATCAGAATTTTCATTCACACTCTATTTTGTACTCTTTTTTTTCGTTAGCAAAATGTTCAAGGTTCACACTTGCATGAAAACATATAAGCCATTTTCTAATAAATGCTTGCAGGAAATAGTATTGCACTCTTGAGTAAATATAACTCCTATGACGGAATCCGGTTGAGCATGCCTTGGGACACTCGTGCGTTTCCTTTGTCTTAACAGGTTGCAGGTACTCAAAGCAGACAATCTTTCACAACATGGGCATATCAAGCATTATAATCCCCAGTATGCTGTCAGCAAGACTATCTCCAATGGAGTCACTCGGTATCAATCCTCCCCAGCATGAGACTTCCCCAAGCAGAAGTGTTCCCCAAGCAGGATTTTTTCCCCACTGAGTTGTCAGCCTCAGAGGATTTCCTAAAATTCCCAGCATGAGTCTCTTCAACAAAAGATCTCTACAAGGTTCCATAGAAAGGACGATTCGGAGATCCTTTCTCCCCACAGATCGACCAATGATCTCTTGCCCCAGCGGAGTTCTCCCTCCAAATAGATCGCCTAGAGATCTTTTCTCGTTGCAGGATCCGAATCTTAGATCAGTTTTAACATTTGCATAATCATAGCATTCACATCATATTCACCAAATAAGCGTAGCATTCCGTCTAAAACGGAGCATTACGGAAAAAATCAAACATTTGCATGATCATAAGCCAGGTTCAAGCCAGTTACCTATAAACACCAAGTCACTTCACCAGCAATATACAAAGTTTATCCCCTGCAGATAAAAGCCAAAGCATCCCCTTTGCACTCTCAAACACAAATTCCTGTTCATATTTATACATGCTCTTTTCGACACTCGTCCGTGTCATATTTCCCCTGTAAGGTCGCCATAATCCCTTTAGGATTATTAAACACTTGTTCATACCTGTACATATTCTTCGTTGACACTCGTCCATGTCATGTTTCCCCAGCAAGTTAAAACACTCGTCTGTATCCCTTGCTCAATCTTTTGACACTCGTCTGTGTCTTGCACATACTTCCCCGACAGATTCAACACTCGTCCATGTTCCGTGCTTAACCAATTGATACCCGTTTGTATCATCATCCTTAAACATGTGCTGACATTTATTTCTATCGATACTCGTCCGTATCGCAGTCCTAGGGATGTTCATCCGCATCTTTAGTCTATACACACCGTCAAACACTTATACATTTTATTTTAAAGCGTAAGCACTCGTCCGTGCTTACATCCCCACAAAGATAAAACAACTTTCCCAACCTGACATTCGTCCTATGTCGTGATACTTTCGGCAGTCGTCCCCTGCCAGGTGATCGTCCTTCACCTTGTGATGACCATCCCTCATCCTTTCCCCAGTGGAATCCCCATTGTTAGAACTTTCTATCCGTCATTCGTCATATATCGCGATATCTCTTAGCAGCCGTCCCCTGCTAGGTGATCATCCTTCATCTCCTGATGGTCGTCCTTCATCATATTTATCTGATGGTCGTCCCCATCGCCGACCTTTTATATTCGGCATTCGTCCTATGTCGCGATAATCCCCAAAGTAGCCATACCCTGCTAGGTGATCGTCCTTCACCTCTTGATGATCGTCCTTCGTCATGCTTATCTGATGGTCGTGTTAGAACAATTATGGTTCTAAACCTCTAAGTGTTTTGATGATAACAAATATTATTATGCTATAATAGAAGTTCTAATGACTACCTTTATTCTTGTGTATAAGATAAACTCAATTAAAGGAGACGTGCATCACTAGAAGATATATTGAGCCATTTATAGAAGATACACTTAATGAAGAATCCATCATTTAATGACATGATTAATTGGTTGCGCATCAAATATTTATTATCTCTGATTTACGTCTAGAAGATGATGATATTCATAATGAAGACATTAATTAAAGAATATTTTAATTAATGATGAAGACAAGTATCTCTTGCTTTGGAAAGAATTTATGGTATTAACTAATATCCATAATTAGCTCAAGATGTCTCCAACGGCTACATTTATTCAAGAACTATATAAAGCAATCAAATTGAAGAATTGAAGGCAATATACTCACGCAAAAAGACTGAATCATTTTGTGCTAAAATATTGTAACTTTCACTTAGTGATCTTAGCTTGATAAGAAGAAAATTAGTTACTATATTATTATCATTGTAATAGTTGAGTAATATTCCTTGAGTGACTAGTTTCAGTCAGAAGACTCAAGAGGACATTGACTATAGGTCAGTGTGTGTATTAATTTGTTGAATAGTGGATTAAGACCTCAGTAGAGGCAAAATCACCTTGGCGGGTGGACTGGACGTAGTTTGAGTTCAAACGCACCAGGATAAATTAACTTGTCATTAGAAGTTGTTTTTAGTTGCTAAAGAAAACCCAATTCCAACCCCCCTTCCTTGTGTTTTGCGCACCTTCAATTGGCATCAGAGCGCTAGGTTCTGAGAAAAACACTTAACCGTGTCAGTAAAAGATTCAGAAGTTAAAACACATGGCAGAAGCTGGCAATAACAACAATGACTACCAAAATGACAAGATCAACGCTAAACCTCCAGTGTTCAAATGTGACAATTTTGACTACTGGAAGGATGTTCTGGAAAGTTTCTTTCTAGCTCTAGATGGAGATCTCTGGGACATGGTGACAGATGGATACATTCATCCTGTTGGAGCAGATGGTCAGAAGATTGAAAGAAAAAATATGACAGCTCAGTAGAAGAAGGAATTCAGAAATCATCACAAAGCTAGAACCATACTTCTAAGTGCTATCTCATATACAAAATATGAGAAGATCGCAAACAGGGACTCAGCTAAACACATGTTTGATTCTCTGAGGATGACACATGAAGGCAAAACTCAAGTCAAAGAGACTAAAGCTCTAGCCCTCATCTAGAAGTATGAAGCTTTCAATATGGAAGAAGATGAGACAATTGAAAAAATGTTCTCAAGGTTCCAAATCCTGGTAGCTGGACTGAAAGTTCTGGATAAAGGCTACTCAACAGCAGATCATGTGAAGAAAATCATCAGAAGTTTACCAAAAGCTTGGAGGCCAATGGTCACTGCTCTAAAGCTATCTAAAAATCTGAATGAAATATCCTTAGAAGAAATGATCAACTCCTTGAGAAGTCATGAGATTGAACTAGAAGAAGATGAACCCCAGAAGAAAGGTAAGTCTGTAGCTCTTAAATCTAACAAATCTGTTTCTAAAGCTTTACAGGCAGAAGAAGAAGAAAGTTCTGGATGCTCATCAAGAGAAGATGAATTATCTCTCATATCCAGAAGAGTCCAACAACTCTGGAAGCATCGTCAGAAGAAGTTCAGAAATACCAGAAGAACAAACAACTATTCTGAATCAACATCTGGTCACAAGAAACCCAGAAGCAAAGAAGTTGTGTGCTATGAATGCAAAGAACCAGGACATTACAAGAGTGAATGTCCAAAACTCCGGAAAGAGAAACCCAGAAACAAATTCAGCAGAGAAAAGAAAAAGAGTCTCATGGCAACATGGGATGATTCTGAATCATCTGAAGCAGAGTCAGATTATGAAGATGAACAAGCTAATATTGCATTAATGGCAAACATACCAGAAGATGATCACTCATCAGAATCAGAATCAGAATCAGATTCAGAAGAGGTATTTTCTAAACTTTCCAGATCTCAATTAGAAGCTAGCCTCTCAGAAATTCTTGAAAAATATCAAAAGCTTCAATTCAAATACAAAGACATGAAACAAAGTCTGGTATCTGAATTAGAAGAAGTTAGAAAACTAAAAACAGAAAACTCTGAGCTGAAAGAAAATATTTTTGAATGTAAAAACTCTTTTGAAAAACTTAAAGCTCAGAAGGAATCTGAATTAGAAGATCTAATCAATTCTGATAATATCATAAAACAATATGATTATGGCTTTCAAAAATTCCTAGCTAAAAGTATAAATAGAAGCAAAATTGCATCTATGATCTATGGAGTTAGCAGAAATGATAGAAGAGGCATAGGCTATGAGAAAACTAAAGAAACTCTGAAGTATAAAAAGATTGATGACATTGTCATAAAAACTAATACTCCTCTAAGTTCTCATTTTACCTATGGTCATAATCATGATCTAATATACACTAGTGAGTCATCTCGTTCCCCAAGTTCTGATTTGAAACCTAAAATGAATCAGAAGTTTGTAAAAACTAACAAAAAAGGACCCAGAAGAATATGGGTACACAAAGATAAAATTGTGTATGTTGTAGATGTCTTTAACAGCAAAACTGAAACACCAATCATGGTACCTGAACTCTGGATGCTCACGACACATGACGGGAAGAAAGCATATTTTCCAAAGTCTTGAATTAAAAGATGGAGGCCACGTAGGTTTTGGAGGCAATCAAAAAGGAAAAATAATTGGCTCTAGAACTATTGGTAATGGAAATCTTCCCTCTATTTCTAATGTTCTATTAGGAGAAGGATTAATGCATAATCTATTATCCATAAGTCAATTAAGTGATAATGGTTATGACATAATCTTTAATCAAAAGTTCTGTAAAGCTGTTAGTCAGAAAGATGGAACAATCCTCTTAAGTGGAAAGAGAAAGAACAACATTTATAAAATAAAACTTTCAGAATTAAAAATTCAGAATGTAAAATGTCTAATGTCTGTGGAAACTGAGCAATGGGTCTGGCACAGAAGATTGAAACATGTTAATATGAGAATATTATCTCAACTTAACAAACTCAATCTAGTCAGAGGACTTCCAAATTTGAAGTTCAACTCAGAAGCTCTGTGTGATGCATGTCAGAAAGGCAAATTTTCAAAACCTGGTTTTAAAGCTAAAAATGTTGTATCTTCCTCTAGACCATTAGAACTTCTGCACATTGACTTGTTTGGACCAGTGAAAACTGCTTCTGTCAGTGGCAAGAAGTATGGATTGGTGATCGTAGATGACTTCAGCAGATGGACATGGGTAAAGTTTCTTAGACACAAGGATGAGTCAATTGTTGTATTTTCTAACTTCTGCAAACAAGTTCAAAATGAAAAAGAATTTAAAATTATTAAAGTCAGAAGTGATCATGGTGGAGAATTTGAAAACAAACAATTAGAATCATTTTTTAATGAAAATGGCATCTCTCATGATTTTTCTTGTCCTAGAACTCCTCAACAAAATGGGGTTGTAGAACGTAAGAATAGAACATTGCAAGAGATGGCCAGAACCATGATCAATGAGACAAATATGGCTAAACATTTTTGGGCAGAAGCAGTAAATACAGCATGCTATATTCAGAATAGAATCTCTATAAGACCTATTCTTGAAAAGACTCCTTATGAATTGTGGAAGAACAGAAAGCCCAACATTTCATATTTTCATCCTTTTGGATGCATATGTTTTATTTTAAATACTAATGATACTCTGAATAAATTTGACTCTAAGGCACAAAAGTGTTATATGTTAGGATACTCTGAACGTTCTAAGGGATACAGAGTATACAACACAGAAACACGTATTGTGATAGAATCTATTTATGTCAGATTTGATGATAAGCTTGGTTCTGAAAAACCAAAGCAGAATGAATTTATTGCAGATATAGAAGTTGATATTTCTACAAATAGAACATCTGAAGATCAATCACCTACAAAACAGAACAAGACATTTACTCCAACAACTTCTGAAGAACCCACTCAGAAGAAACTATCCAGAAGCAAGGTGAATCATCCAAAAGATAAAATCTTGGGAAAGAAGGATGAACCAATCAGAACAAGATCATCATTCAGAAACTCTGAAGAATCGCTAATGGGACTTGTTTCTCTGATTGAACCAACTTCTGTAGAAGAAGCTCTCTCAGAAAATGATTGGATTCTGGCTATGCAAGAAGAACTTAACCAATTCACCAGAAATGATGTATGGGATCTAGTTCCTAGGCCCAGAGGATTTAACATCATTGGCACCAAGTGGGTATTCAGAAACAAGCTAAATGAGCAAGGAGAAGTTGGCAGAAACAAAGCAAGACTGGTTGCACAAGGTTATAGTCAACAAGAAGGAAATGAATATATAGAAACCTATGCACCAGTTTCCAGGTTAGAATCTATTAGACTTCTAATTTCATTTGCTGTAAACCATGATATCATTCTATATCAAATGGATGTCAATAGTGCATTTTTAAATGGTTATATTGATGAAGAAGTGTATGTACACCAACCCCTGGCTTTGAAAATATAAAATTTCCAGAACATGTTTTCAAACTGAAAAAATCTTTATATGGTCTGAAACAAGCTCCCAGAGCTTGGTATGAAAGACTAAGTACTTTTCTTCTGGAAAATAATTTCATCAGAGGGAAAGTGGATACAACCCTTTTCATTAAAAACATTAAAAATGATCTTCTGATATGCCAAATTTATGTAGATGATATAATTTTTGGTTCTACTAAAAGTGCCTTGGGAAAGGAATTTGCTAAGTCTATGCAGGCAGAATTTGAAATGAGCATGATGGGAGAATTAAAGTTCTTCCTGGGAATTCAGATAAATCAAACATCAGAAGGAACATATATCCATCAAAGCAAATATGTCAAAGAACTTCTGAAGAAATTTGATTTATCAGAAAGCATAATATCTAAAGCTCCTATGCATCCTACATGTATTCTGGAGAAAGAAGAGGTAAGTAAGAAAGTAGATCAGAAGCTCTACAGAGTTATGATTGGCTCTCTCCTCTATCTAACTGCTTCTAGACCGGATATTCTATACAGTGTATGTTTATGTGCTAGATTCCAATCAGATCCTAGAGAAACTCACTTAACAGCAGTTAAGAGAATCTTTAGATATCTGAAAGGTACTACTAATCTTGATCTATATTACAGAAGATCCGAAGATTATAAACTTGTAGGATATTGTGATACTGATTTTGCTGGAGACAAAACAGAAAGAAAAAGTACTTCTGGAAGTTGTCAATTTCTGGGAGATAATCTAATTTCTTGGTCCAGCAAAAGACAGTCAACCATAGCATTATCCACTGCAGAAGCTGAATACATTGCAGCAGCTGGATGCAGTACTCAGATGCTCTGGATGAAAAATCAGCTTGAGGATTTCAATATTTATGAGAGTAACATTCCCATCCTCTGTGATAATACCTCTGCTATTTGTCTATCTAAAAATCCAATTTTACATTCTAGAGCTAAACACATAGAAGTTAAACATCATTTCATTAGGGACTATACTCAGAAGGAAATTTTAATGTTAAAATTCATAGATACAAATCACCAATGGGCTGATATTTTTACAAAACCCCTTCCTGATGATAGATTTAATTTTATACTAACTAACCTTAGCATGAAATTATGTCCAGAATGAAAATGCTTTAATTATATGTCTTTAACTCTTAGAAGTTCTGAAATTAATCCTCTATATTATTATCTCAGAAGATACTATGTTCTAACTGTTTCATTATGAGAACTTCTGTTCAAAGGAATAACATGCAGATCTTCAATTCAACAAGTGTCAACAAGGCTCTAAGGAATCCCATCAGAATTAAAACAAGTGTCCAAATTCTGAAGAGTGACAAAACATGCATTGGACAACTGTCCTCTACAGAATGACATCTGTTGATCTTCTGGGAAACTGATACGGCTGACCTGACACCAAAAAGGCAAAAATCTCTTGGGTAACTGTTCCAGAATCTTTTATGCCTTACCCTATGTCAGCAGCATTTATTGCACTTAATCATTATGTTTTTAAACTTAATTTTTCCCACTAATTTCTCGTATTATTAAATGCATTATTTTTTCCTATATAAGTAACTTTTCATTTTCACTTTCACTTTTTACCCTAATTGCATTTTTACTGAAAAATCTTTTCACTCTCTCTTTTGTGTTCTCTCTGAAACTTTTCTAAAACCCTAAACCTCAAAAACCTCATCTTAGTAACAATGGCTTCCCCTCCTCAACAACGAAAAGACTTCTCTGATGTGTTCTACGTTGAACCTATGAAGACCCTTACTACTCCTGCTGACAAACTGAAGTTCTTTGTGAGCTCTTTGTGGATTTCAACAGTCTGAAGGATAATGGTTTTGATCTCTTTCCGGCCGTTCAAGCTCAGGGCTGGGAGAAGTACTTTGATCGTCTAATGGGACCAGTTTTCCCAAAACTGGTAAAGGAATTCTGGTTTTATGCAACAGCCTCCAACACCCATGTTACCTCGTACGTGATGGGTAAAAGGATAATAATTTATGAAGATCACATTGCCAAACTCATAGAAGCCGATGGCAATGGTATTAAGTGTAGTGACATGGACAGAATCTCTGATACAAAGCTGATAGCCAAGGAGATCTTCACTTCTGGCCAACCTTCTAATAAGATAAAGGATCTGAAGACTCCTCTCAGAATTTGGGCCAAGATCATTCTTGGAACAATCTGCCACAAGAAAGCTACAAACTCTCCAGACTATATCAACATGGATCAGCAGTTTCTGCTATACTTCATTGCCAAACAGAAGAAGATCAACCTTGCACACACTCTGTTTCAACATCTGAAAACTAGTGTGAAGGAAACTAGAGATGGGGAGAAAACCAAAAGGGATTGGATTCCTCTAGGACGTGTAATATCTGACATTCTCTGTCAAAATAAGTTGGTGGACTTTCTGGTAGAATTAAAGCAGACACAATTTCTTGAAACAGATGTTGGTAAACCTCTGAATGCGAAGAATCTGAAGAAGATGAAGTTTATAACTTCTAACTAGCAAGAACCTGTCCTCCATTCTAGAGAAGTTATCACCACTAGGAAGATTCCCCTGGAGAACTTCCCCCTCTTCTCATCTGACACACCTCCAGAGGTTGTGGTCAATTACTTGGATATATGCAAGCAACATGGTGTGGACCCTATGTTCAAGCCAACAGAACTCACTCAGAAAACTCCAGATGCTGCCTCTGCAAGAACCAAGAAGAGAAAGGCTGGAGAAGGATCGTCTCAGAAGACTCCCAAATCAACCAGAAGATCAGGTAAAACTTCTGCGTCTAACTCTGAATTCATTTATGTAGTAGAAGCAGTTACAGTAGAAGTGTCTGAAAAACCTTCTGACCCAATACCTTCTGTTGACACTCTTTCTGCACCTATCCCATCTTCTGAACCACCTCAATCCTTTAATCCTATTACAACTGAAATACCTACATCTGCTGCTGTCTCATCCATCCTATCATCTCTTTATCCACCAGAAGCTGAACACCATCAACCACAAACAATTTCTGATTTTGATATTCCAATAGATACAACACCACATTCTGATATTGATGGCTCACCAACAACTGAAACACAAACTGCCCTGCAACATGTCCTCTCTGATATTGAAAATTTCCAACCCCCAGAATCTGTCCAAATCCCATCCTCTGAAAATGTGTCTAATCTTTCCCCCATAAGAGAAAGTTCATTGTCTTCATATGAGTCTACACCTCCCAACTCACCAACTTTTATAACTGAAATTCTGGGATCAGGTGTGTGATGTCGAATGAGATGTTTAAACACTTGAAGACTTGAACAAAACTTAAAGTGCAGGAAAATTAAACAACACAGGAAATTGTTAACCCAGTTCAGTGTATAACCACACTTACATCTGGGGGCTACCAAGCCAGGAAGGAAATCCAATATAAGTAATATTAATTCTAGACTTAAACCACTCAGTTTTATCTTTCACTTAATATCTACCCAAGGAAATTTCTACCTAAGACACAACTTAGATATGAGTACCAACTCACTCCCCCTCAATCACACAGTGATGTGTTTACAAGTTTAATAAAATTGAAGTCATACTTCAAACAAAACAGCTTGATCTTACTTCACAGTTTCAATCAAGACACAAATACACTTTTGCTTAAAAGCTCATAAAGTGGTACACATTAACAACCTGCTATTAAAACACAAACAACCTATTTAGTCTTCTTAAATTCGTACTCTATTCTGAGAGTTTCTGTTGCTTAAATAGGTGTTTGGATTTTGGGCTTTCTGTAGGTTTATCCAGTACTGATACGCATGCTGCCATCACCTTGAATTAGGGTTTGTTACTTCCTTGATTCTAGGTGATTCAGTTCATCTGATTATACTGAAGTCATATAACAATTCTCCCTACAGATGCGCCTTCTTCTGTTTTATCCATCCATAATTAATTCCAGATAACTTCCCTGAATTTACTCAGTTCTGTTAATCATTAATTAAATCTGGTAGTAGGTTTGAGATGTCACAACATCTGATGTGACATCCTGAAAACTAAACTTACTTCATTTACTGATACAATGTCACAACATCTGGTGTGACATCCTGTAAACTGAACTTACTTCATTAACTGATACAATGTTATAACATCTGGTGTGACATCCGGAATTAAGTTCATTTACTTATACTCTGTTTGATAATTTCACAACATCTGATGTGACATCCTGAACTAAATTCAACACTTCTTGTAGGTCAAAAATTCTACCAATTCTAAACATCTACAATAACCATCCCTGACACACCACCAGAAGAAGCTGAACATGAAAATCCTCTTAGAACCTCTATTAATATTGAAGCTTTACAAATATTGTCCTCTGTCTCTAACAAAACAGCCATACCCGCACCTAAACCAAAGCCCTCAAAAACAGACATTTCTACTTTGTTACTTGCTTTTGAAACAGTCATGAAATTGAAGTTAGAGGATCTGAAGTCTGCGTTCTCAGAGCTTAGAGATCCAGCTGCTTCTGACTTTCTGTGGGCTTCCTTCAGAAAATGGTTTAATCCTGAGACAAAGAGACTCAAGGACATCTGCTATGATATTGCTCACCAGAACTTCTGTGAGTATCTCAAAGCAGTTGTTTCTAACATTGAACAGAATAAACCTCTTCTGCTGGACAATAAGCCCTGGACAGAGTCACAAACTCTGGAAGAAAACTCTGGACTTCAAATGGTTCTGGTACCCTCTGAAGAAGATCATGATGATGAACCTGCTCAATTACCAGCAAATGTAGAAGTTCCTGAGAATCAAGCTGCTCCAGAAGTTGAAGATCCTCTACCAACAAATCTTGTTCTGCAGACCTTGGAAGAGCTGAAGAAGGAAAATGAAATGGTTAAGCAATGCCTGGATAAGCAAGATGAAACCACTGCTGAGTTGAAGACAATGCTTGGAAAGCAAGTGGAATCATCATCTGAGATTAAGTCTCTGCTGGAGGCCTTAGTTACTAAGATGCACTCCTAATTTTTTGCTTATCTTTTGCTTTAGCTTTTTCTGTTTTATCTTCTGTTTCTACATGACTTTTTAAAGTTCTACTGGTTTTGTTATTACTGGTTTTTAATTATATTTAATGGTAACGTATTTTGCTTCTATACACTTGCATTGTTTCTTCTGCATCTATTATTTTTTATTATGACAAAAAAGGGGAGAAACGTAGAAGATCCTGATCTATAGCAGTTTACCATGATTTTCCTCTTACATATAAAATTCTAATAAAACTATTTGAGTTGTGATTCTAAAATAGAAACAGGTCAAGTAATCAACTCAGGGGGAGCTAAGGCTAATGAAACTTCAGAGAGATCTTTAAAAGAAATATTTGATTTTATTCAATCAAAGGGAGTTCTTCTTATCTTACTAAACTCTATTCTCTATATCTAAATAAATGTTTTGTCATCATCAAAAAGGGGGAGATTGTTAGAACAATTATGGTTCTAAACCTCTAAGTGTTTTGATGATAACAAAGATTATTATGCTAGAATAGAAGTTCTAATGACTACCTTTATTCTTGTGTAGAAGATAAATTCAATTAAAGGAGACGTGCATCACTAGAAGATATATTGAGCCATTTATAGAAGATACACTTAATGAAGAATCCATCATTTAATGACATGATTAATTGGCTGCGCATCAAATATTTACTATCTCTGATTTACGTCTAGAAGATGATGATATTCATAATGAAGACATTAATTAAAGAATATTTTAATTAATAATGAAGATAATCTCCAGCCTTTGGATAATCTCCTCAAGCTTCTGCTTCCTGGCATCCAGCTCTTTGCAGGTGTTCTTCAGCTCAGCAATCAAAGCAGCTTTGGTTATTGGAGACTTTGCCTTTGAAGTTCCAGCAGATGTCCCAGAGGGAGCTTCAATATCAGCTGCATGATGACTTAAGAACAACTTGTAGTGGAAGGCCAGAGGACTTTCTCTTTTGCAGATTGAGTCCTTCATAGTGAGGATACCTGGATACTGACTAAGTATTATTCCACACAGCAAAGAAGGGAAGGCAATGGGCAGCTTTGTTGCAGATGTTCCAGCATGCTTCAATGTCTGATAAAAAATATAGGCCCCAAAATCCAGCTTTGTTTGGGTGCCCACAACATATATGAACCTGCCCAATCCAGTTGCTATTGAGGAGGTATGGTTGGTAGGGACCCAGTTTGCAGTGTCAATCCTATGCAGCATTGCATACTTTCTTGTTAGCAAGCTAACAGAAAGTTTCCCTTTAACTGGCCAAGTCTTAACCTGATTGGCAGTGATGACCTTGCACACCTGGTTATCTGTCTTTCCCAGCTCATTAGGTCCATCAGATTCTCTTCCTAGATAGTGGTTGATAACCTTAGGAGAGAATTCCACACATCTCCCTCTTACATACACCTTTCTGAAGTCAGCTGACTTACCATCAGCACAATCCTCTTGAAGGTTGACAATAAATTCCTTGACTAGCAGCTCATAGCAAGGAGAGAAGTTTGACACTGTTTTGAATAATCCAGCAGAAGAGATGAGATCAATTACCTCAGTGCACTCAAGTGCATTGCTGCTCAGCTCTCTTTCAAGTGTTACCCTTCTTTGGTAGACAAATTTCCATCTGCTCACACTTGACACATGATGGAATGAAATGTTGTCCAGAGGAGCTTCTGGAACAGCAGTGGAGGACCTTGAAGGTGCTGGTTTCTTCTTTGGTGGAGATGTTAGGAAATCCTCTTCAACATCTGAATCTGGAGGAGTGACATCTTTCCTCTTTTGTGTATTCACTTTGCTCCATTGTTTGGTAGGACCAAAAGCAACTTTGGCTTTGTCCTTCTTTGGTGTAGGCTGCTTCTTCTCAGGAGTTGCATGTCCTGCAGTCTTCTTCTCTTTCCTAGTCCTAAGCCTTTTGGCTATGCTAGGATCCACAGAAGCAATGATTTCTGTGTCAGAATCATGCTCTATGTCAACAACAGGAGGAGGTTGAGCAGTCTCCTCTTCAGCAGGGGGATCAACAGAGGCTTGATCATCAGTGGAGGTCTTGTGCTGGTCCTCAGATGTCTCATCATCATCATCAGAGGAGGCCTTGTGCTGGTCCTCAGATGTTTCAACATCTATTGGGACATCCTATTGAGCTGGAGTGTCCTCTTTAGCTTGATTGTTCTGTTCTTTTTGTGGAGTTGGCATGGTGTTCAGAGGGATAGATATGACACTCACAACTCTTTGCTCAGACAAAATCCTGTTCACCAGTTCCTTTATAGAATCATCCACATATTCAAAGGCTTTTGGAGTGGTGTTTGAGGATGAAGGCATTCCTTTGACTTTGCTAAAGACAGGTTCCTTTGCCCTTCTCACAGTAGGGGTTCTTGGCTTTTGAGCAAGAGGAACACTTCCTCTGATTTCGTCTATTGGAGTTGAATCCATAGGTACCGCAGAGATGGGGGTTGCATGCACCACATCTTCTTGGTTGAGGATTTCTTCAGAGAGGTTATGGTTTTGATGTTGAGACATTTTCGAAAGTGGTGGATGAAGAGTTTAGGTTTGAATGATTTTGATGAGTTCTGAAAATCAGTTAGAGTATGTAATTTGTTTTGAGTGGATGATGAGAAGATGAATAGCTGAGGACAAGCTGATATTTTTATAAGTAGCCGTTACTTGGAGAAATTTTAGGAGTGGAATACACAGAGTTCTTGACCAGACTGGTGTTGCCATCTGGTGATCATGCCACACGATGTCATATGACATGTTGGCACATCTCCATAACTGCTATATTTCACATAAACAGATTCCCAATTTACCCCTTAGGTTTTCAAATTGGGTAGCATCCAAAGCTTTAGTAAATATATCAGCCAATTGCAGATTTGTAGCTACATGTTCCAATGAGATCACTTTCTCTTCCACAAGATCTCTGATGAAATGATGCCTGATATCAATATGCTTGGTCCTGCTATGTTGGATAGGATTCTTTGATATGTTAATAGCACTTAAGTTGTCACAGTACAATGTCATGACATCTTGTGGGACATTGTACTCTGTGAGCATTTGCTTCATCCAAACCAACTGTGAACAACTGCTACCAGCTGCAATATATTCAGCTTCAGCAGTGGATAAGGAAACACAATTTTGTTTCTTACTGAACCAAGAAATCAAATTGTTTCCTAAGAAGAAGCATCCTCCTGATATGCTCTTTCTATCATCTGCACTTCCAGCCCAATCAGCATCACAGAAGCCAGTGAGAATTGGTTCACATCCATGGGAGTACATTATGCCATAGTCACAAGTACCATTGACATATTTCAGAATTCTCTTAACTTGGTTTAGATGGCTAACTTTTGGATCAGCTTGATATCTTGCACATACACCTACTGCAAAGGCTATATCTGGTCTACTAGCAGTCAGATATAATAAGCTTCCAATCATGCTTCTGTATAGGCTTTGGTCCACCTTCTCACCCTTGTCATCCTTTGTCAGCTTTAAGTGAGTGGGGGCAGGAGTTCTTTTATGACTTGCACTATCCATCCCAAACTTCTTCACAGTGTTCTTGGCATACTTGCTTTGGGATATGAACATTGAATCTTCCATCTGCTTGATTTGTAGTCCAAGAAAGTAGGTTAGTTCTCCTACTAGGCTCATCTCAAATTCTGATTCCATTTGAGTGACAAAATGTTTAACCATCCTGTCTGACATTCCACCAAAGACAATGTGATCAACATATATTTGAGCTATCATGACTTTTCCCTCTTCATCCTTCACAAACAAGGTTTTGTCTATTCCACCTTTTCTGTATCCTTGTTTTGTGAAGAAAGTAGTCAACCTTTCATACCATGCTCTTGGGGCTTGCTTTAGTCCATAAAGAGCCTTCCTTAGTTTGTACACATGGTTTGGACAGCTTGGATCAACAAATCCTTTAGGCTGTTCTACATATACTTCTTCATTAAGATATCCATTTAGAAAGGCACTTTTCACATCCATTTGAAATAGCTTAAACTTCAGAATACAAGCAATTCCTAGAAGTAGTCTTATTGATTCAAGCCTTTCTACTGGTGCAAAGGTTTCATCAAAGTCTACTCCTTCAATTTATGTGTATCCTTGAGCTACAAGTCTAGCTTTGTTCTTTGTAACAACTCCCTGCTCATTTGACTTGTTCTTATACACCCATTTAGTGCCAATCACATTTATGTCATCAGGTCTAGGAACAAGATCGCACACTTCATTCCTTGTGAACTGACCTAATTCTTCTTGCATAGCACTAATCCAGTACTCATCATTAAGAGCTTCCTTGATGTTTTTAGGTTCTATTTTTGAAACAAAACAGGAACCTGAAATCACCTCTCTTGATCTAGTGCTTACACCTCTGTTGGGATCACCAATTATTAAATCTTTAGGATGATCCTTCTGAATTCTGATGGAGGGAGGTTTGCTGAATTGTTCTATCCTTGCTTCAGTTTGAGTGAAGTCATGATGATCACTCTTTAATTCAGCTTTAGTCTGACTGTCAGCAGATGTTCCAACATCATCTGTAACATCTGCAGGGGCATCATCAATTATCACATTTATGGATTCCATGATAACCTTGGTTCTAGAATTAAATACTCTATAGGCTCTGCTATTTATAGAGTATCCAAGAAAAATCCCTTCATCTCTTTTAGGATCCATTTTTCTCCTTTGCTCCCTATCATCCAGAATATAGCAGTTACTTTCAAACACATGGAAGTACTTAACTGTGGGTTTTCTGCCCTTCCAGACTTCATAGATTGTGGACAAGGTTCCTTTCCTTAGAGTGACTCTATTATGAATATAACAAGCTGTGTTCATAGCTTCAGCCCAGAAGTACAATGGTAACTTTTTAGCATGAATCATAGCTCTTGCTGATTCTTGGATAGTTCTGTTCTTCCTTTCAAGAATCCCATTCTGTTGAGGAGTAATAGGTGAAGAGTATTCATGATTGATTCCTTCTGAAGAATAGAAATCTGAAAATTGTTGATTCTCAAACTCCTTTCCATGGTCACTTCTTATTCTGACCACACAGTTTGCTTTTTCTCTTTGTATTCTTTGGCATAAATCTTTGAATACATCAAATACATCAGACTTTTCTTTGAAAAAATTTATCCATGTATACCTTGAAAAGTCATCAACCACCACATATGCATACCTCTTACCACCAAGGCTCTCAACCTGCATAGGTCCCATAAGATCCATATGCAATAATTCCAAAACTTTGGAAGTTGTCAGATGTTGGAGCTTTGGATGGGACATATTGGTTTGCTTGCCTATTTGACATTCACCACATATTTTGCCATCATCAATCTTCAGTTTAGGAATACCTCTCACAGCTTCCATAGATATGATTTTCTTTATACCTCTGAAATGAAGATGACCCAGTCTTTGGTGCCATAGTTTCACTTCTTCTTCTTTGGCTAAAGAGCAAGTTGAAGTGAGACTGAAATCTTGAGGTTCCCACATATAACAGTTGTCTTTAGATCTGGCTCCTCTCATGACAACCTTCTGTTCTTTATTAGACACTATGCATTCAGTTTTGGTAAAGTTTACACTGTAACCTTGATCACATAATTGACTTATGCTGATTAAGTTAGCAGTCAATCCTTTTACTAGTAGCACATCATCTAGTCTTGGTACATCTGGACAGTCCAAGGTCCCAACTCCCTTGATTTCTCCTTTAGCTCCATCTCCAAAGGTTACATATTTGGATGAATATGACTTTAAGTTTACTAGCAGATTCTTCAATCCAGTCATGTGCCTTGAGCATCCACTGTCAAAGTACCAGTCTTCTTTAGCTGATACTCTTAGAGATGTATGAGCAATATATGCAACACCCTTCTTTGACCATTTGTATTGAGGTTTCCTTTGATGCCTTTGTCCTGTGTAATGTCCATTTTTAGAGCTCCAAGGTTGTTTGTTGAGCTTGTTCTTGGACATGTAGCTTTGATTAGCATGAAGACCAACTTTAGGTACCCATACTTTCTTTATGATCTCTGTCTTCTGCTTAGGGGGTTGTTGATATCTTTGATTTTGATGTCCATGCTGCATTTTCTTTGTAGCCTCTATCTTCTGCTTAGGGGGTTGCTGATATATCTGATTTGGATATCCATGCAACTTGTAGCAATGAGGTTTGATATGACAAAACCTTCCACAATAATGACATCTCCATCTTTGATACTTCTTTTTCATCATGTTCTTTTCATAATGTTGAGACATCTGTTGGGACATTATGTTTGACTTTATGTTCTTTTCATGATGTTGGAGCATCTGTTGGGACATCTTGTTTGACTTTAAGGAATTTGAAGTAGCTTTGCTGGTGCTAGCCTCAACCTGTTTAGCTTTGTTAAATCCCAGTCCAGTTCTATCACCTGAATGCTTATTGTTGTTGAGAATAACATCCAGTGTGTTTGAGCTACTGTTCAACATTCTAACAGATTTGGACATGTGCTCCAACTTGGAGTTGAGAAGACTTACTTCACTTTTCAAAGTGTCAATGATCTCTAGATCACCTGTTTTTTCAGTCTTTAGTGCCTCAATCTGCTTCTTCTGCTTTATACTCTCCATGCATATTTCAGTGCTCCTTTTAACCAGCATCTTGTATGATTCTTCTAGCTCTTCAAAAGTCAGCTCCTCATCACTGGATCCACTCTCAGAATCACATACTCCAGCTAGAGCAGTGATATGCTTTGCTGATTCTTCTTCTGAATCACATCCTGAGTCTTCATCAGACCAGGTTACAGAAAGACCTTTCTTCTGCTTCTTTAGATAAGTAGGGCATTCAATTCTGATGTGTCCATATCCTTCACATCCATGACATTTAATCCCTTTATCTTGATTGGTCTTTTCATCATAATTTGACCTTCTATTAGCATCATAAGGTCTTTTATTCTCAGAAGAGTTTGAGTATCTTCCACTTGGTCTGGACTTGCCATCCATCTTTCTGAGAATCTTGTTGAATTGTCTTCCAAGCATAGCAATGGTTTCTGATAAACTTTCTTCAGGTTCTGCTTCATTATTTTCTTCTTCTTTATCAGTATTTGACACCAAGGCTATGCTTTTGTTCTTCTTTACAATTGTGTCATTCATTCCCATCTCAAATGTTTTAAGGGAACCAATGAGTTCTTCAACCTTCATTGTGCATATGTCTTGTTCTTCTTCTATTGTTGTGACCTTCATGTCAAATCTTTTTGGTAAAGATCTAACAATCTTTCTTACCAGCTTTTCATCAGTCATCTTTTCTCCTAAAGCACCAGAAGTATTGGCTATTTCCAAGATGTTCATGTAGAACTCATGAATTGTCTCATCTTCCTTCATTCTCAAGTTTTCAAACTTGGTGGTGAGAAGTTGAAGTCTTGACATCTTCACCTTTGATGTTCCTTCATGAGTTGTTTTGAGAGTGTCCCAAACATCTTTGGCCAGCTCACAGTGATGCACAAGTCTGAATATATTCCTATCAATGCCATTGAATAGAGCATTTAAGGCCTTGGAATTTCCAAGTGCTGAATCTTCTTCCTCCTTGCTCCATTCTTCTTCAGGTTTCAACACTTTTGCTCCATCTTTGTTGTCTTGGACAGGGTGTTCCCATCCTTTGTTGACAGCTTTCCAGGCCCTATTGTCAAGTGATCTTAAGAATGCTACCATTCTTGGCTTCCAGTAGTCATAATTAGATCCATCCAATATAGGTGGTCTATTTACTAATCCTACATCTCTGTCCATGTTTCCAGAATTTGCAGTCCCTAGATCTCACCCAGTATAAACAGGCAGGGTGCCTGCTCTGATGCCAATTGAAATTCTGGGATCAGGTGTGTGATGTCGAATGAGATGTTTAAACACTTGAAGACTTGAACAAAACTTAAAGTGCAGGAAAATTAAACAACACAGGAAATTGTTAACCCAGTTCAGTGTATAACCACACTTACATCTGGGGGCTACCAAGCCAGGAAGGAAATCCAATATAAGTAATATTAATTCTAGACTTAAACCACTCAGTTTAATCTTTCACTTAATTTCTACCCAAGGCAATTTCTACCTAAGACACAACTTAGATATGAGTACCAACTCACTCCCCCTCAATCACACAGTGATGTGTTTACAAGTTTAATAAAATTGAAGTCATACTTCAAACAAAACAGCTTGATCTTACTTCACAGTTTCAATCAAGACACAAATACACTTTTGCTTAAAAGCTCATAAAGTGGTACACATTAACAACCTGCTATTAAAACACAAACAACCTATTTAGTCTTCTTAATTTCGTACTCTATTCTGAGAGTTTCTGTTGCTTAAATAGGTGTTTGGATTTTGGGCTTTCTGTAGGTTTATCCAGTCCTGATACGCATGCTGCCATCACCTTGAATTAGGGTTTGTTACTTCCTTGATTCTAGGTGATTCAGTTCTTCTGATTATACTGAAGTCATATAACAAATCTCCCTACAGATGCGCCTTCTTCTGTTTTATCCATCCATAATTAATTCCATATAACTTCCCTGAATTTACTCAGTTCTGTTAATCATTAATAAATCTGGTAGCAGGTTTGAGATGTCACAGCATCTGGTGTGACATCCTGAAAACTGAACTTACTTCATTTACTGATACAATGTCACAACATCTGGTGTGACATCCTGTAAACTGAACTTACTTCATTAACTGATACAATGTCACAACATCTGGTGTGACATCCGGAATTAAGTTCATTTACTTATACTCTGTTTGATAATGTCACAACATCTGATGTGACATCCTGAACTAAATTCAACACTTCTTGTTGGTCAAAAATTATGCCAATTCTAAACATCTACAATAACCATCCCTGACACACCACCAGAAGAAGCTGAACATGAAAATCCTCTTAGAACCTCTATTAATATTGAAGCTTTACAAATATTGTCCTCTGTCTCTAACAAAACAGCCATACCTGCACCTAAACCAAAGCCCTCAAAAACAGACATTTCTGCTTTGTTACTTGCATTTGAAACAGTCATGAAATTGAAGTTAGAGGATCTGAAGTCTGCGTTCTCAGAACTTACAGATCCAGCTGCTTCTCACTTTCTGTGGTCTTCCTTTAGAAAATGGTTTAATGCTGAGACAAAGAGACTCAAGGACATCTGCTAAATATTGCTCACCAGAACTTCTGTGAGTATCTCAAAGCAGTTGTTTCTAACATTGAACAGAATAAACCACTTCTGCTGGACAATAAGCCCTGGACAGAGTCAGAAACTCTGGAAGAAAACTCTGGACTTCAAATGGTTCTGGTACCCTCTGAAGAAGATCATGATGATGAACATGCTCAATCACCAGCAAATGTAGAAGTTCCTGAGAATCAAGCTGCTCCAGAAGTTGAAGATCCTCTACCAACAAATCTTGTTCTGCAGACCTTGGAAGAGCTGAAGAAGGAAAATGAAATGGTTAAGCAATGCCTGGATAAGCAAGATGAAACCACTGCTCAGTTGAAGACAATGCTTGGAAAGCAAGTGGAATCATCATCTGAGATTAAGTCTCTGCTGGAGGCCTTAGTTACTAAGATGCACTCCTAATTTTTTGCTTATCTTTTGCTTTAGCTTTTTCTGTTTTATCTTCTGTTTCTACATGACTTTTTAAAGTTCTACTGGTTTTGTTATTACTGGTTTTTAATTATATTTAATGGTAACGTATTTTGCTTCTATACACTTGCATTGTTTCTTCTGCATCTATTCTTTTTTATTATGACAAAAAGGGGGAGAAACGTAGAAGATCCTGATCTATAGCAGTTTACCATGATTTTCCTCTTACATATAAAATTCTAATAAAACTATTTGAGCTGTGATTCTAAAATAGAAACAGGTCAAGTAATCAACTCAGGGGGAGCTAAGGCTAATGAAACTTCTGAAGAGATCTTTAAAAGAAATATTCGATTTTATTCAATCAAAGGGAGTTCTTCTAATCTTACTAAACTCTATTCTCTATATCTAAATAAATGTTTTGTCATCATCAAAAAGGGGGAGATTATTAGAACAATTATGGTTCTAAACCTCTAAGTGTTTTGATGATAACAAAGATTATTATGCTAAAATAGAAGTTCTAATGACTACCTTTATTCTTGTGTAGAAGATAAATTCAATTAAAGGAGACGTGCATCACTAGAAGATATATTGAGCCATTTATAGAAGATACACTTAATGAAGAATCCATCATTTAGTGACATGATTAATTGGCTGCGCATCAAATATTTGCTATCTCTGATTTACGTCTAGAAGATGATGATATTCATAATGAAGACATTAATTAAAGAATATTTTAATTAATGATGAAGACAAGTATCTTTTGCTTTGGAAAGAATTTATGGTATTAACTAATATCCATAATTAGCTCAAGATGTCTCCAACGACTACATTTATTCAAGAACTATATAAAGGAATCAAATTGAAGAATTGAAGGCAATACACTCACGCAAAAAGACTGAATCATTTTGTGCTAAAATATTGTAACTTTCACTTAGTGATCTTAGCTTGATAAGAACAAATTAGTTACTATATTATTATCATTGTAATTGTTGAGTAATATTCCTTGAGTGACTAGTTTCAGTCAGAAGTCAAGAGGACATTGACTATAGGTCAGTGTCTGTATTCATTTGTTGAATAGTGGATTAAGACCTCAGTTGAGGCAAAATCACCTTGGCGGGTGGACTGGACGTAGTTTGAGTTCAAACGAACAAGGATAAATTAACTTGTCATTAGAAGTTGTTTTTAGTTGCTAAAGAAAACCCAACTCCAAGCCCCCTTCCTTGTGTTTTGCGCATCGTCGACCTTTTCTATCCAGCATTCGTTCTATGTCGCGATATTTTCAGCAGTCGTACCCTGCTAGGTGATCGTCCATCACCTTTTGATGACCGTCCCTCATAATTATTTCACTTATCCTTTCACCCGATGGCCGTTCCCGTCGCGGTTTATTTACCCTTTACCCCGATGGCCGTCCCCGTTAGTGCTTTCCTCAAATCCCCAGAGTGTTTTACCCGATGGCCGTCCCCGTCGTGGTCTCTTTATTCCTCATCATGATGGTCGTCCCCGTCATTACTTTACTTACCTTTTTTATCCCCAACAGTCGTCCTTTGCTCGATGGTCGTCATCCATCACTTTCACTTGGTAATCAGGCTATATTGTCTTTTACAATTTATATCCCTTTTCTTCTTCTCCCCAGCGAGTGCAAATTTCAGACTGTCTTTGCTATTCAACCACAAATTATCTTGTTTGTCTGGTAAGTCAGACGCTTACATCCTGCACAACTAACTCATGCTTGAATAGGGGCAGTTGTAAACACCCCAAATTTTCCCTCACTCTTTCTCACACCATGGCTTGTGATCTTTCATATTGTATTGCATAATCATATCATCTCACATTACATAGTTTATTTCCCTGCATAAACTGCGTTTAGGGTTTTATGATCAAGTGAATCCAAGAAGTGATTAGAGCCATCCCAATGGTCTTGAAGCATTCCAAGAGGGTCCATGAGTGGTATATGGTCTTATTATGTCTCCAAGGATGATTAGAAGTCACAAAATTCCAAGGGATTGCATAGAAGTCCAGGCAGAGCTAGGGTTTTCCTGCACAGATGACCAAAATTAAGGTTTTGGTTTCAGAGGCCTTAATCCCAAATTTTTTGGTCATTCTTGTTTCCAATGGTCTCAAAATTTTATAAGGATCATATGTACCTAGTTTGATGAAGAAATTCCTTGTGGAAGTCATTTGATCATTGGGTAACTTCTTTAGCAAGTAAAGTCAAAATTAGGGCATCTGAGGCCTCCCTCAAGGGTACCAAAGGGTCATCATCATCATTTGGAGTCTCTATGATCTTTATTTGATCTTAGAAGTGGTTGGAAGTTCACAAAGTTGAAGAATTTTGAGCCAAATGCAAACTTGTTATTTTTGGAAATGACTTGTAATGGAAACTTTCCATTTTGGGAAAGATTTTCAACCTATTCTTTCATGACCAAAAATGCTTCAAATGAAAAATTCTTGGGCATGAAAGTTGTAGATTATGTCCTCCCATTTTTAAAAAGTACAAGAACATGTCTTGATTCATCCTAGAACTCAAGATATGGCCTTTCAAAGTTGGCAAAAATCCTATAATTTTCAAGTGTGCACCAAAGAGGGAATTTTGCAATTTCACTTGCCAAGCCATTCCATGACCTCTAATCAACTTCTATGCACCAAAACATGTCAAGGAAACTTCCAAAGATCAGAATTGGCCCAAGATTGCATAGTTTTCATGGCTTAGTTCATAAGAAATCTCAAAATGGCCATTTATGCATAACTTTGCAAAAACCTTGGTAACTCTTGCATCAAGCCATCCAGCTACATAAAATTGATCCTAGGGCCATCCATGAATCAGGCTGAGGCCAGACACCCCTTGAAACAGCTCCTGCCATGGCCCATGCTTGAAGTACAAAGTTGTTGAATTTTTTGCAAAACCTCTCATACCAATCAAGTTGTGCCACACCAACTCTCAGAACCAATCACAATTGTTTATACAAGCCTCAAGAAACACAAAACACAACACACAGAAGCCTGAAACCTCCAGGAACTCAAAATCACCAAAATCCCCAAAAATCTTCCCTTCTTCGATTCTCTCAAACCAGCCATCAAAACTCAAAAATTCTTTCACCATTCATCTCAACATCACTCAAGGATCATTTCCCACCCCTTGCCCTGGCCTGAAGCACTCCACAACACAAACACGATTTCTACCTTAGTAGAACTGAAACACACAAACCAGCCATCATAAACTTGTTCTAAGCCTTCCCGGAGCATCAGGGGGATCATTGGAGTAGTTTTGCACAAGAGAGGAGGTCAGAAAGCTCCAAACTGAAAAGCTTCAACTCAAGTAGTCACCAAGATTTTTTTTCCAGAACTCTCTTTTTAAGTTATAGAATGAATCTAAATGCTCTCCTGATCATGCTGATGTGTTTAGTTTTCAAAATGGTTGAGAAATGAGAATATATGAAGCTTCTGAAAATTTGCCCGTAAAACTTGTTTGATTCGATTCTCTTTGTATGTGCATGATAAATTGTTTTTGTTGCTGGATTTGTTAGGGTTGTTAGATGATTAATTCTGGAGCTTTAGAAGGCTAGGGATGGTGTTTTGAGTGAACTCATGGGAGTGGGCACCGGAGAAGACGACCAGAGCTCTTGTTCGGTCGCCTGAAAGTGATTTGCGCTAATCTCAATTAACTTACCAATTTGAACGTGGACCCTTGGATGTGTGTGTTAATTAGCCTTTGGACGACCCAAATCATTTCATTAAAACCCTAAAAAACCTAATTAATTAAGTTAATTGAATTAATTAGTTCAGGATGAATCCAGACCATTAGATCACGCGCGAGTTGAGTGTTTGAATTCTAGCCTTTGGATTTCCATACCCCAGGCCACGTGGACTTTCCATCCTAGCCCTAGGATCCCCCAACTTCCAATCCTGACCACTGCTTGTGCATACTTTTATTTTCCTTTTTAATTATTTTACATTTCTTTTCATGTATTTATTTAAAATAGCAAAAAAAAAATTAAAATCATCATTTTCTGCATTTTCATTTCAAATGTATTTTTAAATCATTTAAATGATTTATTTAATTAATTAACTGATTTTAATTAATTAAAAATACACTTAAGTATTTAAAACCCTAACTTGAGAAAATCATTTTTGATTAACCATGATGAGTTTGCATTTGGTTCTTTTTGCATTGTTTCATACTTTGCATCTAGTATCTAGGTTATTTAACTCATAATTTTGCATTGCATTATCATATTGTTTTGCATTTTTCATGAAGAACCACCCCAAAACCCCTAGTTAACTTAGAAAATTCACAACTTCCTCTAGATTTAACTTCTGACCTTCATCTTTGGGGAGTGATCTTGTGTGTGATTAGGGTTTGTTTGATTTCATTTTCAAATTTTTATCATGATGTATGCTTCTATTTTGACCATGTGCATCCCATACATTCATAAAACCCTAATTTCTCATGTTCATTTGCATTCATCTTTGCATATCATCATCATGGGAACTTGCCATGACATTCCACGCATTTGTATGCCATCTTAGACATCTTAAGACATGCTTGAACATTGCTTGATCATTTCTTCATTCATTTGGTATGCTTTGCATTCATTACATCTCATGTACATCCATGTGTTTTCAAGCTTCTTTCATGCTTCCCTTGCATCACATCCTTTGTATGAACATTCATAAGCACCTCACGTGACTTTGCATCATTGCATCACACATTTACATTGCATAATTGCTTCTGGTATTGGTCTTTGCACTTTCATTTGCTCTATTTCCTTTTGCTTTGCATCTTATGCATTCACACTAACATTTCAGGGGCTTATGGTAAGTTATCTGGGATGTGGATTTGCCTTCACATCCCACCTTTTCTCATCATTTAATTTGCATCTTTTACATGTATTTTAAGTGAACTTGCTTCACTTATGTTCTCTTGCTCCTATCTCTCTCTTTTAGGTTACTTAACTTCTCCAGGAAGTAAGTAACCTATCTTCCTTTCTCTTCTCTTTTCATCTGCTTCTTCTTCCTTGGTGGCCTTCTGAAGATCTTCTCCTTAAGCCTCAAAAACCATAGGAACAACCAAGCATGATAATTTTAGGGTTGTATATAGTCTCCCCTAGTCTTTTACATTTGAGTCTCCTTGAGTCTCTCTTCTCATCTCATAATCAGAGGCTAAACACTTAAAGCTTTAGGACTTTGAATTAGGGTTATGCATGTATCCTTATCTTAGGATGGAATGTATAACTTTAATCCTTAGTGTTAAACGTTCAATTTGTTTACACCTCTTAATCAAAACACCTAATAACTATTAACACTTAAGTTTGTAACTTGGGCCTTATATTAGGGTTACATCTTTTCCTTATGGTTAAGAGGGACTAACCCTAGTGTTTAATGGACAAGTCCCCCTCATGTTGGTCTTACAAACATAAAACTCATTTCTTATCTCACCTTTAATAAAAATCCACTTTAATAAAGGCTTGTTATATAATGAATTTAATCCCTAACCATGGATTAAGTTGAGGAGTCTTCCTCAGCTTGAGTGTTCTCATCTATCATCCTTTTATTAGGATGGTGTAATGAGTTCACTAATCTGTGATTAGAGATTAAACTCATTACTTAACACTAAACAAAAACCCAAAAACATCTTAATAATCACAAGTAGGTTAATGATCTTAATTCTACATCATCATGGTAATTAAATTGGGATGCTTATCTCATACTTAAGTAGGCTCATTATCCCTAATCAGGGAGGATATAATGATTTTACAACCTTTGATTTAAGGCTTAAGCTCATTAACCTATGCAAAACACCAAAAACAATAAAAAACTGAAAACACAAAAGCAAACAATAATCGTCTCCTCCGGGATTCTTTTCTCATCTCATTCACTCACAAACGAGAACTTTTTTCTTCCGTCTAATGTAATACAGTTAGCACTCGAGCCAGACGAGTCATACACTTGAACATAGATAAGCAAGCAGTTCACAGTCATTTTATTTCCATTCTCTTTGAGTCGAACTACGGTTTTCTGAATTCCTCATTGCACGAGGGATACGTAGGCATAACTTAACAGTTATCGAACAAAAGTCTCTTTGTCTTCCCCCTCTTCTAGCATTCTTTTCTAAAGCCTCAGTTCCTGAGCAATGCACACCTTTCTGCACTGACACCTGTATATATTTTCTCCTTAGCTTTTTGCACACAGATAGCACACACACATACCCCTTTAAACACAATCTTGTAAGCGTGGATCCCGTCGAGTACGATGTACGATCTAGGTGCTAATACCTTCCCAGGTCATAACCAACCCCCTTACTCAGTTTCTCTGGTTCGCAACCGTCTTATCCATCCTTTTCAGGTTTATGCAACATTACCTTTCCTTCGGGATAGAAATGCCTAGCTGGCGACTTTATTCAGTTAATTTCATTTTCTCTTTCACCGACAGTTCGCGTCTGCACCGGAATGCAAATATTCGGGAGCGACACCTTGGCATGGGCTTCAGAACATAGCAAGAAAGACAACAAAGAGATCTTAGAGGGAGTATGCCCCAACTGTTCAACAATATTATAATCACTCTTGCGGATGATCTTCAATACTTCATCCATCTTCTTAGAGAGGTCTTCAGTAACTGGAGTTTCAACCTGAACAGGTTCAATCAATGGTCCTTTTCCCCGAGCTTCAGTACTTTGCCCAGGGTTGGAGATATGAACTGGAGCAACAAAAGTCTTTGAAGTGTATTCTGGAGAGAAAATTCTTCCACTCCTAGTAACCTTACTAGTCCCAACAATATTTTCGACATCAATATTAGTATCTGCAACAGGTATATCAGTTAGAGGCACTTGCTTAATACCATGGATATAAACATCAGACCCATAATTCCAAGGGATAGCCTTGTCATAAGAATATGGAATTAGACCAGGAGTGGTAATAATCAGGGGAGCCAATACCTTCCCAGGTCGTAACTGACTCCCGAACTCAGTCTCTTTTGTTCGCAGGACCTGTGTCCTTCCTTTTCTTTTCTTCTGGTTTGTGCAGCATTACCATTCCCGTTCCTTCGGCATCCCATTGCTTCTGAACCTCCTCCTTGATCTTCATCGCCATGTCAGGACGAGTTCTTCTCAACTTCTGTTTCACAGGAGGACATTCTTCTCTCAAAGGTAGCTTGTGCACAACGATGTTGGTATCCAACCCAGGCATATCTTGATACGACCTGGCAAAGATATCCACCTACTCTCGCAGCATACCAATCAGCTCTTTCTTTATTTTGGCCTGCAGACTGGCCCCAATCTTGATCTCTTTCTTCACATCTTCAGTGCCGATGTTGATGATCTCAATTTCTTCCTGATGAGGCTGAATAGCCCGTTCCTCTTGTTTCAACAATCTGACCAATTCTTCAGGGAGTTCACAGTCTTCTTCAACCCCTTCATCAGCTTGGTAGACAGGATTGTCAAAGTCATACGTGATCATAGCAGGAACGTTATCAATAGAATCCGGATGATCAACACTTCACAAATGATGTGCTTATTTCAGAATCTGCTTATTTTTTAAAAGAGACGCAAACACAAAAACAAAAAGGGAAAACACATTTCCATTTTTTTTATTTTTTTGTGAAAAATTTTAAAACAAAAGAAAGAGAACACAAATTGTCTGAAAATTTCCTTTATTTCATGGTAAAATAAGTGCATAACAAACATGGTGGCCCAATACAATGGATCCTAGCATCTTGGGCAGAATGCTGGATTTGACAATGCAGCATGATAAGAAAAGGAAACAAATAAATTACTCTGAGTTCCAGGTAACTTGGACGATGTCTTCAGCAGACCAGTTCTTCAGCTCCTCTCTGGGCGCACACGGATGAATCCAGTTGTCCCAGTCACCATCATTGTCTCCCTCTTCATTAGTTACACAAATTTGGTTGCGGTCGAGCATCCCAGCGCTTGTAAAAGTAATGACTTTACCACTTGAAGACCAATAAGATCCACTAGGCGGATAACCCAAACCAAACTTGTCGTCTTTCTTTTCTAATTCCAGCAATTTGCCCCAGCCTTGGGCGCTTCCTGACTGAACCACCTCCTTTGCTTGCTTGTAGGAATGAATGGAGGTACCTTCTTTCTCACTGCTTCTCTCTACAGGAGTCAAAATGCTTACATTAACTGCTTCGAAGGCCTGACACATAGTCTCATGGATCTCTCCGTCCATCTCTACATATTTGAAAGTTGATAAGTGGCTCACGAAGATGTATTCCTCTCCGCATACAGTGATTACTTGGCCATCAACCACGTATTTGAGCTTTTAATGCAGAGTGGAAGTTACGGCTCCAACAACATGAATCCATGGGCATCCCAACAAGCAGCTGTACGTGGGCTGAATGTCCATGACATAGAAGATGCTTTTGAATACTTGAGAACCTATTTTCACGGGTAACTCAACTTCTCCAAACACTGACCTTCTGGACCCATCAATAGCTTTGACAATCAGATCACTGGGTCTTAGGACGATACCATCAACATTGAGCTTCATTAATGCTTTCTTCGGAAGTACATTAAGAGAAGGGCCTGTATCAACAAGGACATGTGACAACACAGCACCCTTGCACTCCATAGTAATATGTAGTGCTTTGTTATGGTTACGGCCCTCTAACGTAAGGTCTCTATCTGTAAAGCCCAACCCGTGGCTTGCATTCACACTGCCCACCACAGCTTCCAGTTGATTAATAGTTATTTCTTGAGGAACATAAGCCATCTGCAACACTTTCAACAAGGCTTCTCTATGTGCTAGAGAACACATCAGCAAAGACAGAATGGATATTTTGGATGGTGTCTGGTTCAACTGTTCGACTACCTTATAATCACTCTTTTTAATTATGCGTATAAATTCCTCGACCTCCTTCTCAAAGGTACCCTGCCCAACAGTAGGAGTTGTTGTTTCTTAAGTCACTGTTTGCTTCCCTTTAGCCTTTGCCGAAGCCTCAGCCTCAGGATCTCCTCTCAGAACTGGGGGAGCAAATAGACGACCACTTCTCGTAAAACCTCCAACCCCTCTGACGTTCACTACAGTCGGGTCAATAGCAACTGACTTGCTCTTCACTTTCTATCCTTCCACGTACACATCTGGGCCGTAAGTCCATGGGATGGATTTATCATCTGTATAAGGAACAGGCCCAGGCACAGTGATAGTCACAGGACTAACTTCAGGAGCGTAAATGGTCACAGGTTCTCTTCTAGCAGACATCTCAGCTGGATCATAGAAAATGGTTATAGTGGACACATCATCAACTTCATTATCAACTTTGTCAAACTGCAAAGATCCTTCATCAATCAGATTCTGCAACCCCATCTTCAGGTCTTCACAACCGTTCACTGAATTCACACACTTTTCATAATCAGAACTGCAACCCGGAAACACCTGTCCTTTTAGCAGCCTCTCTTTCACTACTAACAGCGGAGTCTTCACTTCTTCTATGCTCAGAACCAGACTTAACTTTTCACCACCCTCAACAACATTTATTCTAGCCCCTCCATGATTCGGAATAGGGTTCGAAGTAACATTTGGCGGTGGTGCAAAGTTAATCGCCTTGGAGTCTATCAGATCTTGAACTTTGTGATGTAGCGCCCTGCACTTCTCAGTTGAGTGCCCGCGTGCCCCTGAATGGAAAGCTGATCTAGCATTGACATCGTACCCCACTAGAAGCTCTCCAGGTGGTGGTGGTGCCAAAGTCCTTAGTTGTATCAAATTTAGGTCCAACAATCTCGGCAGTAATGCAGCGTATGTCATGGGAATTGCTTCAAGCACCCTATTAGCCGGGCGAGTCTGCCTTGGCTGATAAGGTCTTTGTTGATAGTTGTTACGTTGTGGTTGTTGTTGTTGTTGAGGTTGTACCTGCTGCACAGGACTGGAAGGGATTATGGCAGCCGCCACTTGCTCATATGATCTTCTATACCATCGGCCCCGTCCTCGGCCAAACACATCATTGGTCTCACCTTCCCTTCTTCTCGGGGGTCCGTTGAAAGCTTTTCTTACTCCAATAGAACTGCTTGCACTCGTATCCTGAATCTTTCCCATCTTTAACAGAGTCTCTACTCTCTCTCCAGCAATTACGATATCATTGAACTTGGTAGCCGAACAAGACACCAATCTTTCAATAAACACACCTTGCAATGTCCCCATGAACATATCAGCCATCTCATTCTCCATCAGTGGTGGTTGCACTCTGGCAGCGAGTTGACGCCACCGTTGACCATATTCTTTGAATCCTTCCTTAGCAGTTTGAGACACGTGTTGCAATTGGTTGCGATTTGGAGCCATGTCAAAATTATACTGGTATTGCCTCACGAAAGCCTCTGCCAGGTCCTTCCAGCTCTTAATATTGACTCTACTTAGCTTCATATACCATTCCAAGGAGGCCCCAACCAGGTTGTCCTGGAAATAGTACATCCATAGCTTTTTATCATCAGTGTGGGCAGCAATTCTTCCTACAAAGGACTGAAGATGAGGCTTTGGACACGTTGTGCCATTGTACTTCTCGAAAGTTGGGACTTTGAACTTGTAAGGGATTCTAACCCATGGAACCAAGCCCAAGTCAGTAATGTCGAACCCCAAAGAGTTCTGAGATTGAATAACCTTGATCTGTTCTGCCATCTCTTTAAATTTCCTGTTTATTTCAGTCCCCTGGCCCTCAGTTTCGTCCAGCAGAGTGAACTGTTCGTCTTGACCGTCCATCTGTACATTGTTCAGTCCATCATTGATTATGGTAACCCCTGGCTATGTTACAGGGATTTCAACTTGACGGGCGCCCGCACCGTTACGATTACCTCCATCAGCAGTACCGTTGTTCCTGGCTTGACTATTTTCAACCAACTCACGCAGACGTTCCTGATTCTGACCCATGCCTGCCATAAGAGTCATAAAATTGTCCATCCTCAGTCTCAAGTCAGCTAAATCAGCTTGCATTTGATCCATGACTCTTTCTCTGTTGACTCTTGTGGGATATCTGTGTATGACTAGCTGTTCTCGAACTTTCCTGGGAGCTATAGTGCCTGAAACAGAAAAGACATTAGAAAATGAAGCACTACCTGCAAAACAAAAAAACACGTCATATGCATGCAATGTAACTGCTCATGTTCCCAGGTTTTAAGCATCTGTATGCCCCAGTTCGAGTATCTACTCCAAACAGCCACTTTGAGTATTAACTTTCAAACTTTCTCTTTGAAGATTGTTCAGATATTAGCAGTATCAGACAAACGAGCCTTGCATATTCAGAAATAATAATTTTCATATTAACACTATATATCATAGACAAACCATTGCCGGCCAAAAGTTAGAGCACAAACAGAAATATTCCCCGAAGGGTTACAAGCCATTACATGAATAAAAGACAAAAGATAAAAAGCAAAAATACTACAACAAGTCTGTAGGTAGTCTGAAAAAGAAATAAACTAAACTAAAGACCCAGACTCTTCTGCAGCCACCTCTGCTCTGTTCTTCTTTACACCTGCTCTCAGCTTGAGCTCTTCAATCTGCTTCCGTGCCTCCTCCAAGGCTAACTGACTTTGTGCTAACTGATGAGTCTTTTCCTTCCGAATGTTATGGACTTGCTCCACCTCTTCCTTCTTGAAGGACTTTTGCACCTCGAAAAACTCTTCTTTTTATTTAAACTTCTTTTGCTCCTCCTCCCTTTGTCCTTGCAACCAAATAATGAATTGGCGAGCTTCCTTGAGAGTCTTCAAAGTCTTTTTGCGTTCCGCTTCTCTTTTGGCCTCCATCAGACCCAACCTTTGAAAGTGAGCTTCCCTTTCGGCAAAGTCTTTATCTTTAGCTTCCAAGGAGGCCTGGATCTTCTGCAGCTTTCCCTCTACTTCATCTTTGGCCCTGTTGGCAAGATGGTACAGGTTGACCATTTCAGCATTCTCCACTCGAACTTCATGCAGCTGAGCTTCCAATTTCTTGTACTCTTCAAGGGAGACAGTACTTTGGCTTGGCACTTCTTTGGGATAAAGGGGAGCTTCTACTGAGAAGGGCATGAGAACTTCTTCTACATGTTTTTGCAACCATGCAGCAAAAGGAGGATACATCTTGGGATCTACTCTGCCAAAGTCTTTCTTACCCTTCCTTATCCTGTGAGCCCAAGCTTGAGCTGCTTGTAGAACTAACTCCTTCTTTCCTTCCACCGGAAAATACAAAGACTCAGCAACTCTTCCATCTGTGGTGGATCTCTTAAAGGGTAACCAAATTGCTTCCTGGATAATGTTGGATGATAACTGATTACACCCTTCCTTCCTAGCAAAGGCACTCCAGCAAATCTTCCACAACTGACCAACAGCTCTTTTCCTAGCAGATCTCTATTATATCCCCAGGCTATATCCTGAGCAGTTAACCCCATCAGCCTTCTAGACCATCTCCACTCTTCCCTCATTTCTTTGAAAGCACCTGATTTTGGCAATTGTCTGGCAAACCACTCAGCAAACAATGAAGCACAGCAGGCCACTGGTCCACCCCTACCTTTCTCATTCCTGTAATGAACGCTGTAATAGAAATCTCCCAACAGAGTTGGCACAGGATTGCCCTTAGCAAAGATAGAGATCACTTCCAAGCTTACAAATTATTTCTCTCCCGGTAACAAGCTAGACCCATACACCATCAAAGCCAACACAGCACCAAAGTCACCCCATTTGCCTTCTTTAGCATATTCCTCTGCCTCTGGTATGAGCATACTCCAAGGGAATCCTTTGCCTTCACTATCCTTCAGAGCCTTCTTGACTATAGAAGCTGGTAAACGACAAACTTTGACTATGTCTTCTTCCCTAAGAACCACCTCAGACCCATAGAAAGGCAAGGTATCTCTGACTGGAACATTCAGAATGCTGGAAATCTCCTCCAAGGTAGGAGTCAAGATGTAATCTGGAAACACAAAGCAACGCAGCAGGGGATCATAAAACTAAAGCAAGGTATGCAAACTGTCCTTCTGGTCTGCAGTGGGTTTGTCCACATACTTCAATATCTGGCCATATCTCTTTCTGAAATTTCCCAAGACTTGGTCGTTCATTAAACCTGCTAATTTCTGAACACTTCTAACTTCAGGTTGAAGAAAAGTATAGTGAATATTCTTTTTCCTTGTAATTCTTCTGATTTCTGCCATCTGGAGATAAGATTTAACAGAACTGGGAGCTGACTATGAACAATGACCTGAAAAATGGAGACATAAACAGTTAATGCAAGAATGATGCAAATGAAAATGCAATGCAAGCATATGATCAATCTGGGACCATGTGGATACTGGACCCTGAACACAAGGACCCTCTGATCAACTGCAAACCAAAATCCTCTGAGTCACAACCCTCTGATAGAAATTGTCATAACTCTCTGATAGAAATCTCAGAACCACAGTACCAAGAAAACCAGAACACCAGAACCATAGGACCAAAATCATAACAAGGACCACTGATAATGAGGGTATGTAGAGGCCAAGTGTTCCTGCAAACCTGTAAACCCCTCCCAATCTCACTGGTATGCTCCGGGTCAGACATCACGGACTCTCAAAGCCGAATAGTAATAATAATTTCACCATTTCCGAGAAATGGCTCATGACCAAATCATGGAATCGGTTTGGCATTATATACTACACAAGGAGGCCTCAGCTGAGTCCGGGAAACAAGGTCATCCTATGCAAGTCCCAGGTGGGCCCTCAGATGCGAATGGGTTTGCCACAAAATGTGGTCTGCCACTGTCATCACTAAAGAGGGATGTTTCCACAAGGTTCTCAATGATCGGTCCCCAGCTGCACATAACTGTCAAAGTTATGAAATGAGAGAGGAAGATCCCCAAATCAAGACATTTCCCAGACGGTCGCAAATCTGGGCGTGGAACTCACTACTACCCCCATGACAAGATCTCATGAGGCCAAAGTGGAACCACTCTAAGTCCTAAGGTGCACTCGAGTCGTGGTAATGAGCTCATCTCACAGAAACAGTATCACCCAAACCCACCAAACAGAAAATCCAGTCCAGACAGTCCAGTAATAATATGATGCAGAAAATAAATACTGAAAACTGTAAATAAAGCTGCAAATAAACTGTAAATAAACAACAGTAAGGTACAACACACAACAGCAAACAGTCAACACCCAAAGAAACAGAAACACGCAAGCGCTGGGAGAGACTCTCAAGGGAACCAGAGATCCTGGTTAGGAAATCCCCAGCAGAGTCGCCAGCTGTCGCTCCCTGGATTTCCATCCTGGTACAAACGCGAAAGTGGCGTGGAAAAGAATAGATTCGCCAGCCAGGCATTTTTATCCCGAAGGAACGGGAATGGTAATGCTGCACAAACCAGAAGAAAAGAAAAGGAAGGACACAGGTCCTGCGAACCAAAGAGACTGAGTTCGGGAGTCGGTTACGACCTGGGAAGGTATTAGCACCCAGATCGTCCGCCGTACCCGACGGGATCCACGCTTGCAAAGAAAACTATTTCAAAGGGTGAAGAAATGAAAGCTACTGCGAAGAAAAGGAACTGGAACTGGAAAAGAAAAGGGAACTAAAAAAAAGAAATGAAAAGAATAAATGTAGGGAAAATAAAGATCGTGCTCGAACGGGCCCTACCCCGCTGCCTACGTACCTCATCAGGACAATGAGGATCTGAGACGCCGTAGTTTCCCTAACTAGGGGTGGAAAAGGATTGCTTGTGTCTTAAGGCTTGAACTGCCTATGTCAATGCTCAGGTGTTGCAGGCTCGGACGACGAGTGCGTAACCGTCTTGCAAAATGACAAGTAGGAGCAAGTTCGCGTACGGAGCGAAGGAGATGAGAAAATAATTCCCGCAGGAAAGATGCTTATTATTTGTTTGTGTTTTTTATGAAGCTTTTTATGAGTGTGCCACAAGGAAGTGAACTCAAGCTCTTTTCCATGGAATGTGCACTTGTCACTACATTCCAAGATGGAATAATAGAACAAGCACACTCAAGTAAGGAGAAGATCCCCAAAACTTGAACCCAGAGATTAGGGCCTAAGCTCACTAACTCATTAACTTATTAAGTGTTTTTTTATTTACAATGAAGAAGTGTTTTTTATGATTTTCTTGGTGAAGATGATATCTTGATCAGACTTGTGCATCACAAGATAAGCTTGTACTATCCCAAGATGGGAAGACTACAAGTACCTCATGGGATAAGGCTATTGCTCAAGGTATCACTTCAAACTTTATTAGGTGCTTTCTTTAGAGTTTTGAGATGAGAAGAGAAGAGAACCAAAAGGATCACAACGGCAAAAGTCTAATGGGGGACTAAAGATTCCTAAGTGTTGTCATGTATGGGAAATCCTAGGTTAGTGTGGTTTACTACCCTAAAGAAGAAAGAAAGAAGAAGAGAAGAAGAAGAAAGAAGAATAGAAGAGGAGGGGAGTAAGGCCTAAGCCCAACAATCACAAGGTTAGTACAAGTAAGCATAAGAAGAGAAGAGATGAGATTTGGAGATATGGGAATCACTTCCACACCTCTCACTTACCATAGCCCCTGAAAAGGTTAGCAACACAAGCATACAACTAAAACAAAATGAATATAATGACATGCCAACATCATACAAACAGAAGTGAAGTCATATATACAAAAGCTCAATGCAAATGCAAGTCACAAGAATGAGAAAAGAATCACACAAGTTAATATGAGGCAACATGAATCACATGGCAAAGCAAAGCAAGCTTGATAAGATACAATGCAAGATAATCAAAACACAACCTCAAGGCACAAGGTCAGAACCATATCCAAGTTAAAGAAGTGCTTAAGAAGCAAGAGAGATGAAGAGAAGAGAAGCACAAAGCTAAACAATCACATGATGGGAAGAAAGGAGAAAATAAGTGAGGCGAATGCACATAACAAAGGAAGAACTTCAAAGGTGAAACAAATGCAAAATTTCCAAGACACAAACCCTAAACCAAGATCAGAAAGGTATCAATACCCTAAAGAGACCCCAAATGAGATGAAGAAGTTGGAACAAGTGCCCTTCTAAGCTAAGGAGAAGACTTATGATCAAAAAGAAGCAAAATGGGACAAGTTAAGAACCAAAATTCAAATCAAATCAACAATGAACCCAAATATTCCACAACCTTGGACAAAAGGTCTTCAATCATGATATAACAACATGCCAAAAGGATAGGAAGAAATTCAGAAGCTATGCAAGTCAAATGAAGGCTCAAACAACAATTAGGGTTAAGAAACTTCCATCACAAGTCAAGGACCAAAACCAAATGTACAAGATTCTAAAAATAATTGCAAAAAACACACATGAACTAAACTCTATCAAGAATCCAGAGCAAAAAGAACCACTCAAAAATTCAAAATGAGGATCACTATGGAAAATGGACAAGACAGCATGCTTAAAAAGGAATTAAAATGAATTAATTGAATGAGGGAATTAATATCCACGTGTCAATTAAAAATAAATGACAAATAAGAATATGAAAAATTAAAGAAAACTCAAAGTGACATCAATGAATTTTTTCATAATTTTTGGACACTTAGAACTAATTTTAAAAATTGAAAAGCAAAATGATATAAAAGAAATAATAAGAAAAAGAAAATAAAATGAGAAAAGGCTGGGAGGTGCGAATAGGAGAGGATCCAGTACAAATGAAATGGGCTCAAGAAGAAAGGGGGTGTGGATAGCAGTCTAAGCCCACCCAATCTGCGCAAGTGTATAATACAAGGGGTGGAAATTCAGAGAAAATGTGAAAAAACACAATCCACTAGATCAAACAGACGTATCCTGGGAGTCTCTTCATTAATTGACGTGGCAAAACAATTGGTTCAAAGCTGAGGCACACAATAATTAACATGTGGTGCGCAACATATGGAATATCAGAAGAAAAAATATAACATGAAAACGCACGTGAGGGAGAGGAGGTTCATTAAATGACGTGGAAGCATATCATGCGTTTAGATGAGAGGATCTGATGGTGAGGAGATCATCTTCTCCAATGCAAACCCTAAACGTATGAGCCCAGAATCCGGTGACCAGAGCTAGGGATCCGGCACCGGAAAACGCAAAACATGATCAAACATCCATAAAAATAAATCAAAAGCTCCAGATTAGATAATTAAGGTATCCTGAATTCAAATATGGCACTGAAATTCTCAATAGATCAAAGGATTTTCGGGATCGAAGACAAACAGTTTGAACCATGAAACTTAAAATTCACATATCAAGCTCAATAGTGCACCAAATTTGAATCTAAAACCAGCAGAGTGATCAACATAACAAGTAGATCATAACACACACTTCTATTTTCATTTTTAGATCTGAGAAATTTGAACTCACCTGAACTTGCAGCTCTTTAAATAGCTTGTTAGAAGCCAAGAAAATGATGCCAATCCACTCCAAATGCACTCTAGTTGCAAAATAAATGCATCTAGAGCCTTGAGAATTGCTGGATCTGAGAGTTTGAAGCCAACTGCCCTGAAATGGCAAGGTGATGAATCTTGAGAATTAGCTTGAACAATGGATGGATTTGTGATCCTGAGCTCTCAAGGATGAAGGATCTGTGGTTTGTTTGTGAAGAGAGCAAGTGTGTGAAGAGATTCGAGAGAAATTGCAAACTAAGCCAAAACTTGAGTGTGATGAAAAGAGTGAGATCTGGATCCTTCTAAAACTCTAATTTTCTTTTGTATGAGGTCATGAGGAAATGCTGAAAGAATGAGAGGCTTTGCACTTGGGAATGGAATGTGTGAGAGATTTTGCAAAATTTGCAAATTTGTTATGAGAGCATGAAACACTTGTGCATTGCCTTGCTCCTTGCCCATGTGCATTCACAATCTGACCTTTAATTTCAAACCAAAAAGATCCTCGCCATTGGATGAGAGTGTCACACAATTTTCATGTTCATGCATAAATTACACTTAAGGAATGAAATTCTCATTATGCACGAATTTGGTGTAATTCTTGGAGCAAAGTGACCTATTTGCATTGCATTGTAATATTGGAACCTCATTTGGTATGTACCAACACTCAAAATTAAGATTCGTGACTTTTTGCTCTTGTGCACAAATGAAAAAATCAAGTTTGCCCTAGTTTTGCCCTAATTTTCGAGGGGCCTATCTACTTAACCATGAAGGCTATAAAAAATAACTTGTAATTTTTGAAAATGGGAGGCCTTAATCTCCAACTTTTATGTTTGACTTTGGTCCACTTGAAGAATTTTTCACCAAGTTATGCTCACTTGAATTTTAGGGCAAAAACTTGCTAAAAATGGCATTTTCCATAACCAACTTCACACCAATTTTGCAAAACACCTCAAAACCTCATGATTCTTTATATTTGAACTTGCCAAACCTCTTTTAACATTGTAATAACATCCCTTGGATATAAAAATGGGGTTGGACCCCTTGAAATCTCACAGTTGACTTTTTTAAGGCACAGTTGACCAGTTTCTTCATTTGCAAGCAACTGAAGAAATGCTTGACTTCCACAAGGAATTTTCTCACCAAATTTCATCCCTAGGATCCTATTAACATGTAAAAGATTTTTCCCAAATGAATTGGCCAAAGTCTTGAGGCTGTCATGCTTGAAACTCAAACCCTAGTTTGGGATCCTTGTGTAGGAGCTTTGCCCTAGCCTGGATTCCCTGATGATCTTCCAATCTTCTGAGCTTTTGTAAATGAACTTGAACTTGTAAATGCAATGTAGACCCTTCATAGCACTTGTACAAAACCATTGGGCCCCTTGTCATGGCTTGTGATGCTTCAAAATCCTCCACAGATGATCATATGCCTAATGCTAGGTCATGAGAAATGTTATGCCTCATCTTTCCATGCTAAGATGCTAAGAATATGATATGTTCATGATGAATATGATGTGATATGATGCTAAAAAAGAATATGGCAAATTTGGGGTGTTACACAACAGTCATTAGGTTGAGAGGCACAGTAAAAATAGTCTTCATTTCAACCCGGAATTAATCTTTGTGAATTGCCTTCTAGGCTTAGGCTGACTTTTCTGTTGCTGATCTTGTGGTGTAGGTGCAGGATTAGAGATGAGGACTGCTTCCACAGATTGATTATTCCTGTTACGACCTTGTTGGACATACAAAACATTAGATTCTTTTTTGCCATTAGAAGGCTTCTTGGTAGTACTTGAAGAGGCAACCACTTGTATCTTACCACTTCGTATTCCACTCTCCACGCGTTCTCCAGTCATTATCAGCTCAGTGAAACCAGATGATGAACTTCCAATGAGATGACAGTAGAAAGGCCTAGTCAATATACTCATAAACATATCAACCAATTCCCTGTCAGCCAAAAGAGGTTGAACTCTGCTTGCAAGATCTATACTCCTTGAAACTTTCTTTAGAACCCATAGACATGCTTTGGAGTTGCATGCAAGTTGGTGCTAAATCAGAGTTATATTGATATTTCCTATAGAAGGCCTCAACAAGATCATTCCAAGTACGAATATTGATACTCTCCAGTTGATAGTACCATTCCAATTGAGCCCTTGATAAACTCTCTTGAAAGAAATGAATCCACAACTTCATGTCAACAATATGTGGTTGGATTCTCCGGACATAAGACCTCAGATGCATATTAGGACATTGTAAAAACCCCAAATTTGCCCTCACTAAGTTAACATCATGGCTTGTGATCTTTCATATTTGCATTAGTATAAGCATATCATATCATATTGCATTTTGTTTCACTGCATTAGTTCAAGTTAATCTGCATCAAGGGTTTGTGATTTGAGCAATCCAAGGATCCATCTGAGCCACTCCAGAGGCCTCAAATCATTCCAAGAGGGTCCATGTATGTTCTACCATCATATTATATCCCTAAAAGATCAAGGAAGATAGAAAATCATAAGAACTGGCAAAGCATGGAAGCAGAGCTAGGGTTTCACTACACAGATGACCTGAAATTAGGGTTTTGGTTTCAGAGGCCATAACTCCAAATTTTTAGGTCATTCTTGTTTCTAATGGTCTCAATATGTTATAAGGATCATGTGTACATGGTTTTATGAATAAATTCATTGTGGAAGTCATTTGTCCACTGGGTAACTTCTTGAGCAAGTCAGAGCAAAATCAGGGCATTTGAGGCCCCCAATCATGGAACCAAAATGGATTTTTCATCAAATTGAAGTTATATGATCTTTATTTGATCATTTAAGTGCTTGGAAGTTCACAAAATTGAAGAAAAGTGAGCTAAATCAAAAGTTGCCAAAAATGGAAATGACTTGTAATGCAAACTTTCCATTTTGGGAAAGTTTTTCAACCTCCTCTTTCTCAACCAAAAATGCTTCAAATGAAAAATTGTTGGTCATGAAAGTTGTAGATTGGATCATTCCTTTTCAAAAAGTACAGGAACAAGTTCTAATTCATTATGGAACTCAAGTTATGGCTTGTCAAAGTTAGCAAAAATCACATAATTTTTGATGAATGCACCAAAGAGGGATTTTTGCAAAACCACTTGCCAAGGCATTTTGTGACTTCAAACACACTTCTAAGCATCATAACATCATAGCACATTGCCTGAAACTCAGAATTGCCTAAAGAATCTCAAGTTTTCATGCCTTGCCCATCAAGAAATCACAAAGGGGCCAAAACTTCATGAAATTGCAAAAGGGCACATAACCTTTCATACATTTGGTGAATTGCCTCAAAACCAATTCCATGGACATCCTTGATCTATGCTGAACCAGACATGCCCTTGTACCACCCCTGAACCAGCCCATACCTAAAGGACAAAAACTTTTGACTTTTTTGCAAGAAGCCCATACCAATCACCTGCAGCCACCACCCACCCTCTGGCCTATCAAGACTTTACAAGCATGCTTCAAGGATTGATTTTCATAAGACACATAAGCCAAGAGCTCCAAGAACTCAGCATTCCCAAAAATCACTCCACTTTGCAAAATCCTTCGAATCTTTCAGCTCACACACTCAAACTTCAAACCAATTTCACCATTCATCTCAAAATCATCTATAGAACACAAAGCCACCATTAAAACAGCCAAAAACACCCCATAACCAAAACACGATTCTTGGCCAGTTGAAGTGCAATCACACAAACCAACCAAAACAAACTCCTTCCAAGCCTCAAAGCTTCTTTAGGAGGATCATTGGAGTGAGTTTGCAAAAGAGAGGTGGCCAGAAAGCTCCAAACTGAGGAAGCTCAAGCTCGGGTAACCTCTTCAAACTTTTTCTAGAAATGCTATTTTAAGTTCTTAAAATGTTTCTTATGGTGTGTTGATCATGCTGATAGTTTTAGTTTTGAAAATGGTTGTGTATTGAGTATTTACTGAGCTACTGAAACTTTTCTAGTTTTTGAGTTTTCCTTCGAATCTTGTTTATGAGCCATGATAAATTTGTTTTAAGGTTGGATTCATGTTTAGGAAGGTGAGAGGAGTTGATCTGGAGCTTTAGAACTCCAGAAATAACCTAAGGGTGAAGTTTTGGGGTTGCTCAGGGAGGGGCTGGCCGGAGAAGATGACCGGAGGTCTTCTCCGGCCACCTGAAAGTAATTAGATGTTTAATTAGGGTTAGGGCAAAGTTTAAACGTAGGCCTTTGGATCTTGTCTTCCCGCGTGTGATGAAGGGCTCAGATCATTTCATTAAGTTTAAATCCTGTTTAATTAATTAATTAATTAAGTTTTTATAAGTTTGAACCTAGACCGTCCAGATGCGCGCCAGGTCAAACCAAAATCCCCCAGAATCAATCTTGTCCCTTGGATGCGCATACTTATGTTTTAATTCATTTTTAGTTCATTTTTTCTCATTTAATTTGCATCATTTATTAAAAATAGTTAGAAATTGCAAAAAATATTTTCCTTTTGCATTTTTAATTCAAATATTTTTCTCAACCAGAAAACATTTTTATTTTTATTTTTTGCATTAAAAAATAATTTTAAAAATATTTAAATGTTTATTTTAATTAATTAACGGAAATTATTTAATTAAAATATCATTTAAGTTTCTGAAAATTCTAAAAAAATTCACATTGCATCTTAGGACATTTAGAAACATTTCCAAATCATTCATACAAATTATTTTTGGTTTTGAACACTCTTTGATATTTTTCTTTGAATTTAGGGTTCATAAAATCCTATTTTTGAACCCTAACTTCAAGAATTCTTTTCTACCTAACCATGAATGGTATGCCATTGATTCTTTATGCATTGTTCTTCATTTGACATGTAGTATCTAGCATATTTTTTTCATAAATTTCTTTTGCATTTTTGATTTGATTTGCATTTTTCCTCTTAAGGTACCTTAAAACCCTAGATAATTTAGAAAATTCACAACTTTCTTTAGGTTAAGAGTTAGACCTCCTCCTTTGGGGTGTGTTATCATATGGGGTTAGGGTTCATTTGGGTTAATTTGCAATTTTTTTTCTTTTGATTTGCTTCTGTTTTTAACTTTTGCATCTCATGTTGCATTATAACCCTAATTTCTCATGTTCATTCACATACATCTGGTATATGCATTCATTCAAGAACTTGCCATGAAATTTCTAGCATTCATATGACATCTAAGACATCTTAGGACACATTTGAATCATGCTTGATCATTTCTTCATCCATTTGCAATGATATGCATTCATTTCATTTCAGGAACTTTCATGTGTTTTCATACTTCAAAACATGCTCCTTTGCATTCTCATCTCTTATATGATCATCCATTGCACTTTACATGTCTTTGCATCATCTCATATCATCATTTTCATCATGTTTATGCTTCTAGTTTTGGTTTGTATCTTTGCATACATTTCATTTTCATTCCATTCCTTTTTTTATACTAACCATTTCAGGTGGTAAGTAATTTGAGAAGTGAATTTGCCTTCACTTCTCATTTCCCTTCTCTTTCTTTTTATGCATCCTTGCTTCATTTTCTTTTGCTTTACAGAGAGCTTGTTCATTCATGTTCATCTCTCATTTTCTTTCTTCAAGTAACTTATCTTCTTCAATGAAGTAAGTTAACTTGTTTCTTCTGTTTCTCCTCCTTTTATCTGCTTCTTCCATTGGTGGCTTCTCTGAAGATCTTTCTTAAGCATTAAAAACCATAGGAACATCCAAGCATGACAATAATTAGGGTTTTGATTAGTCCCCTTTTAGTTCTTACCTTTGTGTCTTCTTTGTGTCTCTCTTCTAATCTCATAATCAGAGACTAAACCTTTAAGGTTTTAAGACTTTGTGATTAGGGTTATGCATGCACCCTTCTCTTAGGATGGAGTGTATAACTTTAATCCTAAGTGTTAAACCCTTGATTTGTTTAAACCTCTTAATCAATCCATCTTAATAATCACTAAGACATTAACTTGTAACTTGGGCCTTGCATTAGGGTTCTAATTCTTCCTTTATTGGTTAAGAAGGACTAACCCTAGTGTTAATGGACAAGTCCCCCTCAAGTTGTCTTACAAACCATAAAAATCACTTCTTAATCTCACCTCTTAACTAAAATCCACTTTAATAAAGGCTTCGTTTTGTCATGAGGTTAATCCCTAATCATGGATTAAGTTGAGGTATCTTCCTCAGCTTAAGTATTCTCATATATTATCCTTCTTATAGGATGGTGTAATGGGTCCATTAAATCCTTGATTATTGCTTAAACTCATTACTTAACACTAAACAAAAACACCAAAAACATCTAAATAATCACAAGTAGGTTAATGATCTTAATCCTACATCATGGGAATTAAGTGTGAGGTGTTTATCTCATACTTAAGGTACTCTTATTACCCCTAATCAAAGGGAGTATGTGATGAGTTTATTAACCTCTTGGTTTAGGCTTAAGCTCATTAACTTATGACAAACAGAAAAGCAATAAAAGATTGAAAACACAAAAAACAAAGCAATAATCGTCTCCTTCGGGATTCTTTTCTCATCATATTCACTCACAATCGAGAAGTTGCTTCTTCCGTCTAATGCAAGACAGATAACACCTGAGCCAGACAGGTCATACACTTGAGCATAGACAAGCAAGTAATTCATCAACCAATTTATCTTTCAGTCTCTTTGAGTCGAACTACGGTGTTCTGACTTCCTCATTGCACGAGAGGATACATAGGCATAACTTAACTGTTATTGAACAAAAGTCTCTGTCTCTCCCCCCCTCTTCCAGCATTATTCTTTTAAGCCTCATTCCTGAGCATTTCACTTCACTTTCTTGAACTGACACCTGTACATTCATTTCCAGCTTTGCACATAGATAGCACAAACACTACCCCTTTAAACACAAACTTTCAAGCGTGGATCCCGTCGAGTACGACGGAAAATCTGGGTGCTAATACCTTCCCAGGTTGTAACCAACCCCCTTTCTCAGTATCTCTGGTTCGCAACCGTCTTATCCATTTTTTTCTTAGGTTTATGCAGTGATCACACTAAATTTCACCGTATTTTTGACTCCGATTTCGCATGCATTCTTAGCTTTTATTGTTATTTTGTTATGTTATTACTTTGTTTTCTTTTGTTTTAAGGTTTTTATCGTAATCGGGGCTTGTATCGAGAAAAGGAGCAAAAAAGGAGTGGAAACGGACGAAAACCTAGAAATTCAGGGTTTTGCACTTACGGCACCCACCGTGGCGGGCGCCATGGGGTTAGCCATGACGTGGCCACGTCTCAAGACCACTCCACAACTTCCAAGACCCACGATCCCCACTCTTCCATTCCCTATTAGTACTATGGCGGGCGCCATAGGCCTGTGGCGGGCGCCACAAGGCAAAAATGCAGTTCCCTCCACTTTTTAGTGGAGGGGCATCCTGGTCATTTCCCGCATTTAGTTTTCCTATAAATAGGACTTTAGTTTTTCGTTTTTCTTCATCCAAACTTAGATTTCTTTAGGCATATATCAGTTATAAAGCAATTACCATTCCACATCGGGGTGTTTCTGCAATCGAGTGATTGAGTCTGTAATCTGTCTGTGTGATCGAGTTTTGGAGCACTCTGGAGGAAGTTAATCCTGCCGCCATTTTAATTCCAGTTCGTATTTTACTTTTCCGCATTGCTTTACTTTTATCTATTTCTCGCACTGCTTTACTTTCATTTATTATACGCACTCGCACTTTACTTTATTTATTTCCCGCACTCGCTTTACTTTCGTTTATTACCCGCACTTGCACTAAATTCCTTTATTTCCCGCACTCGCACTAAATTACTTTATTTCTCGCACTCGCACTAAATTCATTTACTTTCCGCACTCGCACTAAATTACTTTTATGAAAAATTATAAAAAGAATCTTTACTTTATCATGTCTAACTAATTCCATAAAGGTTAGAATGTAAGGATCGTAATTGAACCAGTAATCCGTATAATTGTTCGTGGAAACACTTAAGGGCTATTTTATCTTTCAATTCAATCTAATTGTTTTTAACTATTTCAAAAACAGCCAAAAGCGCTTTTTCTAGTTCATTAGGAGTTTTTAGATTAAAAAGAAAAGAGATTTTAAAACGATTTTCGGACGCGTTAGGAAGTTTAATGTCTGGTTCGTAAGAACCTCTTTTTGCTAAGAAGTCCAGGTTAAAATACTTTTCAACTTAGTTGAGATACTATATTTCTTAAAAATAGGTTTACTACTCTAACGTAGTACGCACCTTTTTATCCGTGACAATAGGAGGGGTTGATTAGAGAGTATAACTCGGTTCTGAATACGCGAAAGCGACAGTTCCTGTTAAATTAGTTCTTTTCAAAGGAGAAAACATTGCCCATAAGTAGTTCCATTAACAAGTATTGGATTATCATTGATTACTTGAATTACATTCGAGCCTGTCTTTGTTTATTGTTTAAAATTATTATTTTATTTACCATTGCACCCTTCTTAAAACCCCTTTGTTCAGTTGCCTTAGATACACACCATAACAACAGGTACGATAGATTGACACTTGGTCTCTGTGGATTCGACAATCTTTTATATTACTCTGACGTGTTCGTACACTTGCGAAAAACACGCATCAAGTTTTTGGCGCCGTTGTCGGGGACCAATTTCGTCAAATTTCATTACCCTGTAGTTATACCGTTTAGACTAAGGTTGTTACCCACCGGTCAATGCGAAAGACTCGCAGTGCCGGAAGTTTAGTAGACCCTCTAGCTGAACCTGAACGTTACGCTTACGCACGTTTATTTTTCCATAGGAATAGGAAAGCTATGGCCGAAGATCAAAACCGAAGACCTCTTAAGGACTTCGCCCAACCATCAAACGAGGAACCTAGTTCCAGTATAGTAAACCCCGCTATCCCAGCCAATAATTTCGAACTTAAACCATCCCTGTTGCAATTAGTGCAATAGAGACAATCCGTAGGTCTCGCTACTGATAACCCGAACCAACATTTAAAAAACTTTCTTCAGTTAGAAGACACCTTTAAAACCAATGGAGCTTCTCCTGAGGCGATACGCTTAAGATTATTTACCTTTTCCCTCAGAGATAAAGCTCTATCATGGTTAGATTCCCTTCCACCCAATTCAATAACAACTTGGGATGACCTTAGGAAAGTTTTCCTTGCTAGATATTTTCCCCCAAGTAAGACCGCTCTTCTTCGGAACCTAATAACTAGATTTACCCAACACCAATGAGAGTCGTTGTTCGAAGCCTGGGAGAGGTATAAAGAACTATTAAGAGCATGCCCACATCATGGCTTAGAGAATTGGCTAATCATCCAAACCTTCTATAATGGACTTCATTATAACACTAAGATGACCATCGACGCTGCCGCTGGTGGCGCACTGATGAACAAGCCTTACCCTGAAGCTAGTGCCCTTATCGAGGATATGGCCCAAAACCATCAATCATGGGGAGTAGAAAGAGCGACAGTGGAAAAGAAGGAAGCCCAAGGAGGAATACATGAGCTAAGCTCTATAGACATGATGCAGGCTAAAATGGACGCGTTGGCCCTTAAAGTCGAACATATGTACACAACTCCGAACGCTGTAGCCGCAGTTTCGCCGAATTGTGAGATATGTGGAACGCAAGGACACCAATCCGCCGAATGCAATCTGTTGAACGAGACCAACACTGAGCAAGTGAACTATACCCAAGGGAACCCATTTTCAAACACATATAACCTTGGATGGAGGAATCACCCAAACTTCTCCTACAAAAATAATAACCCTATTCAAAATACCGCACCTCCGAGACAACAAGGTTACCAAGCCCCAAGAACAAATCAACCTATGCAACCTGTACCACCAAGTCCGAGCTTTGATGAAGTTGTAAAAAAATTTATCGCAGCTCAAACACAACAAAACAAAGAGTTCATGAACCAAAACATCCATGTTAACGAACTAATTACCCAGTTAGGAACCAAGGTTGATCAAATCATTACTCATAATAAAATGCTTGAAACCCAGATCTCTCAGGTAGCTTTAAACCAAGCCCCACAGACTACACCTGGAGGACAGTTCCCTGGACAACCTCAACAAAAACCGAAAGGGCAAGCTAATGCCATTACTCTACGAAGTAGAACCGCTTATAAAGAACCTTCAAACCCTAGATTGAGTGAGCCTGAAACTTCTGAGAGGAATGAGGAGAAGGAACCAGAGGAGTCTGAAACCCCGGAAAGTCAAGAAAAAGGAGAAGAACCTAAAAATAAAACCTATGTACCACCACCGCCATACAAACCACCAATACCATACCCTCAAAGATTAAAGAAAACCCAAATCGATAATCAATATCAAAAATTCGTTAAGGTTATAGAAAAACTTCACGTAGAAATCCCCTTTACAGAAGCCATCACCCAAATACCTTATTACGCTAAGTTTCTCAAAGACATACTTACGAATAAACGTAGACTTGAAGATCCAAAACCCGTGGAATGTAATTCTATTTCCAAAAATAGGTTAGCAAAGAAAGATAAAGATCCCGAAAATTTTTCCATTCCTTGTATTTTGGGAAATCATGTCATCGAAAAAGCTTTTCTAGACTTAGGAGCTAGTGTGAGCTTAATGCCTTTGGCAGTTTGTGAGAGATTAAACTTAGGAGAATTACAACCTACTAAGATGTCACTTCAATTAGCCGATAGATCCGTTAAATACCCTATAGGCATACTTGAAGACGTCCCTGTTAGGATAGGTCAGTTGTTTATACCTACTGATTTTGTTGTCATGGACATTAAAGAAGATGACGACATACCAATCCTCCTAGGTAGACCGTTCTTATCGACTGCTGGAGCCGTGATAGATGTTAAAAAATGGAAACTAACTTTTGAGGTAGGTGACGAGAAGATAGAATTTATACTTTCAAAATTTCTTATGGCACCTGTGATAGGAGATGCTTGTTATTCCTTAGATATCATCGAAGGATGCATTAGGGAATTAGAACAAGAAGAAGAAACTGAATCTATAAAATTGCCATCAACCCTTATTTTGGAAGATGAAAATTATAAAAGACCCTACATTGATGATAACCTTCACGAATGTTTATCTCTTACCCCGGATCCTATGCCTTGCCCTATGAAATCGACCGTAAAACTTAAGGAACTGCCTAAAAACCTGAGATATGAATTTCTCGATGAAGATATGAACCATCCAGTTATAGGCAGTGCTACCTTAAACCAAGAAGAAACCGATCAATTATTAGATGTTTTACAGAGGTACCCCTCAACCTTAGGATATAAGATCTCTGATCTAAAAGGAATAAGCCCATCCGTATGCATGCATCGGATTTTGCTTGAAGTAGATTCAAAACCTTCTAGAGAACACCAACGAAGAATAAATCCTATAATGAGTACTGTAGTTAAGACGGAAGTTCTTAAGTTACTAGAGGCATGTATAATATATCAGATCTCGGACAGTAAATGGGTGAGTCTTGTGCATGTAGTACCTAAAAAGGGAGGCATCACGGTCGTGCAAAACGAGAAGGGCGAACCTGTAGCAAAAAGAACCGATGGAGATTGGAGTATGTGCATAGATTATAGAAAATTAAATAAAGCAACTAGGAATGACCATTTCCCATTACCATTCATAGACCAAATGTTGGAGCGCCTAGCCAGACACTCTTACTTTTGTTACCTAGATGGATATTTCGGATTCTTCCAAATACCTATTCACCCCGAAGATCAAGAAAAAACTACCTTTACATGCCCAGTTGGAACTTTTGCCTATAGAAGAATGCCTTTTGGACTTTGTAATGCTCCTGCCACTTTCCAACGCTGCATGATGTCTATCTTTGCACACTATTTAGATGGAATCATGGAAGTATTTATGGACGATTTCTCAGTTTGTGGGTCAGATTTCAAAAATTGTCTTATCAACCTTGAGAAAATCCTGGAGAGATGTGTGGAGGTAAACCTTGTGCTAAATTGGGAAAAATGTCATTTCATGGTCACCGAAGGGATTGTTTTAGGACATATAGTTTCCGAAAAGGTATAGAGGTAGATAAAGCTAAAATAGAAGTCATAGAGAATCTAAAACCTCCGAAGACTATCAGGGAGATAAGAAGTTTTCTTGGACATGCCGGATTTTACCGACGTTTTATCAAGGATTTCTCCAAAATAACAAAGCCCTTAACTGGTCTTTTGATGAAAGATGCTGAATTCATCTTCGATGAAAAATATACTGAAGCATTTAATCTTCTGAAGCAAGCTCTGATTTCAGCACCTATAATGAAATCCCCTGATTGGTCAGAACCGTTTGAGATAATGTGTGACGCCAGTGATTATGCTGTGGGAGCCGTTCTAGGTCAGAGAAAAGACAAAAAGTTACATGTAATTTATTATGCTAGTAGAACCCTAGACGCTGCACAGCTCAACTACGCAACAACCGAAAAAGAGCTCCTAGTTGTAGTTTTTGCCATAGACAAATTTAGATCTTATCTAGTAGGAGCCAAGATTATGGTTTACACCGACCATGCTGCCATTCGTTACTTACTAAGCAAAAAGGATGCCAAACCTAGGTTACTTCGATGGATTCTATTACTGCAAGAGTTTGATTTGGATATCCGTGATAAGAAAGGCACTGATAATGTGGTAGCTGATCACCTATCTAGGCTAGAATACCTGAAACCTGACTCAGTACCCATAAATGACGATTTTGCCTATAATAGACTGATAGCCCAACTAGAAACTATTGAAGATGATAACCCAGACCCTCATGAGCATTTTCATAAATCCTTAGCTATAAGCAATGTACCTTGGTATGCAGACTTTGTTAATTACCTAGCCGCTGACATCATACCCCCTGATCTAAACTACCACCGGAAGAAGAAGTTCTACAGTGATGTGAGAAACTTCTATTGGGACGAACCGTTTCTTTTCAAGAGAGGTAAAGATGGCATTTTCCGCCGTTGTGTTCCAGAAGAAGAGGTAAATGATATAATTGAGCATTGTCACTCTGCACCCTATGGTGGACATGCGAGCACATCTAAGACCTACGCCAAGATTCTTACGCTGGCCTATTCTGGCCTACTATGTGGCGTGATGTCCATGCTTTCATTGTCAAGTGTGATAGATGCCAACGCACAGGAAATATTTCAAGACGTAATGAAATGCCATTAAGAAATATCCAAGAAGTAGAACTCTTCGACGTATGGGGTATAGATTTTATGGGACCGTTCCCACCATATTTTGGAAATCAGTACATCTTAGTAGCCGTCGACTACGTGTCTAAATGGATTGAAGCTATTGCCGCACCCACAAACGACACCAGAGTAGTCATCAAATTATTCAAAAACTATATATTTCCCAGGTTTGGAACCCCCCGTTTAGTCATAAGTGATGGAGGATCACACTTCATATCGAGAATATTTGATAAACTTTTAAGCAAGTATGGAGTTAAGCATAGAGTAGCAACACCATACCACCCACAGACCAATGGACAACTGGAAGTATCTAATAGGGAGATCAAACAAATCCTTGAGAAGACTGTCTCTATATCTAGAAAAGATTGGTCGCAGAAACATCAAGAAGCATTATGGGCCTATAGAACCTCTTTCAAAACCCCTATAGGAACAACCCCTTACCAACTGGTCTATGGAAAATCATGTCACTTACCTTTTGAGTTGGAGCATAAGGCCTATTGGGCGATCAAAACTTTGAATTTGGATTACTTGACTGCTGGTGAGAAACGTATCCTTGATATCCACAAATTAGAAGAGCTCAGACAATCCGCCTACGAAAATGCCATCATATACAAAGAAAGAACAAAAGCTTGGCATGACAAACGAATCATAATAAGAGACTTCAAAATAGGCGATCCTGTTCTCTTGTTCGATTCTAGGTTACGACTTTTTCCAGGGAAGCTTCGTTCGAGAAGGACTGGCCCTTTCGAAGTATCTAAGATCCTAAGATCCGGTGCTATTGAAATCAAGAACCAAACATGTAAATCGTTCATCGTCAATGGACAGAGGTTGAAGCCCTACGAAGGAGGTGACATCCCAACAACATACACTTGTCATACTCTGAGTGATCCACCATATCCTTCCAATGATGTATAAAATTCGGTCGTCGAGCTAATGACGTTAAACAAGCGCTGCATGTGAGGCAACCCATGGTTTTCTTATTTATGTATTTTTTATTTATTTTTTACTTTATTTTTTGTTTATTTTATCATTATTATGTCAGTACTAACGATTGAATGTTTTATGTGCTTTCAGGACTTGTTTGCTAACCTTGTGCAGAATGCAGAACCCCGATGACATGCTCGTGGCCTTTAGAGACGACGCACAGAGAGAGTGTTACTATGTCCACATGAGACGCCCTATGGCTCCTACCAGGTACCCTGACCATGAATGCATGGATGCCTTGGGGATAGAGCCAAGCGTCAGATTCTTATGCCATCAACTCCAGTGGGACCAGTTTGACGACAGGAACAACACTTATAGGAACTTGACTCTTGAGTTCCTCAGCTTGTTTCATCATGACCCTTGGGCTGGACCCGATGGACTCGCTGCTTTCAGGTTGTTTGCGATTGACTACTCCTTCTCTCACAAAGAGTTTGGTGATTTACTAGGTTTCCAGACTACTCCTGATGCTATTATAGAGACACCGATGGGGTATTTTATGAGCAGAGAAGTGGAAAAGTTTTGATCTAAAATATCAGGTGGAGGAAGCCAAGATCCTTCCACCCAATTTTCTCAGGTAATACACAACCCTGCGTTAAGGTACTTCCAGATGATTCTAGCGCATTCTTTCCTAGGTTTGCCAGATACAGAGACCCTGCTAAGTGAAGAGGAGATTTTCCTACTGTTTTGTGCGACTCAGTCTCGCTCAATTTCTTGTGGCCACTTTCTGTTGAAGGGCCTTGCTAGTGTTGCCAGATCATCCGTAGGCATCATACATGTCGGTGGGATTGTTACACAGATAGCTACTGCATTCGGTTTGTCTCACAAATTATTACACCTCAGGACCTTCTGCTGCTACACCACGCTGGATGTTGATTTTTGTCTTGACAGAGGACTGATGAGGAGGGCTTCTTTTGAGCCCAACATGTTTAGATTACTGATCGACGGCGAAGCGATACACTACTTTACATTACCAGATCCGCTGATGACCAGTGTCCATGATCCTGCAAATTGGAGTTATGCTCTAGAGGGTTATGGAGAGACTGTCGAAGAGCCGAAATCGCCTCCCTCCGCTGAGTACACTCCTACACCTCTTACTCCCCGAATCACTATTATGTCTAACAATATGTCTCTGCAGCTGCCTGACCTACAAACACAGATTTATGATCTCCATAAGGAGACTGCCCTGCTCAAGCAGGAAGTGGCGGACTTGGAATTACAGATTCAGGTTTCCGATCTCACTCATGCCTCAGAGGCCGATGCTCTATATCAGGAGATTGAAGAGCTTCGGAGGGAGATAGCTGAGATTCGTGGATCAAGCCAGGAAGAGAAGCCTACCACATGATTCGTTCTACACTGACGATATTACCCTAGTATTTAATTTCATTTTATGCTTTATTTTATTTCTCGCATCTCCAGACATATCTTACATTATTGCATCTATTTATATTTTCTTGTACTTTGAATTCATCTTATATATACATATTATGCACTAATGTCGATTTTTCTCTTTTCTTTTTGATTTTTAATTATTTTAATTTTGTCGTGCAAAGAAAAAAAAATATAAGACAAAAATATTTTCATTTTTGTCTTCACAAAAAAATATGCAAGCCTCATACCTTGAAAAGAAGAAGAAAACGCTATCCAGACCCCCCCAAAGACCAAAGGTGCAAGGAAGGCCCAAAAGGAGGATTTAAAAAATCCAAGGCCTAGGAAATAGCCTTGTGGCGGGCGCCACAAGCCCATGGCGGGCGCCATGGCGTTCTCCCCTATTTCGGGGCTGAACTCCCATTTTCACCATTTTCATACCTTCCTTCTCCAAAAACCCATTTTTGCAACTTTTAAAAACCTACTTGAACCCCATTAAAGCTCCCCCATTTCCAAAATACCCACCATCCATAAAACCTATCCAAAATCCATTTTCATTTTCATCTACCACAAACCATAAAAATCAAAACTTTATCATTTCTCTCATAAACCATTTTTCTACCATTTTCACTACCTAATGAGCAATCAACAATGGAGTTCAATGGATTTCTTCTTCTTGATGGAAGACCGGGTGATAGGCAACGGAAAATTATTCAGAGGCTTCAGAGTCGAGTAATTCTCTCGACTAGGTACGTCGACGATAACTGTCTATATGCTTTGGGTATCTATCATAGTGTTTTTAATTTATTAGATTTTTTAGGCTTGCATAATATTTTCGTTAATCAGGAACCTACCTATGAGAGACTGACAATTGAGTTTTTGAGTTCTTTGATATACACTGTCAGTCCTAACACTGCTAGCACTATCGGTACTGTTATTTTTAGACTGTTTGGAATTGAATATGAATTCAGTACCAACGAGCTAGCAGGCTTGTTAGGAATCCCTCATAGGGAAGGTGCGATTTGTGAGGCACCTTTGGATGCAGAATTGTCGGCCGAGGTATTTTCCTTCTGGCAAAGGCTTTCAAGTACTTCAATTAATTCTTTTGAAGGGATACTTGCGTCGACCATTCACAACCCGACCATAAGAGTTTTCAGACATCTTTTGGCATGTACTATTTTTGGCCGGGAGAGTCCAAACAAGGTGAATGCTAGAGAACTCCTATTTTTGCAAGGATGCCTCACTAGAACCCATATCAATCCGGTCCCGTTTATGCTTGCACACATGGCTTTACTTACTAATAAAACAGGACTGGTTGTTTTTGGAGGGCTTGTTACGTCTATTGCTCGGGCTCTTGGCCTGAACGATGAGATAGCTACACTTGAACCACTACCTCCTCGCACAATTTATTTTAAAATTTCTGAAAGATATGAAATTGTGTCGAACGAGGAGAGAAGGTGGTTATGAGTTGATGGTTCATGGGGTAGCTATCCCATCTGTTGCTTTACCATGCAGTAGACGTACTGATGTACGTATTGAAAGGAACTGGACCTATGATCTGAATGCTCCACCTGTTTTGGGTCCACTTCCTCCTAATATTCCTGATGGGGAGGCACATGACACTGATGAAGAGTATGATCGGAGAGAGCAGTCTCCCATACCTCACATGTCCCCCCATCGTCCTTCATAGTCACACACCGCACCATCTTCCTCTAACCCTGTTGCAGGTGCTGCTCCTGGATTCTATGTCACCGAGGAGATGTGGCGTGATATGACAGCTAGAGAGGAAAGGCGAGACGACCTTCTCTCTACTATTTCACTACAACTGACGGACAACATGAGCTTCATGCAACAATCGCGATTGGTTTCGGATGGTGCTTATAGCAACGTTTGCCGTACCTTGAACGATATCTCATTAGAGCAGAACCGTCAGAGAGAGTTCAACAGCCGGCACTACCAGCTTGTAGAGGCCACTCAGGGTTCCATCTTAGGTAACCTTCGAGAGGTCCGGAGTGCTCAGGCTGCCTTATCAGCACGACTCGACCGGAGGGACCAGCATCGTAGTAGATCCCGTCGTTCCAGACCATCACAGCAGGACGGCGAGGGCACCAGTGCTCCTCCTCAGTAGTCTTTTTCAGGTTACCCTCCTTATCTTATTTCGAAACATTGCGGACAATGTTCGATTTAAGTGTGGGAGGGGGTTTTATTGCTTTCTGTCATTTCCCTTTTTAGTTAATTATTTCCTTTCAGTTATTTCCCTTTTCAGTAATTTATTTAGTTTAATTTTCTTAGATAATGCATGAGTTTGACGAGTCACCAGTATAGTGTATTTTTAGTTCATCTTCATTTTTTCCCATTTCCTTAGCCTTACCAGAAAATTTTAAAAAAGAAAACAATGTTGTTTCACATGTTTTTTGGGCTTTGAGACAGGTTTAGATTAGGATGTGGTGACTTAGGTCAACGTTTTGAAACATCAGCACCATTTTAGCACCATAGACCTCTTGAATATAGGAATCACTCCTAAACCCCACCACCTTGGCCTTTATTATCATTTAAAAAATTGTCCTAAGTAGTTTATTTTAGCAGTCAGCTCCGGCCTAAGCATGCTCTACGTAGGGGGCCGATGAACATAAGTGAATGATCCAGTGCTAATAAAAAAGAAAAAAAAGGCAAACTCTGGTATAGGTGACCCTCACAAAGTCATTTAAACCGAAAAAAAGAGAAGAAAAATTTTTTTTTGCCACAAAAAGAAAAAAATTGCAAGTCACCTATTGTTAGTTGGTTCAGAGGTATCTGACACTGAACTTGGTAGGGCGGATTACGATCCGATCCCCCGCAGCTACATTTAGGCGAAATAAAAACAGGTTTACACATGCTTATATGCCAGAAACCTTATGTTATGGATCAGAATCACTAACCGGTCACTCTACTAAGAAGCATGTACGGATAACGGGCTTAATGTGATTGCGCCTGAATGAAAAGGACACAAAAAGATGAGAAGATAGGCCTAGGTATTGTGGGATGATATGGAGTGGTTAATATAGGATTGAAGTTTGTGTTTGTGTTACTATGGTACCCTTGGTTCACTTAGTTAGTACCTGTCACTGCATCCTGACTTGAACTTAGAAGCCCTTTAGCCCAAAGACACGTGTTGACACCATATTTTCTTGAGCTTTAATGTTTGCTTGAGGACAAGCAAAGGTTTAAGTGTGGGAGAATTTGATCACACTAAATTTCACCGTATTTTTGACTCCGATTTCGCATGCATTCTTAGCTTTTATTGTTATTTTGTTATGTTATTACTTTGTTTTCTTTTGTTTTCAGGTTTTTATCGTAATCGGGGCTTGAATCGAGAAAAGGAGCGAAAAAGGAGTGGAAACGGACGAAAACCTAGAAATTCAGCGTTTTGCACTTACGACACCCACCGTGGCGGGCGCCATGGGGTTAGCCATTACGTGGCCACGTCTCAAGACCACTCCACAACTGCCAAGACCCACGATCCCCACTCTTCCATTCCCTATTAGTACTATGGCGGGCGCCATAGGCCTGTGGCGGGCACCACAAGGCAAAAATGCAGTTCCCTCCACTTTTTAGTGGAGGGGCATCCTGGTCATTTCCCGCATTTAGTTTTCCTATAAATAGGACTTTAGTTTTTCATTTTTCTTCATCCAAACTTAGATTTCTTTAGGCATATATCAGTTATAAAGCAGTTACCATTCCACATCGGGGTGTTTCTGCAATCGAGTGATCGAGTCTGTAATCTGTCTGTGTGATCGAGTTTTGGAGCACTCTGGAGGAAGTTAATCCTGCCGCCATTTTAATTCCAGTTCGTATTTTACTTTTCCGCATTGCTTTACTTTTATTTATTTCTCGCACTGCTTTACTTTCATTTATTTTTCGCACTCGCACTTTACTTTATTTATTTCCCGCACTCGCTTTACTTTCGATTATTACCCGCACTTGCACTAAATTCCTTTATTTCCCGCACTCGCACTAAATTACTTTATTTCTCGCACTCGCACTAAATTCATTTACTTTCCGCACTCGCACTAAATTACTTTTATGAAAAATTATAAAAAGAATCTTTACTTTATCATGTCTAACTAATTCCATAAAGGTTAGAATGTAAGGATCATAATTGAACCAGTAATCCGTATAATTGTTCGTGGAAACACTTAAGGGCTATTTTATCTTTCAATTCAATTAAAAACAGCCAAAAACGCTTTGTCTAGTTCATTAGGAGTTTTTAGATTAAAAAGAAAAGAGATTTTAAAACGATTTTCGGACGCGTTAGGAAGTTTAAAGTCTGGTTCGTAAGAACCTCTTTTTGCTAAGAAGTCCAGGTTAAAATACTTTTCAACTTAGTTGAGATACTATATTTCTTAAAAATAGGTTTACTACTCTAACGCAGTACGCACCTTTTTATCCGTGACAATAGGAGGGGTTGATTAGAGAGTACAACTCGGTTCTGAATACGCGAAAGTGACAGTTCCTGTTAAATTAGTTCTTTTCAAAGGAGAAAACATTGCCCATAAGTAGTTCCATTAACAAGTATTGGATTATCATTGATTACATGAATTACATTCGAGCCTGTCTTTGTTTATTGTTTAAAATTATTATTTTATTTACCATTGCACCCTTCTTAAAACCCCTTTGTTCAGTTGCCTTAGATACACACCATAACAACAGGTACGATAGATTGACACTTTGTCTCTGTGGATTCGACAATCTTTTATATTACTCTGACGTGTTCGTACACTACACGCATCATGCAACATTACCTTTCCTTCGGGATAAAAATGCCTAGCTGGCGACTCTTTTCACTTCATTTTCATTTTCTCCGTTCGTCAACCGTTCGCGTTTGTACCCTATCTGACCTGGTGTCACTTAGTGGGAGCGGCATCTTGGCGACTCTGCTGGGGAACCTTATATTGCATCCAGGGCTTCTGGTTCTTTTTGTGGGTTCTTCCTAGCGCTTGTTTGATTTGTGTTTACGGGGGTGTTATGTGCTACTTGTGTTTATTTATTTGCTTTATTTATTGCTTTATGTACAGCTTTATTTATTGCTTTGCTTTACAGTTTATGCATTTTCATACTGGCATTATCATGTTCTGGATTTGTGTTCTCCTTGGTGGGTGGGGTTTCATTGAGTGATTAAGGTCCTATACTGTGGACCTGAGTGACACGTAGGCTAGAGTGGCTTCATATTCTTTCCCATTCCATTTCAGTCTGGTGCGGGAATATGAAACACGGTTCAGGTGTGGGTTTCTTCTTGAGAACTCTGTGCTACAGATTTCTTGTAGTACTAGGGCTATCTGGGAAGCCTTCTAAGTCTGGATGACCTTGTTTTGACCTTCAGCATCTGAGGTGAATTAGAGGAGGATCTTTTATGGTTATTGTAAACACTGCACCTCTGGGTTAGAAGTGTTTACACTTCTTATAACTGATCCAAGTATGAGGATCCTTGTTCTAGAACATTACATGTGAGGGGGTTGGGTTGTTTACAGGTTTGTGGGAACCCTTGACCACATCATACCCTATTACTGTTTTGTTTTAAGAATGCACCACTTTGGACAGTTCTTGTGATTACCCCGGACTTATGACTCTTTATTTGAGTCCCCCACCTGGTTACGGGATTTCTAAGCCTCTATCCGGACTTTTGAACATACATGGACTTTTACCAAGGCAGATAATCAGATCCAGCACTTGATCACAAACCCCTGTATATCATTTGCATACATCATTTCTGCATCATTTAATATTTGCTTATTTGTTTTACAGGTTATCCATCCTTTTGTCTTTGGTTTGGTTTTGACCCTTCTGCTGCTCAGACTGCTTCAGTTGTCTTCACCAGTATTTCCATCAGTTTGTCAGAGACCCATCTCCAGTCTTCATCAGTGATCTTCATCAGCAGTTGCTCCCAGCTTCTTCACCAGCAGCCATCATCAACATGGACACTTAAAGAAAGAGCAACATCACTTACCACTTCTTTGAGCCCACCTTGACTGGCATCAGGCAGGTCCAGTCCCTCATTACACCTGACCATATCCCACTATTCAGAGAGCACTATGGGGCATATTAGACATGGTCATGGACCTAGATGTATCTCTGAGGAGCGTGATCCATACTTACTTGCAGTTCTATGATCCTCCACTCAGGTGCTTCACATTCCCTGATTTCCAGTTGGGACCTTTGCTAGAAGAGTTTTCCTTGTTGTTAGGAGTTCCTATCAGGAGAGGGATCCCTTTCAACCCAGAGATGACTGCTCCCAGAAATGAAGACATAGCCAGGGCATTGCATTTGGAGCCTGCCCTTATTGATCAGAACATGACAACTAAAGTTGGGGTTCCAGGCCTCCACCTAGACTTTTTGATCTCCCAGGCTACCCTGAAGGCTGCAGTAGGGGAATGGAAGGTTGTCTGTGCACTCTTAGCCCTCAGTATATATGGGGTTATCTTGTTTGCAAATGAGCCCAAGTTTGTGAGCAAGAATTCCATTCACCTGTTCTTGTTAAGGAACCCTGTTCCTACCTTGCTGGGAGACTTCTACTACTCAGTACATCAGAGGAATGAGAAGCAAAGAGGAAGACTGGTCAGATGTTGTGCTCCTCTTTATTACTCCTGGCTGCTAAGACACTTGCCAAAATCAGATGCCTTTTTGAACCCTCATCAGCAGAAGAATTGGGCTAAGAGGTTCATTGCCTTGACATCAGATGACATTAGGTGGTGCATTTATAGCACCAAGGGCAAAGACATTATTATTAGTTGTGGGCAGTATCCTAATGTGCCTTTGATAGGAGGGAAAAGTTGCATTAACTACAACCATTTGATGTTTAAAAGACAATTAGGGTATGCTTTGGTCCATCCTCCCAGAGGACAAGATTTGGCTGAAACTCTTTACTGTGAAATCCTACCTAACTCTGCTGTTGTCAGACAAGCTGCCTGGGCTTGGGATAACATTCAGACCAAGGGGACAGCCATCCTTGGCAATTGCAATAACATTGCTTCAGCACAGTATTCTGATTGGGCTCGTACCAGAGCTCAGATCACCCGGATGCCTTTCAACTTGGATGATACACCTGGACCTTCTACAATACAACCTGCAGCTACTGTTAGCCTGGAGGAGTTTGAAAAGCTGAAAGAGAGGAATAATCAGCTATCTGAAGCCTTGAAGAAGACTCTCTGGGAGAGAAATGTAGTCATCTAGATAATGAGAGATTGGAAAGACTCAGGATTGAGCACTTGGCCAAAATTGAGAAGACCGATGACTATATCAGGAAGGCAAGAGCAGGGGAGTTGGTACTGAAGAATGCTTGCAAGGAGGAAAAGACTCAGAAGGCTAGGGCAGAGCACTATCTGGAGGAAAGCCAGGCTAGGTGGATCAGGATCACTGAAGCCCGGGCACAAGAAGACCGAAGGACTCAGGCTAAGATAGAGCAGTTGGAGGCAAGTGAAAAGAAGCATCAGGAGGCTTTGTTGACAGCACAAAAAGAGATATCTGAATTGAAACTCCGGGCGGGGTTGAAGAGGTCAAAGGATCAGGACAAGCATAAGAAGTTAACCAATGTTATTACTACTAGGAACCTCCTCACTGGGACTATTACAGAGCATCCAGTAGGGCCAGTGACTGAGGCCCTCCTGAAAGAAGTCAGGAAAGATGACTTTGGATTGGATGTCTGATCCTTTTTCTTGTACTTCTTTTCTTTTGTTGTACTTTTCTTTTGTTGTTGTATTTTGACCCACCATGGGGATGTATTATAATCAAACTATGTATTTTCATCAGTTTGTAATATATCAGTTTGTATTATTTATGGTAGGCTTAATCTCTCTTCATCATCAGCATTTCCTCGAGGTCTGGAAAGGTCAAAACCAAAGAACCAAACCGGATACCCTTGGAAGACAAATAAGCATACTGCATTGCATACTAACATTTTCTTTGTTTTGTAGGTTTTTGTTTTATTGTTGTTTCTCACTTTGTTGTGGTTTTAGGAAACATTGCTCACAGAAGAGTGTTCCCTGTCAACAGAATACATCAGTACCCGACGCGAAACAACCCTCCGGGAATTCAGATGGATCAAGTTCAGTAAGACTTGAATGAAGTAAGGACCCAAATGGCAAATGAGAGGGTTGAGATGAGGAATCAGATGACCCAATTCATGATTGTGATGACTGGCTTAGCTCAGAGCCAGGAAAGGCTAAGGGAGTTGGTGGAAAGACAAACTCCTGATGAACACCATCCAGGTACAGGAGGTACCAGTAACAATGATCGCGGGCAACCTCGCATTGATCCACCAGAATTTGGGCCTCATCTAAACCCAGAAGTTAATGTCGTAAGGAATACTCAGGGTAACACTGCTGGAGGTAGGATCTTGCAAGAAGATCCTCAAGAAGAGCAATTTACAGTTGTTGGAGCTGGGGATGAAGTTTACGACCGTAGGCTGGATGAAATTACTGAGAAGCTGAGGTCTCTTGAATCCCAGAATTCCCTAGGCTTTGATGTAATGGACATGGGACTGGTGGAAGGGGTGAGAATTCCTCATAAGTTCAAACTCCTGTTTTTTGAAAAGTATAATGGCACATCCAGTCCACGCACCCACCTTCAATCTTTCTTAGGAAGGTTAAAAGCATAACCATGGACGAAAAGCTGTGGATGTTTTACTTTGAGGATAGTCTAACTGGGGCATCCCGAGAATGGTACTCACACCTGACTAGAGCCACAGTAAGGAACTGGAAAGACATGGCTGAAGCTTTCATCCGGCAGTATCAGTATAACTTGGACATGGCTCCAAACAGGACTCTTTTAATGGGGATGTCTCAATATTCATGTGAAAGCTTCAGGGAATATGCCCAAAGGTGGAGGCAACTTGCTGCTGCAGTTCAACCACCCATGTATGAAAGAGAAATGGCTGACATGTTCATGAATACTCTTCAAGGAACATATATTGACAGACTTGCTACTTTCTCTTCCACCAGTTTTGTTGATGTAGTTATAACTGGTGAGAGAATTGAGAGTCTTTTGAAGATGGGAAAGATCTCAGATAACGGTGCCAGTTCCAGCAGTACAAGAAAACCAATTACTGGGCCCCGTAGATCTGGTGAGACTAACTCTGTGCACATGGTAAGAGGGAGATCCCAATACTTACCCAGAACAGTTGCTGCTGTTACTATCCCTGCTCCACCTCCTTAGTATACTCAACAACCTCAACACTTTCTGCAACAACAACAATTTCCACAACAGAGATCTTACAAGAATAACAACAATCAACAACAATGCTCGTTTCAGCAACGATCATCTCAGGTCAACCGGGTAATTGACCCCATTCCTATGCCATATGCTACACTATTGCCACAACTCCTAAAGCTCAATCTGGTTGAGTTGAGAACATTGGCTCCACCTGATCCTCAAAACCTTCCTAGAAACTATGATGTTAATGCTAGGTGTGCTTTTCACTCTAACGCACCTGGTCATTCTATGGAAAAATGCAGAGCCCTGCATATGAAGGTTCAGGATCTGTTAAATTCAAAAGCCCTGAACTTTGCACCTCCTCCAAATGTGATGAAGAATCCTATGCCAAGCCACAATGGGCCAAGGATTAATGCTATAGAGGAAGGATCACCCCTGAGTTTGATAGAGGACATTGCATGTATTTAGACACCTCTGGCAGAGGTTAAAGCCCAGCCCTTAAAGTGCCAAGTGTTTCCAGGTTGTGAGGCCTGATGCGAATCATGCAAACTTTCTGAGAATGGGTGTGCCAGCTTAAGGAAAGGCATCAGTGATTTAATCAGAGAAGGCATCCTGCAAATTACAACCACTGCTTCTACAACTCCAACAACCCTTTTGACAACGACAAGTGAATCTTCTACAACACCAACAGCGCTTTTTGAATCTTCTACAAATACAACAACCATCTTTCCAAGCGTTTCTTCTACAACTGCAACAACCATTGTTCCAACTAATTCAGATACAACTTCAGCAATCATTCCATCTGTCACTATAACACGCAACAATTCATTTACACCAACTACTACAACTTCAACAACCAACAATGATGTTTCCACTGTCACAATTTACTATGACCCGACAATGGTCCCAAGTTCCAGCAACTTTCAACAATCTCAACAACAGTCTCAACATAGCTTCAATTCACCTTCACCTACACCCACCAGAGGCCCTATAACAAACTTCTATGATCCACAGACCATTGTAGTCCCAACAACTGCTATAGTAAGCCCAGTCACTATCACGGTGCCCGGGCCGATCCCATATGATAAAGACAGCGCTATACCATGGCATTATGGTGTTGATCTATACTACAATGGAGAGAAAGTCCTTCTTGATTCACCAGTTCTCACTCCCTAAGTGGACAATGTTGGGGGAGGCGGAGGCTTCACCCTAAGCGGACGTCTCTTTGCATCACAAGTCCCTAGAACCAACACTGAGGCAGAAGTTGTTGCCAAAGCCAAAGGGAAGAGTGTGATACCAAAAGAAATATGCACCTAAAGAAACTCAGAAGTCATCCTTCGTTCAAGACGTGGATGAGTTTATGAAAATCATTAAAAGAAGTGACTATAAAGTTGTGGATCAGCTCCACCAGACTCATTCAAAGATCTCAATCCTATCATTGTTGTTGTGTTCCGAAGCTCATCGGGATGCACTAGTCAAAGTTCTGCACGCTGCCTACGTGCCAGAAGAGATCAGTGTGAATCAGCTGGAAACAGTGGTATCAAATGTCAATACTAGCCATAGGCTAGGTTTTACTGATGCTGATTTGACAACAGAAGGACATCTCCACAACAAAGCCTTGCACATAACCTTGGAGTGCAAAGGAGCTGTCTTATCTCATGTTCTCGTAGACACTGGGTCCTCACTCAATGTCTTACCCAAGAAAGCCCTTGTCAAGCTAGAGTATGATGGGATAGCTCTCCAGCCAAGTAATCTTATAGTTCGGGCTTTTGATGGCTCTAAATGATCTGTTCTGGGAGAGGTGGAGTTGTCGGTGATGATTGGTCCACAAGTCTTTAAGACCATTTTCTATGTGATGGACATACAGCCTGCTTATAGCTATTTGTTAGGTCGACCCTGGATTCACGCCGCAAGCGCTGTAACGTCGACCCTTCACCAGAAACTGAAGTACGAATGGGAAGGACAGATCATCACCATCTGTGGTGAGGAAGACATATTTGTTAGCCAGCTGGCTACTTACAAGTATATTGAGATGGATGGTGAAATCCATGAAACAATGAGCCAAGGATTTGAGGCTCTAAATGTTAATGAGCCTACTGGAGTATTGGCTGCATCCCAGGAAGACAGGATGGGTACTTCAATCATCTCTTATCATCAAGCCTAGAAGGTTGTTGAAGAAGGTACTGCTCAAGGCTGGGGCAAGTTGCTGCCAGTGGAAAAGAAGGAAGATAAGTTCGGTTTGGGTTACAGACCATTCCGATAAGATCAATCAGAGGCTGCCAAGGAGCCCAAGTTTGTCAGTGGGGGATGCTCACCCCGGATGCTGTTAACAATCTGGAAGACGAGGAGGAAAGCGACCGCAACCTGGAGAGCTGGATACGTCCAAGGATCCCGGGGAGCCAAGTCCTTAACTGGTCTTCCCAGGAAATTATAAGGGTTACTCATGCAGGGTAATTATTATTTCCTGTCTTTTTTAGCATGCATCAAGTCCTGCATCTTGCCCAAGATGTCAGGACTCATTTTGTAATAGGGCCATATTGTAATTTTGTGCAAATGATTAATCAATGAATATCAGACATCTTTTGCAAACGAGACACTTTTTTTGCTCACTGTCTTTTCATTTTTCACTTTTGTACAAAACAATGAAATGGAAATGTTTTCAAAATATATAACTTCATTTTCACTTTTTCTAAACAAGATTAAAACTGATCACTAAAACGAACCAATCTCAACCCTTGCAGAGATTATCCTCCAGATTGCACCAACAACATCACTGCTATGACCTTGTATGACTTCGACAATCCGTTTAATCAAGCTGATGAAGGGGTTGAAGAAGACTATGAGTTACCTGAAGAGTTAGCCAGGTTGTTGAGACAAGAAGAAAAAGTGATTACCCTCATCAGGAGGAGGTTGAAATAGTTAATCTTGGTACCGAAGAAGACTTGAAAAAAGTGAAGATTGGGGCCAGTCTGCAAGATTCAGTGAAGGAACAACTTATTGAAATGCTCCGAGAATATGTTGACTCCTTTGCTTGGTCCTATCAAGATATTCCAGGGTTGGACACCAACATTGTTATGCACAAGCTTCCTTTGAAAGAAGATTGTCCTCCAGTAAAGCAGAAGCTACGCCATACTCGTCCAGATATGGCAATGAAGATTAAAGAAGAGGTACAAAAACAGTGGGATGCCGGATTCCTTGCTGTAACTAGTTACTCGCTGTGGGTTGCTAACATTGTACCAGTGCCTAAGAAGGATGGAAAAGTACGGATGTGTGTGGATTACCAGGATCTGAACAGAGCTAGCCCAAAGGACGATTTCCCTTTACCTCACATTGATGTATTGGTCGACAACACAGCTCAGTTCTCGGTATTCTCCTTCATGGATGGATTTTCAGGGTATAATCAGATCAGGATATCACCCGAAGACATGGAGAAGACAACTTTCATCACACCTTGGGGCATATTCATTTATAAGGTGATGCCATTTGGATTGAAGAACGCCGGTGCTACTTATCAACGGGCTATGGTAACATTATTCCATGACATGATCCACAAAGAAATTGAATGCTACGTGGATGATATGATTGCCAAGTCCCTCACTGAAGTAGACCATCTGGTAAATCTGCTAAAATTATTCAAGCGTCTGAGGAAGTATCAGCTGAAGCTAAACCCCAACAAATGCACATTCGGGGTACGTTCTGGTAAACTGCTGGGATTCATTGTAAGTGAAAAAGGAATTGAAGTTGATCCTGACAAAGTCAAAGCCATTCAGGAGATGCCTGCACCTAGGACTGAAAAGGAAGTTCGGGGGTTCTTAGGTAGATTGAACTACATATCAAGGTTCATATCTCACCTCACTGCAACCTGTGAACCCCTGTTCAAATTGTTAAGAAAGGAACAAACGGTCAGGTGGAACGAAGATTGTCAGAAAGCTTTTGACAAAATCAAGGAGTACTTACAAGAACCTCCAATTCGTATGCCTCCAGTTGAAGGAAGACCTCTGATAATGTACCTGACAGTTTTAGAAGGATCAATGGGTGTGTGTTGGGCCAGCATGACAAGTCTGGTCGAAAAGAGTATGCAATATACTACCTAAGCAAAAAGTTTACCGACTGTGAACAACGTTATTCACTGCTCGAGAAAACTTGTTGCGCTTTAGCGTGGGCTGCTCGCCGACTAAGACAGTATATGTTGACCCACACTACCTTGTTAATCTCAAAGATGGATCCAGTCAAGTACATATTTGAGAAGCCAGCACTTACCGGAAGGGTTGCAAGATGGAAAATGATTCTGACAGAGTATGACATTCAGTACACATCTCAAAAGGACATCATAGGCAGTGTACTGTCTGACTATCTAGCTGAGCAACCCATTGATGATTACCAACCAATGAGATTTGACTTCCCCGATGAAGATATCATGTTCCTGAAAGCAAAAGATCATGAAGAGCCTGTTCAGACTGAAGGGCCTGACCCAGAAGAAGAATGGACAATGATGTTTGATGGGGCTGTTAATATGAATAGTCGTGGAGTTGGTGCATTGCTCATTACACCTAAGGGAGTTCATATGCCTTTCTCGGAAAAACTCACCTTTGCATGTACTAACAACGAAGCTGAATATGAAGCTTGTATCATGGGTCTTGAGGAAGCCATTGACCTCAGGATCAAGACTTTAACTGTATTCGGGGATTCAGCTTTGGTAATCAATCAGACCAATGGAAAATGGTACACTCACCAAGAGCATCTGATTCCATACCGTAACTACACGAGGAGATTATTGACTTTCTTCACAACAGTCAAACTTGAGTATATCCCTCGAGACGAAAATCAGTTCGCAGACGCTTTAGCTACCATTTCCTCCATGATCAACGTTCAAACTGCCAATTTTGTGCCTCGGATTTCAGTATCCAGACTTGACCGACCGGCGTACGTATTCTCCGTGGACATTGCTAAAGATGACAAGCCTTGGTTCCATGATATCAAATGCTTCTTAGAGGATCAGACATACCCACCTAGGGCATCGTCCAATGATAAGAAGACATTAAGAAGGTTGGCTGGTAGTTTCTTCTTGAACGCTGATGGTTCATTATACAAGAGAAACTTTGACATGGTACTTCTCAGATGTGTTGATAAGAAAGAAGCAGAACTGCTGATGCACGAGGTGCATGAAGGATCTTTTGGTACCCATGCGGGAGGGCATGCAATGGCTAAAAAATTGTTAAGATCAGGTTACTACTAGATCACAATAGATGCAGATTGTTGTGCCTATGCCAGGAAGTGCCACAAATGCCAGATTTATGCAGACAAGGTGCATGTCCCTTCAAATCCGTTGAACGTGATGTCTTCACCTTGGCCCTTTGCCATGTGGGGCATTGACATGATTTGAAAGATTGAATCGACTGCTTCAAATGGCCACAGATTCATCCTGGTAGCCATTGATTACTTTACCAAATGGGTTGAAGCAGCTTCATACGCAAACGTCACCAGTCAAGTGGTAGCCAGATTCCTGAAAAGAGACATCATCTGTCGATATGGAGTTCCCAAACGAATCATTACTGATAATGGTTCCAATTTGAACAACAAAATGATGGCAGAATTATGCCAGGACTTCAAGATCCAACATCACAACTCTTCTCCTTACAGGCCAAAGATGAATGGCCATGTTGAGGGAGCTAATAAAAATATCAAGAAGATTGTGCAGAAGATGGTGGTTACTTACAAAGACTAGCATGAAATGCTACCATTTGCCTTGCATGGGTACCGTACCTCAATCCGAACGTCTACTGGGGCAACACCCTATTAGCTTGTGTATGGTATGGAAGCGGTCCTAACTGTTGAAGTTAAATTACCCTCCTTACGGGTATTGATGGATGTCAAGCTGAATGAAGCAGAATGGGTCCGTTCTCGGTACAATCAACTGAATTTGATCGAAGAAAAGAGATTAGCTGCAATCTGTCATGGGCAGTTATATCAGAAAAGAATGAAGAAAGCCTTCGATCAGAAAGTCAGGCTTCAGGAATACCAAGTAGGAGATCTTGTGCTAAAAAGACTTCTTCCTCGTCATACAGACCACAGGGGCAAGTGGACTCCGAATTACGATGGTCCATACATAGTAAAGAAGGTTTTCTCTGGTGGAGCACTGATGCTCGCTACTATGGATGGTGAATATTTCTTATCCCCTGTGAATTCAGATGCAGTTAAAAAATACTTCGCATAAAAATTACCCGCTGGACATAAAAACAGAATGTAAGTCCAGGCAAAAATAGGGCATCCCGGCGAGTCAAAAACAGAATAAAAGACTCGGGCAAAAATAAGGGAAAATTGAAAAAATGTGTACACCCACTGAGTTGAAAAGCCACATTGGACAACTCAGGCAAAAATGGGTATCCCAGTGGATTGAAAACCCGAAAGGGCGATCCACGCAAAATAAGGGAATAAACGAACAAATGCATTATGAATTCGTGTGTATCACTTACAACACGGCAAGCTTCGAAAGGTTAAAGCATCAGTCAGAATTAACCTTCTTCAGAAAACAAGATAAGAAGAACGTCAAGGTCATACGGGTCATAGCAAAGGAAGATCACTGGAGCGTCGTCAACATTGCCAACACCTTTATTTTTCTCAATATGTAACAATCTCCTCATTTCAGGGGATCTGTTTCTTTGACTGTATTTGCCAATTCATAGCACCCAGATTAATAAAATCAAAGTTTTCAGTCGCACCTCGTTTCTTACATTTTTTGTTTCGTTTGCAAAAATGTCCAATATCCATGATATAATAATTGCATAAAACAAATGAGCCATTATTAATAAATGCTTGCAGGAAATGTATATACTCTCAGGAAAATCTAACTCCTATGACGGAATCCGGTAAGGGATACCTCGGGACACTTGTACGTTTCTTTGTCTTAACAGGATTTCAGGTATTCAATACGCAGCATGGGGCATGTCCAGCATCATCTTCACAGCACATCTCCTCCAAGCAGCTTCTGAAATGTTTTCTCCCCAGCGAAGTTGCCAAATCATCCCCATCCTTAGCCGGGATCCCCATAGATATCTCTAGGAAGATCATTCAATGATCTTTTCCTCCCCAAAACAGAGTGCCATATCTCTTATCCTCAGCAGAGTGCCAGGTCTTGAAGACAAGGGATTTATCTCCCCACAGAGTTCCAGCCTCTCCCCGGAAGAGCAATGTCTGAAATTCTCACACAACAAAGTGACAAAAGCTCCCTCATCCCCAGCTGGGTTATCTCCTTGCCGGATGGATCTATCAGTGATCTATTTCCCCCAAGCAGAGCCATATATTTATCAGATCTACCAATGATCTCATCCCCAGCTGGGATTCTCCTTCAAGTAGATCATCCAGAGATCTTCGCAACGGCGAGATCCGAATCCTGGATCGGTATCTTTTGCATAATCATAGCATTCGCATCATCTTTCCCCACAAAGCGTAGCATTCCGTCTAAAACGGAGCATTACGGCAAAAAATCAAACATTTGCATGATCACAAGCCAGGTTCGAGCCAGTCACCTGTAAATACCAACAATACCTCATCAACAATATACGAAAGCCAAAGCGTCCCTTTGCACTCTCCAACATAAATGCCTGTTTATATGCACTCTTCCGAAACTCATCTGTGTCATCTCAATTTCCCCAATAGAAAGCCAAATAGACCCCTTTGCACTCTCCAACACAAGTACATGTTCATATGTATGCCTTTCGACACTTGTCTGTGTCATTTTATCCCCCGCAGAAAAGCCATAAACTTCCTTTTTGAATACGAAAACCTATATACACTCTCTTGACACTCGTCCGTGTCACCACTCCCCAGCGTGGTTGCCCAAACACTTATCGCAAACCAAACACTTGTTTATAATACACTCTCATCGACACCCGTCCGTGTCATCCTATCCCCACGGGTTGCCATAATACTATTGTACCCCGAAAAATACGACCTCACGCGATCCGAATGGACAGAGTCACGCGCCGGACGGACTGAAGAGTCGCCACCTAATTCTATTTATTCCCGAAGAGGGAAAGGGGAGATATAGATACAACCCGGGAGGAAAAGGATGAGGACAAAGGTCAACGGAACCATTGCCTGGGTTCGGGAGTCGGTTATGCAGGGGGAAGGTATTAGCACCCCCTACATCCATCGTACTCGATGGGAACCATCTAAGTTAACGCGCGAGAAAGGATGTCTATGCTTAAACGAATTGCTTGCTAGAGGGAAATGAGTTGAATTATAAGTTAGATTGAACCTAGGTGCTCGGCAAGGATTGAGATCCTCGTGCCTACGTACTCCCGCGTGCAATGGGAAAGTCAGAGCCTCGTAGTTCGGCCTACTAAGGGTAATGGTTGTTGATTTTATTACCTTTCGTCGATGAAAGGGTTTAGGAGTTGAAATGTACTAAAGACTATGGATAGTTTATCTCGCCCAACAAGACGAGTGTCCTGCGTCGAAATAATCGGAGCGAGTAACGAAAGCTCGTTATCCCCCTTTCTACCGCTTAAGGCTCGTGGCGTACAAATCTTCTCGTATTATTAAAGTGTTTTTATTTCCTAAAGCCGCTTGACGTTGGATCAAGGGTTTGGATCTAATCGAAACGTTTTGGTTTTTTTGAAGTTAAAGGGTAAGTGCAAATGGAGGTTATTTTTTGTGGTTTTGTTAGCGAGGCACGAATCGCTCGGCTCGCAAAGTAAGGTGGATCCTAATCGAAACGAAGATAACTGAAAAATAAAGTGCAAGTGTGCAAAGTGCAATCGCTTGGTGTTGGACCAAGGATTCAGAATTAAAATGCGAGAAATAAAAGTGCGTACAAAGTAAGGGGAGAGGGGTACAAAATAAATACAGGGGATTGCGAGAAATAAAGAGGTCTCGTTGTAATTAGCCCAAGAGAAAGCGTGTGTGCAGTGTGTTTTGAACTATTCGAAGGCGTCCAGCCTGTTTTATCGGGACGCAACTATTTGAAGGTGTTGGACCTTTTTCGAGCGCAACTATTCGAAGGCGTTGGACCTTTTCGGGACGCGACAAAATTTATTTCGTGAACTACCTTAGAGCCGGTTTAAAGAAACCGTTCTATGAGGAGTCGAACATAATTTGAAATGCGAAATGAATAAATTAAATTGCGAAGAATAAATAGAATAATGAATAATGAATTAAATAATTAAATGAATTGAATTGTTAGAAAAAATAAAATAATGAATATAAATAATAAATGAATTAAATGATATCAAGGATAATAAAATGAATTAAATTAAAATACATGTTTGTTTTGTCGAAATAATAATAAAAATAATTACAAAGGGGGCCTCATATTGACCAAAAATCACCGATTAGAATCGGGCGATAAATTGGCCGTTTGTGATATCATTGGCCCTTTAAAAAAAGAAATTCAAAATCGAGAGATTGCTAACATATATATTTTATTTTATTTTATTTTTAAGTCATTTTTCTAAACAAAACAATAAATACCAACTAATAATACTAAAAAAAAATAAAACTAACTTATTATATTATTAAAATAAACTAAATTATAAATTTGGTTTCATGAGATGTGTGATATGGATTCACTCAGGATCTGTCCCCACGATCCACACTTAAAAAAACATTTTGGATAAACAAAAGAGGAAGAACATCATTCATTTTCAGCATTTTTATTTTAATAATAATAAAAAAAAAACATGAACCCTTCTTATATTCGTTTTCAACACACAGAACAAAGAGTTTCCAGAACATTGACACATTTCTAAAAAATATGAAAACCAAAAAGGAAACCTACCCTGTTATTTAAAAAAAAGGCAATCTAGTTATTAAAAGCAATATCACAGTGAAAAGAAAAGAAAGAAAAAATTAAATAAGGAATGAGAACAACAATTGCCTCTCACTATACCTCAGGACACATCCTCACCGTCTCTGTGCGTTCTCTCTCAACAACGGCGTTCCTCTCTCTCCGCGCGGATTCTAATTGTGGTGTACAGCTTCGGTTTCGAAATAGGGTCCGCGACGGTGAAGGAACGATGGTGGATGTTCGGTTGTGAGGGTGGCGGATGCGAGCTCGGTTTGTGGATTAATGGTGATGGTTCACACGGTGGGTTTTCGGTTTCACGGCGAGAATCGGTTGGTGATGATTTCACCTCAGTCTGCTTTGGTTTGAGAGTTTTCAGTTCAAAGTTGGTTTTTTCATGGTTCGATGTTTGGAGTTGAATCAATGATGGTGGTTTTGCTGGTGTTTTTCGGCTCAGAGTGGCAGGCGGCTTGGTGGTGGCCGGCGCGGAAAGGGTCCGGCTGAGGGTTTGTTTCTGTGTTTGAGGTTTATGAAATTTGTGTGAAGTTTTTTTTTTTGAAGTTTGGTTTGTTGGAATTTCTGCAGGGTAATTGGTTTTCCAATTTTTTTCTTTTTAGAGAGTGAAATGAGAAGGTGCTTTATATAGATAAATTCAAGAAGGGTATTACATAGATTAGAGAGGAAGATAAGGATTAGAATGGATGAGGATGAATGAGCTGGAATAGTTATGCTAGAGTTTTTTTATTGTGGATGGAATCTTGGTTGTTACGCGCGGATGATGAAAATGTGCGCCGAGTCCATTGCTAGTGGGATGCTGAAAACTTTATGATGCAAATAATAATTTGGTTTATTTGTTTTTATTTTTGGAAAAAAGATTATGGAATTATTACATTCAGAGATCACATATTTATATATTTTATTAAATAAGATAAAAGAGAGCCACTATAATGAGACGATAATGTCTAAAAATAATAATGACAATTGTAGTAATAATATGATTATATATAATTGAGATATTAAAATAAACTATGATGATGATGATGAAAATATTAATTGAAATGAAAATGACATGATAATGATATTTAAAGGTGCAAAAATATGTTAATTGTTGACTTTCTCTCTAAATACATAAATGTATCCTTTTTGTTTATTGGGCTTGTGAAGAAGAAAACTTTGTTTTTTATGGACTATGGATAAGAAGTGAAAATAAATTAATAAAAAAAAATGGCTTAGAAATTGACTATGAAATGGATGAAACCAAAATAGAAATTAGAAAAATGGATTTTCTTTTTTTTTGGTAACTTTTGTGTAAAAAAAAAAGTAAATGGGCCTGAATAATAAAATAAAACTTAATTTTTTATTTTGACAATAAAGTGCACTTTTGGGGTTTTATCGAATATCATACAGGAGAAAAAAAAAGTACTTATTTTTTTTGAAAATTTTGAAGTATTTGTTAGACAGAAATGATATAGTGTGCGTTTTAGGATTTTTGGAATATATTGGTAGACAGAAAATAACATGGTACATATTTTTGGATTTTTGAAATAATGGTTAAACAGTAAAAAAAATGGTACGGGTAGGACAAATTTGGGGTATGACAGCTGCCCCTATCGAATTGGGTTAGACCGAGTTAGATGAACTGGCTCGCGTTCAATCTTTCAAGGTATAAGACAATTAGATATTAACAGACTCCAAATTTGTCCGACAAAGAAATAAATTTGTGAAAATGACAAATGAAATAAATTGGAAATAATGGGTGACACAGCAAAAAAACAATTGACAAAATAAATCAACTTATCACCAGAGGATGATGAGGAAAATAACTGAAAATAAAATCACTTATCAACAGAGGATGATAAGGCAAATAACTGAAATTAAAATCACTTATCAACATAGGATGATAAGGCAATAAATTGAAAATAAACTCACTTATCAACAGAGGATGATAAGGCAATAAACAGAAAATAAAAATCACTTATCACCAGAGGATGATAAGGAAATAAACAGAAAATAAACTCACTTATCAACAGAGGAAGATAAGGCAATAGACAGAAAAATAAACTCACTTATCGACAGAGGAAGATAAGGCAATAAACTGAAAAATAAACTCACTTATCAACAGAGAAAGATAAGGCAATAGACAGAAAAATAAACTCACTTATCAACAGAGGAAGATAAGGCAATAAACTGAAAAATAAACTCTCTTATCAACAGAGGAAGATAAGGCAATAGACAGAAAAATAAACTCACTTATCAATAGAGGAAGATAAGGCAATGGGCAGAAAAATAAACTCACTTATCAACAGAGGAAGATAAGGCAACGGATAGAAAAATAAACTCACTTATCAACAGAGGAAGATAAGGCAATAGACAGAAAAATAAACTCACTTATCAACAGAGGAAGATAAGGCAATAGACAGAAAAATAAACTCTCTTATCAACAGAGGAAGATAAGGCAATAGACAGAAAAATAAACTCACTTATCAACCGAGGAAGATAAGGCAATAGACAGAAAAATAAACTCACTTATCAACAGAGGAAGATAAGGCAATTGACTGAAATTTAAACACGGCTATTGAATCCGCCAATAGGATGCATGGAATCTTGACTGATATGATCTTCCGCTGGGGAAAGGACTAGAAACTTGTGTTGATCCTGGATCCTGAACTATGCATGTATGCTCTATTGTTTGAAATGGTATTCCATAAGGATGGAAATACGATGCAAATGTTTATGCACTGAGATGTAAGTTTGAAAATGTTGGGGATATGAAAAGCTGATTTATCTAGATATGCACATGATGCACATGTTGTAAATGATTGATGTAAATGATGCTTATGACGTTAGTGATGCATAATGATGCATATGAGTGATTGAAAAAAATAAAGGTGCCAGCTTGGTGGACTTTTGGTCTGGTAGTTGCCAATAATGATTGGACTTTGGGTGGGTGGAGGGACTGATTTCCCGACACTCGATTTTTGACGAAGCATGATCAGAAGATGAATCTGAGAGCTCCAAGTTTGGTTATCTGCTGATGAGCGAAGCGACTTAATTGACACATGAAGACTGATTTGCTTTAAACGATTGCTAATGTTTAGCAAGATCTGCTTGTTCAGCTGGGGAGAAGAGAGAGGAAGACTCGCTCCTTGTTTGCTTGCCCCTGCCTGCAGGGTATTTGAAAAAAAAAATTGATGGGGAAGCTTTGGCAGTGGCCATGGCACAACCTGCCCCAGAGTCTGGATTTGGTGAGCGCCTGCCCCTGATTGAGCTGACTTTTGAAATAAATTGCCCCTGATTGGGCTGTTGAAGATGGTTTGTCCCTGATTGGACTGCTGAGGTAGTCTTGATTCATGTTGGCAATGAAGTTCGAATTTCTTTTTTGATTGCCCCTTGTTGGGATTGTACTGATGTCAAGCACTGAATTGCAATTAAATTACTCATACACAAATGGTAGTGTTAATGTAAAGTTCATGTAAGTTTTGAAAAAGTCAATTTATTTGAATGATTGTGATAGTGTGACGAATGGACCATTAGTCCAAACGAGGTGCTGATTTAGAAAGTGTGTAAAAGATGCAGCAAGAATAATGTGCAATCGATATTGAAGATTTAGCAAATATATGGGAGTCAATTTACGCAACCTTGTTGGTAGCATGCTTTCAGAATAAACCCTGCCTCAATTAGGACTTTCGAGGGTTATAACGTGGTCTGGTTTATGGTTTGAGAAACAAAGGATATTAGGCTCAAAGTTTGATTTGTACCCAACCCTTCTTCGTATTGTTCTCCAGTCCTATGTTCAGTTAACTTTACACATGCATTTGTTTTGACTTTGCAAGAGTGAAGATGAAGCTTTAAAGTTTGCTTGAAGTGGCAGTCATCTTTTTTGTTGTTGGTGACCCTTTGATTTTTTTTTTGTGGTCACTGATATTTGTTTTATTTTTGCTGAGGATTCGAGTTCCTCTTTTGATTTTTTTCCGACTAAGTCTCCCTTTGGGTGCTCAACTTAGTGGTTTTCTTTTCTACTTTTTCTTTGTATTTTGTTGAATATTGTGACTGCCAAGTCATTTGTTGATGGTCCTCTGACGGGATGTCTCATCTTGCAATTTGAAGGTGTAGTCATGTTGACTGAACAACTACCCTGCCCCGGGTTAAATGTAAGGGTTGTATCCGAAAGAAACTCCTACTTCTAGGCTCGAAGTGGTTGACTAGGGATTAACTCCTTATATCTCCAGTGTTTGGGGATTTGAAAGAATGCATGTACATCATTGACAAGGTTTTATCCGAAAGCATACCGCAACAGTTATGGGTATTTCGTTTTCATCATCCTCCCTCAAATATTTGTTAAAGTGAAGTGAGGGACTATTTTTTGTGATTTTTGTGATAAATGATAAATAATGAGCAAATGCGAATAGATTGATTCAAAACATGCATAAACATAACATTAACGAAACCAAGTACAAACGATATTGATGTTCAGAGCAAATAGTACTTAAACAAACATTACAAAACAACAGGAATGCGGAAATAATAAATGGCACTGGCTGCCTTGATTTGAGGAATGGAACTTCTCTTGATTGAATGCTTCAAAGTTGGAGACTACTCAGCTTGGTCTTCAACAACCCCTTCAGATGTCTTCACTTGTTGACACCGTGTGACGGCATTGGATCGTTCTGGACATTTGGATTTCTCGGAGTGAGAGTGAGGTCCTTAGAATTGATCATATCCTGAATCAAGTGTTTGAAGGCATGGCAGTTCTCGATGTTGTGACCTGGAGCGCCTTTGTGATACTCACAGCGAGCATTGGCATCATAGTTTCGGGCATTGCCAGTCTGAGGTGGCATATCTTTCAACACAAGAGTTCCTTTTGCCATTAGCCCCTTAAAGATTTCGGTATACGTCATAGGCAGGGGATCAATGTGCCTGTCATATCCTCTTTGCTGATATGGTGGACGCTGTTGAGGAGCGCGTTGTTGTTGTTGACCAGGCCGTGGTGGATAAGCCGGTTGCTGGTATGGATTGGGCGCATACTGCGCAGCTGCAACCATAGGACGTGGTTGGTGAATCATCTGAGGCGAAAATAAAGCTTGAAAGGCCTGCTGATAAGGCATTGGAGGAGCTGGCTGATATGACATAGGAGCATATTGTGCAGCAGCAACATAAGGATACTGATAGTAGGGAACTGGTGCAGGTGCACTCTGTTGAAAATTCCCACTTGCAGCAGAAACGGCGTTTGTTTCGCCCTTTTTGTATCCGTTGAAAGGCTTCTTGGCATTGTTTTGGCTATTAGAACCTCCTTGGATTTTTCCACTTTTCAAACCTTCTTCGATTCTTTCTCCGACCATCACCATGTCTGAGAAACCAGAAGATACACTGCTGATCAGCTTCTCGTAATATTGCCCCTGTAGGGTACCCATGAAGATATCGATCAATTCACGGTCAACCAATGGCGGATGCACTCTAGCAGCTAGCTCCCTCCAGCGTTGGGCGTACTCTTTAAAGGATTCGCTCTCCTTTTGAGACATACTCTGAAGTTGAGTACGGTTAGGAGCAAGTTCAGTGTTGTACTTGTACTGCTTTTTGAATGCATCAGATAAATCAAGCCAAGTACGAACATTGTTGCGTTCGAGTTGCATGTACCATTCTAGAGACGCTCCAGACAGGCTGTCTTGGAAGCAATGGATCATGAGTTTATCATCTTTGGCGTGAGCAGCCATTTTTCTGCAGTACATCCTCAAATGGAGTTCAGGACAGCTAAGGCCTTTGTACTTCTCGAATTCTGGCAGTTTGAACTTAGTAGGGATCACAACATCTGGAACTAAGCACATGTCTGAGGCACTCAGAGAAGTTGAGTTGTGTCCTTCCATGATTCGGAGTTTTTCAGCTAACTCGCGACACATCTTCATAGCTTCAGATTCTTGAACAGCATGAGGATTGGTGATTGGAACAGCAGTATGCATCTCATAGTCAACTTGATGATTCTCTTCAATTTGAGGAAACTGGACTTGAGTTGGAATAGGTTGAGCTTGAGGAATAGCACCAACAGTAACACCAGAAGCAGGTATTGGTTGGGAAGTGACCTCTTCAACAACAGGAGTGAAGCCTGGAGGCAAACCATAGACCAAAGGATTTGGAACTTGAACTGAAGGCATTGCTCGTGAGGTAGATCCTTGCACTTGAGCATTGTTCATTGTTGCAGCAGCTTCGCGACGTTCTTCCATTCTTGCCAAAGATTGCAAAGTCTCATAAATCTGGTCAATCTTGCCCTTGACCGAGTCAATCTCCTCCCTCATGGCAGCTTGTTCTTCCTGAATTACGTCCATCAGTCTTCTAGTGTTGGATCTAGTTAGATACGGTCGTCTAGCTCGATACGGGCGTCGGGAAACCAGCTTGATTTACTGAAGATGGAGGAACATGAAAATAAGTTTTTGGCTTTTGGAATGAAATGCAAGATGAATAAATGATGCAAATGAAATGATATGCAATGTCAGAATCCAGGATCACAAGAACATGGTCTCACGAGTCCAAGGTACAGCCGGAAGATACTCTGATCAGGAATTCACTGGGTAGACTCTAAAGTTTTAGGGATCCCAAAGTTATCAATTCATATGGCTGTTCATCACACGCGCCATAAGCATGACGGTTGATTGACTCCGCCACATGAATCTATTTTGGGTGAGATCTTCGTATCGACAACCCACGAGAGCAAGTTTTCTCGGGAGTCCATACTACGTGATCATCGACACAAGGTTTAAAATAAAGTCCTGGAGTTATGGAACTTTCTCAACTGTTTGATGCACGTGTCAATTTTATACGTTCTTGACAGTCAATCAACTCCATTGAGTAAGTCTATTCCAAGTGAGGTTTTCGTATCGAGCCACGCGAGGGCGAACCCTGGTGCCCAATACTACGCAACCATCAACTGATGTTTTTAACCAAAAGGTTCTAAAGGTCCTCAGAGTCGACGACTTTAATGAAAACAACTGAGCACACACGCCAAAAGCTTGACGGTTGTCAGTATTTCCATTAAAATCTACTCCGAGTGAGGTTTTCGTATCGACAACCCACGAGAGAGGTTCTCTCGGGAGCCCATACTACACAACCTCGCTAACTTAAGTTTGTACTCGAAAGCCCGGGTATAAAGCTTTTCCCTCAAGCTTCTTTTGCAAAGTATCGATCCAAATTATAGTACCAAGGAGCCACAAGATATATAAGATGGAATGCGATAAAGAAAGCGATAAAAATAAACAAGCAAGGCATAAAAGCAAACATCCAAACAAGCGGGAAAACCTAGACTAGGCTTGACTCGCATAGGGGTGAACCATTCCCCAGCAGAGTCGCCAGCTGCCGTACCCCGAAAAATACGACTTTACGCGATCCGAAAGGACGGAGCCGCGCGCCGGACGGACTGAAGAGTCGCCACCTAATTCTATTTATTCCCGAAGAGGGAAAGGGGAGATATAGATACAACCCGGGAGGAAAAGGATGAGGACAAAGGTCAACGGAACCATTGCCTGGGTTCGGGAGTCGGTTATGCAGGGGGAAGGTATTAGCACCCCCTACATCCATCGTACTCGATGGGAACCATCTAAGTTAACGCGCGAGAAAGGATGTCTATGCTTAAACGAATTTCTTGCTAGAGGGAAATGAGTTGAATTATAAGTTAGATTGAACCTAGGTGCTCGGCAAGGATTGAGATCCTCGTGCCTACGTACTCCCGCGTGCAATGGGAAAGTCAGAGCCTCGTAGTTCGGCCTACTAAGGGTAATGGTTGTTGATTTTATTACCTTTCGTCGATGAAAGGGTTTAGGAGTTGAAATGTACTAAAGACTATGGATAGTTTATCTCGCCCAACAAGACGAGTGTCCTGCGTCGAAATAATCGGAGCGAGTAACGAAAGCTCGTTATCCCCCTTTCTACCGCTTAAGGCTCGTGGCGTACAAATCTTCTCGTATTATTAAAGTGTTTTTATTTCCTAAAGCCGATTGACGTTGGATCAAGGGTTTGGATCTAATCGAAACGTTTTGGTTTTTTTGAAGTTAAAGGGTAAGTGCAAATGGAGGTTATTTTTTGTGGTTTTGTTAGCGAGGCACGAATCGCTCGGCTCGCAAAGTAAGGTGGATCCTAATCGAAACGAAGATAACTGAAAAATAAAGTGCAAGTGTGCAAAGTGCAATCGCTTGGCGTTGGACCAAGGATTCAGAATTAAAATGCGAGAAATAAAAGTGCGTACAAAGTAATGGGAGAGGGGTACAAAATAAATACAGGGGATTGCGAGAAATAAAGAGGTCTCGTTGTAATTAGCCCAAGAGAAAGCGTGTGTGCAGTGTGTTTTGAACTATTCGAAGGCGTCCAGCCTGTTTTATCGGGACGCAACTATTTGAAGGCGTTGGACCTTTTTCGAGCGCAACTATTCGAAGGCGTTGGACCTTTTCGGGACACGACAAAATTTATTTCGTGAACTACCTTAGAGCCGGTTTAAAGAAACCGTTCTATGAGGAGTCAAACATAATTTGAAATGCGAAATGAATAAATTAAATTGCGAAGAATAAATAGAATAATGAATAATGAATTAAATAATTAAATGAATTGAATTGTTAGAAAAAATAAAATAATGAATATAAATAATAAATGAATTAAATGATATCAAGGATAATAAAATGAATTAAATTAAAATACATGTTTGTTTTGTCGAAATAATAATAAAAATAATTACAAAGGGGGCCTCATATTGACCAAAAATCACCGATTAGAATCGGGCGATAAATTGGCCGTTTGTGATATCATTGGCCCTTTAAAAAAAGAAATTCAAAATCGAGAGATTGCTAACATATATATTTTATTTTATTTTATTTTTAAGTCATTTTTCTAAACAAAACAATAAATACCAACTAATAATACTAAAAAAAAATAAAACTAACTTATTATATTATTAAAATAAACTAAATTATAAATTTGGTTTCATGAGATGTGTGATATGGATTCACTCAGGATCTGTCCCCACGATCCACACTTAAAAAAACATTTTGGATAAACAAAAGAGGAAGAACATCATTCATTTTCAGCATTTTTATTTTAATAATAAAAAAAAAAACATGAACCCTTCTTATATTCGTTTTCAACACACAGAACAAAGAGTTTCCAGAACATTGACACATTTCTAAAAAATATGAAAACCAAAAAGGAAACCTACCCTGTTATTTAAAAAAAAGGCAATCTAGTTATTAAAAGCAATATCACAGTGAAAATAAAAGAAAGAAAAAATTAAATAAGGAATGAGAACAACAATTGCCTCTCACTATACCTCAGGACACATCCTCACCGTCTCTGTGCGTTCTCTCTCAACAACGGCGTTCCTCTCTCTCCGCGCGGATTCTGATTGTGGTGTACAGCTTCGGTTTCGAAATAGGGTCCGCGACGGTGAAGGAACGATGGTGGATGTTCGGTTGTGAGGGTGGCGGATGCGAGCTCGGTTTGTGGATTAATGGTGATGGTTCACACGGTGGGTTTTCGGTTTCACGGCGAGAATCGGTTGGTGATGATTTCACCTCAGTCTGCTTTGGTTTGAGAGTTTTCAGTTCAAAGTTGGTTTTTTCATGGTTCGATGTTTGGAGTTGAATCAATGATGGTGGTTTTGCTGGTGTTTTTCGGCTCAGAGTGGTCGGCGGCTTGGTGGTGGCCGGCGCGGAAAGGGTCCGGCTGAGGGTTTGTTTCTGTGTTTGAGGTTTATGAAATTTGTGTGAAGTTTTTTTTTTTGAAGTTTGGTTTGTTGGAATTTCTGCAGGGTAATTGGTTTTCCAATTTTTTTCTTTTTAGAGAGTGAAATGAGAAGGTGCTTTATATAGATAAATTCAAGAAGGGTATTACATAGATTAGAGAGGAAGATAAGGATTAGAATGGATGAGGATGAATGAGCTGGAATAGTTATGCTAGAGTTTTTTTATTGTGGATGGAATCTTGGTTGTTACGCGCGGATGATGAAAATGTGCGCCGAGTCCATTGCTAGTGGGATGCTGAAAACTTTATGATGCAAATAATAATTTGGTTTATTTGTTTTTATTTTTGGAAAAAAGATTATGGAATTATTACATTCAGAGATCACATATTTATATATTTTATTAAATAAGATAAAAGAGAGCCACTATAATGAGACGATAATGTCTAAAAATAATAATGACAATTGTAGTAATAATATGATTATATATAATTGAGATATTAAAATAAACTATGATGATGATGATGAAAATATTAATTGAAATGAAAATGACATGATAATGATATTTAAAGGTGCAAAAATATGTTAATTGTTGACTTTCTCTCTAAATACATAAATGTATCCTTTTTGTTTATTGGGCTTGTGAAGAAGAAAACTTTGTTTTTTATGGACTATGGATAAGAAGTGAAAATAAATTAATAAAAAAAATGGCTTAGAAATTGACTATGAAATGGATGAAACCAAAATAGAAATTAGAAAAATGGATTTTCTTTTTTTTTGGTAACTTTTGTGTAAAAAAAAAAGTAAATGGGCCTGAATAATAAAATAAAACTTAATTTTTTATTTTGACAATAAAGTGCACTTTTGGGGTTTTATCGAATATCATACAGGAGAAAAAAAAAGTACTTATTTTTTTTGAAAATTTTGAAGTATTTGTTAGACAGAAATGATATAGTGTGCGTTTTAGGATTTTTGGAATATATTGGTAGACAGAAAATAACATGGTACATATTTTTGGATTTTTGAAATAATGGTTAAACAGTAAAAAAAAATGGTACGGGTAGGACAAATTTGGGGTATGAAAAATACCTTCAAAATTTATAACTTATACACCTTCTCTTCTGACACCTGTCCGTGTTACTTTTTCCCAGCAAGTTGAACACTCGTTTGTGTCTTGCTCATACGTCACCATACTTGTTTTTACTTATACAAATACTCGTTCGTATCTTGTATATACACTTATTCCCCACTGATTCGACACTCGTCCGCGTTCTTTGTTAACCAGTTGGTACCCGTCCGTATCATCATCTCTGAACATGCGTCAGCGTTTTTTTCTACCGATACTCGTCTGTATCATGGTCGTAAGGATGCTCGTCCGCATCTTTAATCTATACCCAACGTCAAAACACTTAAACCTTTTATTTCTTGGATGTAAACACTCGTCCGTGTTTACTATTCCCCAGCAAATCGCCAATAAAAGTAACTTTTCTTCTATCCGACATTCGTCCTATGTCGTGATACTTTCGGCAGCCGTACCCTGCCAGGTGATCGTCCTTCACCTCGGATGACCGTCCCTCATCGTTATCCCCAACAGAGAAGCCGTCCCCTGCTAGGTGATCGTCCTTCACCTCCTAATGATCGTCCTTCATCACTTTATCTGATGGTTGTCCCCATCGTTGATCTTGTTATCTGACGTTCGTCATATGTCATGATAAACCCCAAGAGTAGTCGTACCCTGCTAGGTGATCGTCCTTCACCTCTTGATGATTGTCCTTCATCATGTTCATCCGATGGCCGTCCCCCAATGTTGACCTTTTTTCTATCTGACATTCGTCTTATGTCGTGGTAAAGAGCAGCCGTCCCCTGCTAGGTGATCGTCCTTCACCTTTGATGACCGTCCCTCATCATTTATTTCATTTATTCTTTGAACCGATGGCCGTCCCCATCGTTGTTAACCTTACTTTATGAACCTGATGGCCATCCCCATCATTGTTTACTTTAATCCCCAGAGAACATTGTTACTTTAATTGATGGTCGTCCCCATCATGATCTTTTTATTTCCCCAGCTTGTTGGTCATCCCCGTCTTTGCTTAGCCTACCGTTTTATCCCCAGCATTCATCCTCTGCTCGATGGTCGTCCTCCATCGCCCGCACTTCATAATCATACTATACTTTCTTTTACAATTTATATCCCTTTTATTCTTCTCCCCAGTGAGTGCAAATTTCGGACTGTCTTTGGTATTCAACCACAAGTTATCTTGTTTGTCTGTTAAGCCAGACGCTTACATCCTGAACAGCTAACTCATGTTTGAATAGGGGCAGCTGTAAACACCCCAAATTTTCCCTCACTAAGTTCACACCATGGATTGTGATCTTTCATATTTGCATTAGTATAAGCATAACATATCATATTGCATTTTGTTTCACTGCATTAGTTCAAGTTCATCTGCATCTAGGGTTTCTGATCTGAGCAATCCAAGGATCCATCTGAGCCACTCCAGAGGCCTCCAATCATTCCAAGAGGGTCCATGTATGTTCTACCATCATATTATATCCCTCAAAGATCAAGGAAGTCAGAAAATCACAAGAACTGGCAAAGCATGGAAGCAGAGCTAGGGTTTCACTGCACAGATGACCTGAAATTAGGGTTTTGGTTTCAGAGGCTATAACTCCAAATTTTTTGTTCATTCTTGTTTCTAATGGTCTCAATATGTTATAAGGATCATGTGTACAAAGTTTTATGAAGAAATTCATTGTGGAAGTTATTTGTCCACTGAGTATCTTCTTGAGCATGTCAGAGCAAAATCAGGGCATCTGAGGCCTCCAATCATGGAACCAAAATGGATTTTTCATCAAATTGAAGTTATATGATCTTTATTTGATCATTGAAGTGCTTGGAAGTTCACAAAATTGAATAAAAGTGAGCTAAATCAAAATTTGCCAAAAATGGAAATGACTTGTAATGCAAACTTTCCATTTTGGGAAAGTTTTTCAACCTCCTCTTTCTCAACCAAAAATGCTTCAAATGAAAATTTGTTGGTCATGAAAGTTGTAGATTGGATCATTACCTTTTCAAAAAGTACAAGAACAAGTTCTAATTCATTATGGAACATAAGTTATGGCTTGTCAAAGTTGGCAAAAATCACATAATTTTCAAGAATGCACCAAAGAGGGATTTTTGCAAAACAACTTGCCAAGGCATTTTGTGACTTCAAACACACTTATAAACATCTTAACATCATAGCACTTGCTTAATTTCCTCAAAACCAATTCCATGGACATCCTTGATCTATGCTGAACTGGACATGCCCTTGTACCACCTCTGAACCAGCCCATACCTCAAGGACAAAAACTTTTGACTTTTTTGCAAGAAGCCCATACCAATCACCTGCAGCCACCACCCACCCTCTGGCCTATCAAGACTTTACAAGCATGCTTCAAGGATTGATTTTCATAAGACACATAAGCCAAGAGCTCCAAGAACTCAGCATTCCCAAAAATCACTCCACTTTGCAAAATCTGTCGAATCTCTCTACTCACACACTCAAACTCCAAACCAATTTCACCATTCATCTCAAAATCATTTATAGAACACAAAGCCACCATTAAAACAGCCAAAAAAAACCCATAACCAAAACACGATTCTTGGACAGTTGAAGTGCAATCACACAAACCAGCCAAAACAAACTCCTTCCAAGCCTCAAAGCTTCTTCAGGAGGATCATTGGAGTGAGTTTGCAAAAAAGAGGTGGCCAGAAAGCTCCAAACTGAGGAAGCTCAAGCTCAGGTAACCTCTTCAAACTTTTTCCAGAAATGCTATTTTAAGTTCTTAAAATGTTCCTTATGGTGTGCTGATCATGCTGATAGTTTTAGTTTTTAAAATGGTTGTGTATTGAGTATTTACTGAGCTACTGAAACTTTTCCAGTTTTTGAGTTTTCCTTCGAATCTTGTTTATGAGCCATGATAAATTTGTTTTAAGGTTGGATTCGTGTTTAGGAAGGTGAGAGGAGTTGATCTGGAGCTTTAGAGCTCTAGAAATGACCTAAGGGTGAAGTTTTGGGGTTGCTTAGGGAGGGGCTGGCCGAAGAAGATGACCGGAGGTCTTCTCCGGCCACCTGAAAGTAATTAGATGTTTAATTAGGGTTAGGGCAAAGTTTAAACGTATGCCTTTGGATCTTGTCTTCCCGCGTGTGATGAAGGGCTCAGATCATTTCATTAAGTTTAAATCCTATTTAATTAATTAATTAATTAGGTTTTAATAAGTTTGAACCTAGACCGTCCAGATGCGTGCCATGTCAAACCAAAATCCCCTAGAATCAATCTTGTCCCTTGGATGCGCATACTTCTGTTTTAATTTATTTTTAATTCATTTTTTCTCATTTAATTTGCGTGATTTATTAAAAATAGTTAGAAATTGCAAAAAATATTTTCCTTTTGCATTTTTAATTCAAATATTTTTCTCAACCAGAAAACATTTTTATTTTTATTTTTTGCATTAAAAATCATTTTAAAAATATTTAAATGTTTATTTTAATTAATTAATGTAAATTAATTAATTAAAATATCATTTAAGTTTCTGAAAATTCCAAAACAAATCACATTGCAGCTTAGGACATTTAGAAACATTTCCAAACCATCCATACAAATTTCTTTTTGGTTTTGAACACTCTTTGACATTTTTCTTTGAATTTAGGGTTCATAAAATCCTATTTTTAAACCCTAACTTCAAGAATTCTTTTCTGCCTAACCATGAATGGTATGACATTGATTATTCTTGCATTGTTATACATTTGACATGTAGTAACTAGCATATTTTTGTCATAAATTTCTATTGCATTTTTTATTTGATTTGCATTTTTCCTCTTAAGATACCTTAAAACCCTAGATAACTTAGAAAATTTACAACTTTCTTTAGGTTAAGAGTTAGACCTCCTCCTTTGGGGTGTGATATCATATGGGGTTAGGGTTCATTTGGGTTCATTTGCAATTTTTTATGTTGTGATTTGCTTCTGTTTTTAACTTTTGCATCTCATGTTGCATTAAAACCCTAATTTCTCATGTTTATTCACATACATCTTGCATGTGCATTCATTCAAGAACTTGCCATGACATTTCTTCCATTCATATAACATCTAAGACATCTTAGAACACATTAGAATCATGCTTGATCATTTCTTCATCCATTTTCCATGATATGCATTCATTTCATTTGATGAACTTTCATGTGTTTTCATACTTCAAAACATCCTCCTTTGCATTCTCATCTCTTGTATGATCATCCATTGCACTTGACATGTCTTTGCATCATCTCATAGCATCATTTGCATCATGTTTATGCTTCTGGTTTTGGTTTTCATCTTTGCATACATTTCATTTTCATTCCATTCCTTTCTTTATACTAACCATTTCAGGTGGTAAGTAATTTGAGAAGTGAATTTTCCTTCACTTCTCATTTCCCTTCTCTTTATTTTTATGCATCCTTGCTGCATTTTCTTTTGCTTTAGAGTGAGTTTTCTCATTCATGTTCATCTCTCACTTTCTTTCTTCAAGTAACTTATCTTCTTCAATGCAGTAAGTTAACTTGTTTCTTCTGCTTCTCCTCCTTTCATCTGCTTCTTCCATTGGTGGGTTCTCCGAAGATCTTTCTTAAACCTTACAAACCATAGGAACATCCAAGCATGACAATAATTAGGGTTTTGATTAGTCCCCTTTTAGTTCTTACCTTTGTGTCTTCTTTGTGTCTCTCTTCTCATCTCATAATCAGAGACTAAACCTTTAAGGTTGTAAGACTTTGTGATTAGGGTTATGCCTGCATCCTTCTCTTAGGATGGAGTGTATAACTTTAATCCAAAGTGTTAAACCCTTGATTTGTTTAAACCTCTTAATCAATACATCTTAATAATCACTAAGACACTAACTTGTAACTTGGGCCTTGCATTAGGGTTCTAATTCTTCCTTTATTGGTTAAGAAGGACTAACCCTAGTGTTAATGGACAAGTCCCCCTCAAGTTGTCTTACAAACCATAAAACTCACTTCTTAATCTCACCTCTTAACTAAAATCCACTTTAATAAAGGCTTCGTTTTGTCATGAGGTTAATCCCTAATCATGGATTAAGTTGAGGTATCTTCCTCGGCTTAAGTGTTCTTATCTATTATCCTTCTATTAGGATGGTGAAATGGGTCCATTAAATCCTTAATTATGGCTTAAACTCATTACTTAACACTAAACAAAAACACCAAAAACATCTAAATAATCACAAGTAGGTTAATGATCTTAATCCTACATCATGGAAATTAAGTTTGAGGTGTTTATCTCATACTTAAGGTACTCTCATTACCCCTAATCAAAGGGAGGATGTGATGAGTTTATTAATCTCTTGGTTTAGGCGTAAGCTCATTAACTTATGACAAACAAAAAAGCAATAAAAGATTGAAAACACAAAAAAAAGCAATAATCATCTCCTTCGGGATTATTTTCTCATCATCTTCACTCACAATCGAGAATTTGCTTCTTCCGTCTAATGTAAGACAATTAGCATCTGAGCCAGACAGGTCATACACTTGAGCATAGACAAGCAAGCAGTTCATCAGTCACTTTATCTTTCAGTCTCTTTGATTCGAACTACGGTGTTCTGACTTCCTCATTGCACGAGAGAATACGTAGGCATAACTTAACTGTTATCGAACAAAAGTCTCTGTCTCTCCCCCCTCTTCCAACATTATTCTTTTAAGCCTCATTCCTAAGCATTTCACTTCACTTTCTTGCACTGACACCTGTACATTCTTTTCCAGCTTTGCACACAGATAGCACAGACATTACCCCTTGAAACACAAATTTTCAAGCGTGGATCCCGTCGAGTACGACGGACAATCTGGGTGCTAATACCTTCCCAGTTTGTAACCAACCTCCTTTCTCAGTATCTCTGGTTCGCAACTGTCTTATCCATTTTTTTCTTAGGTTTATGCAGCATTACCTTTCCTTTGGGATAAAAATGCCTAGCTGGCGACTCTTTTCACTTCATTTTCATTTTCTCCTTTCGCCGACCATTCGCGTCTGTACCCTATCTGACCTGGTGTCACTTAGTGGGAGCGACAGACATGACACACCATCATACACCACAAAAGTAGGAACCTTGAAACCAACATGAATGACAACTCTAGAAATCAAACTCAGATCTTCAAAATCCAACCCAAGAGTCTTCTGTAATTCCATAGCATTCACACGATCATCCTGCAACTTATACTTCTCATCACCAGTTGAATCATGATAATAATTCTCCTCATAATCAAAATTCACAGCAGTACCATGTGGACTTGCTTCTTCTTCTGTAGAATATTTATCTCCAGGGTTTTCAACCTCATCATCTGTCTTGATTGGAGCTTTGAATATTTTCCCCAAACTAATGAAGCTAATTGGTTTCTTGGTCTTCTTCTTCTTCTTCTTGGTCAGGAGTGCTTTCAACTCTTCTTGTCCCTTGGATACGTTCAAGACCATCTCTTGGAATTGGGCATTCTGAATCTGAAGATCTTTGAAAATTTGTTCGAGAGCCATTTATGCTGAAATAAACAGCGAGAAGATGAGAAACCTGTTGTGAAAACCTGTCATGTAATGATATGATATGTAGATGCATATGCAATGTTTTCAAGGACCGCATGATTTAAATTTGTCAAAACAAACAAAAACAAAACTTTTATTAGTAGGCTTGAAATATTATTTCCCCTTGGGCTTACAAATTAAAATAAACAAAATTTATAAAGAAAATAAAACATCTGAGAATTAAGTCTCCCATGGACACTTCCTCTTGGTGTTGAGATATGTGATGAGATTTCGCTCCTCGTGAAGTTGATTTGTCAGCTCCATAACTCTTTCTTGACTAATCCTGAATTAGGCTTCAAAGGTAACTCTTTGCTCCTTCAGTTGGATCCAGGACTTCCGTAGCTCTTCCAAATCAGTGGGCATATCTGGATGAAGGATGATATAAGGAACATCTCCTTCAACAATAGGCTCCATAGTAACCGGTGGAACAACAGGATATGGCATCGTAAGAGTCTGAGCATGAGACTGCACCCATCTGAAGTAAGGTTCCATATGGATAGAGTACTTTGGTTCTAGAGTCTTACTATCAACCTTGTTCACTTTACTCCAAGATCGTATAAACCTTTGACAGTAACCTTGAAGATCGTTGTCATAATCAAACACAATACCTTGAATAAGCATGTCATGAGGACCATTACTCCGAGCATAACCAAACTGACGTATTTCTAAAGAAGGGTTGTAAGTAATGCCCCCTCTTATGCCAAGGAGTGGCACATTAGGGAACTTCCCACAATGTTCAATGACAGTGACATTTTCCATAGATCGGGAACACCAGTGAATATCTAAATGAGAGAGTGACATCATCCTTTTAGACCACCTCAAACCTTGTTCATTCTTCATCACTGATCGAGGAAGGTGAGAAATAAATCACATAGATTGTAGAGATATACAACACATCAGAGTTCCTCTCAGTTTCGTGGTACGAGTGTGAAGAGAGTGTAAGATATATCCAAGTAATGTAGGCACTGGATTGTGAGTCAGAATTATGTTGATGGCATGTGTAAACACCCCAAATTTGCCCTCACCCATTCACACCATGGCTTGTGATCATTACATGTGCATAAATTCAATCATAGCATCTCCTACCACATTTTTGTTTCACTGCATTGATTCAAAGTCATCTGCATCTAGGGTTTGTGACCTGAGCTATCCTTAAGCCATCTGAGCCACTCCAAAGATCATCAATCACTTCAAAGGGGTCCATGTATGTTCAAGCATCATATTATATCCCCACAAGGTCAATAAAGTCAAAGAATCACAAGAACTGAGAAAGGCATGGAGGCAGAGCCAGGTTTAACTGCACAGAGGACCTAAAATTAGGGTTTTGGTTTAAAAGGCCATAACTCCAAATTTTTTGGTCATTCTTGTTTCTATTGGTATCTATATGGTATGAGGATCATGCATATCAATTTTCATGAAGAAATTCAATAGGGAAAGCATCTGATCAAGAGGTGACTTCTTGAGCAAGTTAGTGCAAAATCAGGGCATCTGAGGCCCCCAATGACCCAACCAAAGGGTGTTCTCCATCAATTTTAATGTATATGATCTTTATTTGATCATAGAAGGTGTTATAAGTTCACAAAATTGAAGAATTTCAAGTCATTTGCAAAGTTGCCTTTTTGGGAAAGTGACTTGTAATGCAAACTTGCCATTTTGGGAAAGTTTTTCAACCTCCTCTTTTTGATTCAAAAATGCCTCAAATGAAAGAACTTTGGTCATGAAAGTTGTAGAATGTATCCTCCCATTTTCAAAAAGTACAAGAACCCATTCTAATTCATTTTGGATCAAAAGTTATGGCTTGTCAAAGTTGGCAAAAATCACATAATTTCATGTCTTGCACCAAAGAGGGAAAGTTGCAAAACCTCATGCCAAGGCAAAATGTGACTTCAAATGGACTTCTATGCATTACACAAACATAAACCATGACCTAAAAATCAGAATGCACCAAAGAATCTCCAAATTTCATGACTTGTGCATTAAGGAACTTTAAAAGGGCCAAAAGATCACTAAATTGCAAAACCACACATAAGCTTTGATCCACTTGTAAATTGGCCTCAAGTTCATTTCCATGTTTCTCCTTGATCACAGCTGAACCAAGCCATGCCTCTAAACCAGCCTGCCATGACCCATACCTCAAGTACACCAACTTTTGACATTTTGGCAACTTGCCCATACCAATCAACATAGGCCAACACCCACTCTCTGACCTATCACACTTCTTTATGTGGATCAAAACAAAGAAAAAGCACATAACAACTCAGCCTGAAGCTCCAAGAACATAACACACTCAAAAATCCCAAAATTTGCAAAAGCTTTCGAATCTCTTGATTCAGCCATCAAACCTTCAAACTTTTTCCACCATTCAACTCCATAAACCTCACTGATCATTTCCCACCTTCCATTTTGCCCTAAAACCTTCATAATCAAAAACACGATTTCAACATTTCATGAACTAAGATTCTGCAAACTTCCTCTAGAGGCCATTTAAACTCCAGCTAAGTATCACAAACACTTGAGGGAGATCATTGGAGAAGTTTTGAAGCAAAGAAGCAGCCAAACAGTGCCACTTTCGAAAGCTTCAGTTCAGGTATCATCAAGAACAAATTTTCCAGAAGCTTGATTTTAAGTTATAAACTTGTTCACCAAAAAATTATTAATTAAAAATGCATTTAGATATTTAAAAATCACCAAAAAATTCACATTGCATTTTAAAACATTTAGAAACATTATCAAACTCTCAAAACAAATTTCTTTTTGGTTCCGTATGCATTTTGGCAATTTTCATTTGAATTAAATTTGTTTAAAGGCAATATTTTGACCCTAACTTGAAAAATTCCATTCTGCCTAACCATAAAGAGTTTGATAATGGTTCTTCTTGCATTGCATCCTTCATAGTATTTAGTTTCTAGGGTAAAATTGGTTTGCATTTATCTTTCATTTTCAATTTGTTTTGCATTTTTCATTGTGAGGAGCTTTGAAACCCTAGTTGACTTAGAAAAATAACAACTTCCATTAGGTTTAGATTTAGGTCTCCTCCTTTGGGCAGTGAACTTGTGTAGGGTTAGGGTTCCTTTGATCCCATTTTCAATTTTTTATCTTGTCATTTGCTTCTGACTTTGAATTTTGTGTTGCATGCAATGCATAAACCCTAATTCTTGCCTTCATTTGCATCCATCTCTCATTTGCTTGCATTTAAGAACTTGCCATGACATTTTGTGCATCCACATGATTCATAAGACATCTTAGGACATATTATAATCATGTTTGATCATTGCATCTTTTATTTTCCATGTTATATGTCCATTCCATTTCATAAATTTTCATGAACCTTAATGGTTCAAGCATGCTTCATTTGCATCCTCAACCTTGTATGATCATTCACAACTCTTGACATGTGTTTGCATCATCTCTTAGTATCATTAACATCATGTTTATGCTTCTGATTTTGGTTTGCATCATGACATTTCATCTCATTTGCATTGCATTTCATTCCTTTTTCTAACTTTTCAGGTGGTAAGTTGTTTTGAGAAGTGAATTTTCCTTCACTTCTCACAATCTCTTTTCATCTCCCTCTTGCATCATTGCTGCATTTTATCTTGTGCATTGGAGTGAGCTTGCTCATTCATGTTCATTTCTTACTTTCTTCCTTCAAGCAACTTGTCTTCTTAAGTGAAGCAAGTTGTCTTGCTTCTCTCTGCTTCTTTCTCCTTTCACTTGCTTCTCTCCTTGGTGGCTCTTTGAAGATTCTTTCTCTCTTAGGTCTCACAAACCCTAGGATCTCCAAGCATGATAACAATTAGGGTTTGATTAGTCCCCCATTTAGCTTTTACTTGTGTCATCTTTGAGTCTTCTCTTCTCATCTCACAATCAAGGACTAAACCCTAAAGGTTTTAAGGCTTTGTGATTAAGTTTATGCCTGTATCCTTCTATTAGGATGGAGTGTATAACTTTAATCCTAAGTGTTAATCCCTTAATGCGTTTAAACCCTTTAATCAATTCACTTAATAATCACTAAGACATCAAGCTTGTAACTTGGGCCTTGCATTAGGGTTCTAATTCTTCCTTAATTGGTTAAGAAGGACTAACCCTAGTGTTAATGGACAAGTCCCCCTCAAGTTGTCTTACAAACCATAAAATTCACTTCTTAACCTTATCATTAATTAATATCCATTTAATAAAGGCTTTGTTTTGTCATGAGGTTAATCCCTAATCATGGATTAAGTTGAGGAGCTTTCCTCAGCTTAAATGTTCTCATCTATTATCCTTCTATTAGGATGGTGTAATGGGTCCATTAAATCCTTGATTATGGCTTAAACTCATTACTTAATACTAAACAAAAACACCAAAAACATCTAAATAAATTCAAGTAGGTTAATGATCTTAATCCTACATCATGATGATTAAGTGTGAGGTGCTTATTTCATACTTAAGGTATTCTCATTACCCCTAATCAGAGGGAGGATGTGATGAGTTTACTAACCCTTTGTTTAGGCTTAAGCTCATTTTCTTATGACAAACACCAAAAAGCAATAAAAGATTGAAAACATCAAAAACAAACAATAATCGTCTCCTCCGGGATTCTTTTCTCACCTCATTCACTCACAAACGAGAACTTGTTTCTTCCGTCTAATGCAAGACAGTTTGCACCTGAGCCAGACAGGTCATACACTTGAGCATAGACAAGTAAGCAGTTCATCAGTCAATTTTACCTTTCAGTCTCTTTGAGTCGAACTACGGTGTTCTGACTTCCTCATTGTACGAGAGGATACGTAGGCATAACCTAACAGTTATCGAACAAAAGTCTCTGTATATTCTCCCTCCTCTAGTATTCTTCTTTTAGCCTCATTATCTTGGGCATTTCATTCTTGTTCTCACACTGATACTTCTCTTATACACTTCACATTTCTTTTACACTGACACTTGTATTCTTTTCCAGCTTTGACACACAGATTGCACTGACACTCCCCCTTTAAAACACAAATCTTTTAAGCGTGGATCCCGTCGAGTACGGCGGACAATCTGGGTGCTAATACCTTCCCAGGTTGTAACCAACCCCCTTTCTCAGTTTCTCTGGTTCGCGACCGTCTTATCCATATCTTCCTAGGTTTATGCAGCATTAACTTTCCTTCGGGATAAAAATGCCTAGCTGGCGACTCTTTTCATTCCTTTCTCTTTTCGCCGACCGTTCGCGTCTGTACCCCATTTGACTTAGTGTCATTTTGGCGGGAGAGACAGCTTGGCGACTTCACTGGGGAACCTTATACTGTAACCAGGGCTTCTGGTTCTTTTTGTGGGTTCCTCCTAGCGCTTGTTTGATTTGTGTTTACTGGGGTGTTATGTGCTATGTGTGTTTATTTATTTTGCTTTATTTATTGCTTTATGTACAACTTTTATTTACTGCTTTCCTTTACAGTTTTTCATATTTCATATTGTCATTATCATTGCTGGATCTGGATTTCTATCTTGGTGGGTGGGGTTCTATTGAGAGTTAAGGTCCTATACCTGGGACTTGAGTGACACCTAGGCTAGAGTGGTTCATGTTCTTTCCCATTCCATTTCGGTCTGGTGCGGGAATATGAAACACGGTTCAGATGTGGGTTTCTTCTTGAGAACTCTGTGCTACAGATTTCCTGTAGTGCTAGGGCTATCTGGGAAGCCTGCTAAGTCTGGATGACCTTTATTATGACTCTCAGAAACTGAGGTGAATTAGAGGAGGATCTTTTATGGTTATTATAAACACTGTACCTCCGGGTTAGAAGTGTTTACACTTCTCATAACTGATCCAAGTCTGAGGATCCTTGTTTTAGAACACTACCTGTGAGGGGGTTGGGCTGTTTACAGGTTTGCAGGTACCCTTGGCCACATCATACCCTATTACTATTTGGTTTAAGAGTACTTTATTTTGGACAGTTCTTGTGATTAACCCTGGACATGTGACTCTTTATTTGAGTCCCCTACCTTGGTTATTGGATTTCTGAACCTCCATCTGGACTTCTTGAACATACATGGACTTATATCAAGACAGATAATCATATCCAGCTTGATCACAAACCCTTGCATATCATTTGCATACATCCTCATTGCATCATTTAACATTTGTTTGTTTGTTTTTCAGGGTATCCACACTATATCTGGCTTTGTTTTGACCCCTTCTTCTGCATAGACCTCTGCTTCAGTTGTCTTCATCAGTTGTCTGCTTCAGCTGTCTTCATCATCACCAACACCAACCTATCAGTGGCTCATCTCCAGTATCAGTCTTGATTCTCATCAGCACTTGTCTTCAGTTCTTCATCAGCACTCATGGCTACTCCCAGGAAGAGCAACATTTCATACCATTTCTTTGAGCCTGTGTTGACCGGTATCAGAAAGGTCCAGTCACTTGTCACCCCTGACCACATCCCATTATTCAGAGAGCATTATGGAGGTATCCTTGATATGGTTATGGACCTAGACCCTTCTCAGAGGAGCATGATCCACACCTGCTTACATTTTTATGAACCTCCTTTGAGATGTTTCACATTTTCAGACTTTCAGCTAGGACCTCTGTTGGAAGAGTTTTCATCATTGATTGGAGTACCTGACAGGGGTGGAGTCCCCTTCAACCCAGAAATGACTTCTCCCAGCAATGGAGAAGTAGCAAAAGCACTATACCTGGAACCTGCCTTGATTGAGCAGAATATGACAACAAAGGCTGGGATCCCTGGTTTGCACTTAGATTTCTTGATTTCTCAGGCCATCCTGAAGGCCTCTTTGGGAGAATGGAGGGAAGTTTGTGAATTGTTAGCCCTCAGCATATATGGGGTTGTACTGTTTGCAGATGAGCCCAAATTTATCAACAAGAATGCCATTCATCTTTTCCTTCTGAGGAACCCAGTACCCACCTTGCTGGGAGATTTCTATTACTCCATTCATTAGAGGAATGAGAAGCAAAGAGGAAAGTTGGTGAGATGTTGTGCTCCTCTGTTTCAAACTTGGTTGCTCAGACACCTGCCCAAATCAGATTCCTTCCTGAATCCCCACCAACAGAAGAATTGGGCCAAGAGGCTCATTGCTTTGACTTCAGATGACATTAGATGGTGCACCCAGAGCACCAAAGGCATGGACATAATCACTAGCTGTGGGCAGTACCCAAATGTATGTCTAATAGGAGTGAAGGGTTGCATCAACTACAATCTTTTGCTGTTTAAAAGATAACTGGGCTATTCTTTGGTTCACCCTCCTAGAGTGCAAGATTTAGCTGAGACCCTGTATTGTGAGATAAAGCCTAATCTAGCTGCTGTCAGACAGGCATCCTGGGCTTGGGACAACAACCAAACAAAAGGGATGGCTATTCTTGGAAGGTGCAATAATGTTGCTTCAGCTCAGTACTATGATTGGTCTCATGCTAGAGCTCAGATTACTGGAATTCCCTTCACCATTGAGGATACACCTAGACCATCTACAGTACTGCCAGCAACAACTGTCAGCCTGGAAGAATTTGAGAAGATGAAGGAAAGGAATGAGAATCTGTCTCAAGCTCTGAAGAAGACCCTTTGGGAAAGGAGTGATGGTCGTTTGGACATTGAAAGGTTGGAGAAGCTTAGGGTGGAGCATCTGGCCAAGATTGAGAAAACAAAGGACTACATCAGGAAGGCAAGGGCTGGGGAGAAAATATTGAAGAATTCCTGTAAAGAGGCCAAGCTTCAGAAGGCTAGGACCGAGCTCTATCTGCAAGAAAGTCAGGCTAGGTGGGTCAGGATCACTAAAGCCCGGACACAAGAAGATCAGAGAACTCAAGCCAATATTGAACAGTTAGAGGCTAATGAAAAGAAGCAACAAGAAGCTTTGCTGGAAGCCCAGAAGGAGATTTCAGAGTTGAAGCTTAGGGCTGGATTGAAGAGATCAAAGGATCAGGACAGGCACAAGAAGCTGATCACTGCCATTGCCACCAGAAACCTCCTCATCAGGACTATTACAGAGCATCCAGCTGGTCCTGTGACTGAGGTACTTTTGAAGGAGGTTAAGGAGGATGAGTTTGGACTAGATGTATGACTTTTTTGATTGTTGTTGTTTTCATTTGATGTACTTTTCTTTTGTGTTGTATTTTGACCCTTCAGGGGCATGTGATGTAAAAAACAGACTATGTATGATTCACCATTTTTAATATATTTGTTAGTTTGTTTCCATTTGGATTTCTTTTCTCAACAACATCAAAGCATCTTCCTCGAGGTCTGGAGAGGTCAAAACCGAAGAACCAAGCCGGATACCTTGGAAAACAAATAAGCATACTGCATTGCATACTAACTTTTGTTTTGTTTTGTAGGTTTTGTTATTATTTTGTTTGTTTCTAACTCTGTTGTGGTTCAGGAAATATTGCTCGCAGAAGAGTGTTCCCTGTCAACCGTGCACACCGGTATCCTACTCGCAACAACCTTCCGGGTATTCTAATGGAGCAAGTACAGCAAGACCTAACTGAGGTCAGAACCCAGATGGCTAATGAAAGAGTGGAGATGAGGAACCAAATGACCCAATTCATGAATGTAATGACTGGCTTTGCCCAGAGCCAAGAGAGGTTAAGGGCATTGGTGGAAAGACAAACCCCTGAGGAACCTCATCCTGGAACTGGAGGAACTAGTAATAATGAGAGGGGCCAGCCTCATGTTAATCCACCAGTATTTGGACCTCATCTAGATCCGGAAGTCCACATCCCGGGAAATGTGCAGGGAAATACTGCTGGAGGGAGAATTTTACAAGAGGATCCCCAGGAGGAGCAGTTCACTGTCATGGGAGATGGAGATGAAGTCTATGATAGAAGGTTTGATGAAATTGCTGAGAAGTTGAGATCTTTGGAGTCTCAAAACTCCTTGTGTTTCGATGTAATGGATATGGGGTTAGTGGATGGGGTGAGAATTCCCCACAAGTTCAAACCCCCGTGCTTTGAGAAATACAATGGAACCTCTTGTCCACGAACTCACCTGCAGTCTTTTCTGGGAAGACTTAAAGCATATACCATGGATGAAAAACTGTGGATGTTCTACTTTGAAGATAGCTTGACTGGAGCTTCAAGAGAGTGGTATTCACACTTGACCAGAGCTACTATCAGATGCTGGAAGGACCTAGCTGAAGCTTTCATCAGGCAGTACCAATACAATCTGGACATGGCTCCTAACAGGACCCTCCTAACGTGAATGTCTCAATCCTCCAGAGAAAGCTTCAGGGAATATGCCCAAAGGTGGAGACAGCTTACTGCTGCTGTCCAGCCACCCATGTCGGAAAGAGAAATGGCCGACATGTTCATGAATACTTTGCAAGGAACATATATTGACAGACTGGCTGCCTTTTCTTCCACCAGTTTTGCTGACGTAGTTATAGCTGGGGAAAGGATTGAAAGCCTTTTGAAAATGAGCAAAATTTCTGATAATGGTGCAAGTTCATCCAGTAATCCCAGGAAGCCCTTTGTGGGACCTTGAAGGACCGGTGAGACAAATGCCATCCATGCCAGCAGGGGCAGACCTCAGTATGTTCACAGACCAGTAGCAGCTGTCACTATTCCAGCTCCGGTTCCTCAGCAACCAGCATATCAACCACAACAACTACATTATAAACATCAAGTTCAGTATCCGCAACATAGGACCTACAACAATAGCAACAACAATCAACAACAACGACCCTTTCAACAAAGACCATCACAGGCAAACAGGGTGATTGACCCTATCCCTATGCCTTATGCTGCCTTATTGCCACAACTCCTGAAGCTTAACTTGGTTGAGTTAAGGACATTGGCACCACCAGATCCCTTCAATCTCCCAAGGAATTATGATGTCAACGCCAGGTGTGCTTTCCACTCCAATGCACCTGGCCACAATACGGAAAAGTGCAGGGCCTTGCAAATGAAAGTCCAAGATATGGTGGATTCTAAAGCCCTCAACTTTGCACCCCCTCCAAATTTCAACAAGAATCTTATGCCTAATCACGGCGGGCCGAGGATTGATGCCATTGAGGAAGACAAACCATCTACTTTGATCACCAGTGTTGCACAACTTCGAACACCTCTGGTCGAAATTAAAGCTCAGCTTCTAGAGTGTCAAGTGTTCCCCGGGTGTGAGCTCGGTTGTGGGTATTGCAACATTTCAGTCAACGGGTGTGATAATTTGAGAAGCGGCATAGATGGTCTTATCAAAGATGGTATCCTTCAGATCTCAACAACGGCGCCTACAAATCCAGCAATTCCTTTGACAACAATTCCTGATTCTTCTACAACAGTAGCAACAATCATTCCTACCGATTCGTCAATATCATCAGCAATGGCTCCGTCCATCACTTCAACAAGTCAAAATTCAACAACCATTTCTTCTACAACATCAGCATCCTTTTTATCAGCAGAATCTTCTACAACACCAACAGAAATTAATGAAGATGTCTCAGTAGTTACAATCTACTATGATCCATCAAATGTTCCTCCAAATAACAACTTTCAGCAACGGACAGTGGCACCTCCTGCCAGGTCACCAATCACTATCTACTACGATCCGCACACCATTTCAGTACCCTCCTCTGCAATAGTCAGTCCAGTCACCATTACGGTGCCTGGACCCATTCCTTATGAAAGCAGTAATGCCATACCTTGGCATTATAGCTCTGATCTTTACTGCAACGGGGAGAAAATCACTCTGGATTCTTCAACCTCTTCTCCACAAATTGATAATGTTGGGGGAGGCGGAGGCTTCACCAGAAGCGGACGCCTTTTTTCCTCACAAACACAAAGACCTAATGTTGAAGCAGAAGTTGTTGCCAAAGCAAAAGGAAAGAGGGTGGTACCTGAAGAGCCGGCTGTCAAAGAAACTCAGAAGACATCTTTTGAACAAGATGTAGACGAGTTTATGAGAATCATAAAGAGAAGTGATTACAAGGTGGTGGATCAGCTTCACCAAACCCCCTCAAAAATCTCCATATTATCCCTGTTGATGTGTTCTGAAGCCCACAGGAACGCATTGTTAAAATTCCTGCACGCAGCATACGTGCCAGAGGAGATTACCGTTAATCATCTAGAAACTGTGGTGGCAAATGTCAACACCAGTCATGGACTGGGCTTTACCAATGCTGACCTAACAACGGAGGGACGTAACCATAATAAGGCTTTGCATATCACCTTGGAATGTAAGGGTGCTGTTCTATCTCATGTATTGGTGGACACTGGGTCGTCGCTCAATGTTCTACCAAAGAAAGCCTTAGTGAAGCTGGAGTATGATGACTTGGCACTGCGTCCGAGTAATTTGGTGGTGAGAGCATTTGATGGCTCTAAAATATCAGTGCTTGGGGAGATTGATCTGCCTGTGATGATTGGCCCGCAAACTTTTAAAACTACCTTCTATGTGATGGACATTCAGCCGGCCTACAGCTGTTTGTTGGGAGAACCTGGATCCACGCCGCTGGCGCTGTTACGTCTACCCTTCACCAGAAGCTGAAATTCGAGTGGGAAGGCCAGATCATGACCATCTGTGGGGAGGAAGACATCTTTGTTAGTCATCTGGCTACGTACAAGTAGATAGAAATGGATGGAGAAATCCATGAAACCATGAGCCAGGGGTTTGTGGCCCTGAATATTAATGAAGCATCTGCTGTACTGGGAACCTCCATAACGTTATATCAGCAAGCCCGGAAGGTTGTTGAAGAGGGTACTTCCCAAGGCTGGGGCAAATTGCTGCCCGTGGAGAAGAAAGAAGACAAATTTGGGTTGGGTTACAGACCAACTCAACAAGATCAATCAGAGGCTGCAAGAGAGCCCAATTTTGTCAGCGGGGGAATGCTCACCCCGGATGCTGTGAACAATTTGGAAGACGAGGAGGAAAGCGACCGCAACCTGGAGAGTTGGATACGTCCAAGGACCCCGGGGAGCCAAGTCCTTAACTGGTCCTCCCAGGAAATTATAAGGGTTACTCCTGCAGAGTAATTATTATTTCCTGTATTTTATAAGCATGCATCAAGTCTTGCATCTTGCCCAAGATGTCAAGACTCATTTTGTAATCGGGCCATCTTGTAATTTTGTGCAAATGGATTAATCAATGAATATCGGACATCTTTTGCAAACAAGTCTCTTTTTTCGCTCACTGTCTTTTCATTTTTTATTTTTGTACAAAAATAAAATGGCAATGTTTTCAAAATAAATAACTTCATTTTTGCTTTTTCTAAACAAAATTAAAATTGATCACTAAAATAAACAATCTAAACCCTTGCAGAGAGTGCCTTTCAGATTGCACCGACAACAACACTGCTATGACTTCGTATGACTTTGACAATCCAATCAATCAAGCCGATGAAGGGGTTGAAGAAGATTATGAGCTACCTGAAGAGTTAGCTAGGTTGTTAAGGCAAGAGGAGAAGGTTATCACTCCTCATTTGGAGGAGATTGAAACAGTTAATCTTGGTACGGAAGAAGACGTGAAAGAAATTAAGATCAGGGCCTGCCTACAAGATTCGGTAAAAGAGCAACTGATTGGTGTGCTTCGGGAGTATGTGGATGTCTTTGCTTGGTCTTATCAGGATATGCCAGGGTTGGACACCGATATTGTCATGCACAAGCTGCCTTTGAAAGAATACTGCCCACCAGTAAAACAGAAACTTCGCCGTACTCGTCCAGATATGGCAATGAAGATTAAAGAAGAGGTACAAAAGTAGTGGGACGCCGGTTTCCTTGCTGTAACTAGCTATCCGCCGTGGGTTAATAATATTGTACATGTACCTAAGAAAGACGGCAAGGTAAGGATGTGTGTGGATTACCGGGATCTGAACAGAGCCAGCCCGAAAGATGATTTCCCTTTACCTCACATTGATGTATTGGTTGATAATACGGCTTAGTTCTCGGTGTTCTCCTTCATGGATGGATTTTCAGGATACAATCATATCAAAATGTCACCTGAAGACATGGAGCAGACAACTTTCATCACACCCTGGGGCACATTCTGTTACAAGGTGATGCCATTCGGACTGAAGAATGCTGGTGCCACTTATCAACGGGCTATGGTAACATTATTCCACGACATGATCCATAAAGAAATTGAATGTTATATGGATGACATGATTGCCAAGTCCCTCATAGACGAAGACCACCTGGTGAATCTTCTGAAGTTATTCAAGCATCTAAGGAAGTATCAACTGAAGTTAAACCCCAACAAGTGCTCATTCGGGGTGCGATCTGGTAAGCTGCAAGGATTTATTGTAAGTGAAAAAGGGATTGAAGTTGACCCTGATAAAGTTAAAGCCATTCAAGAAATGCCTGCACCGAGGACTGAAGAAGAAGTTCGGGGGTTTCTAGGTAGATTGAACTACATCTCACGGTTCATATCTCACCTTACAGCAAACTGTGAGCCCTTGTTCAAACTGATAAGAAAAGAACAAACGGTCAGGTGGAACGAAGACTGCTAGAGGACTTTTGACAAAATCAAGGAATACTTACAAGAGCCTCCAATCCTTATGCCTCCAGTTGAGGGAAGACCTCTAATCATGTACTTGACAGTATTAGAAGAGTCAATGGGGTGTGTGCTGGGCCAGCATGACGAGTCTGGTCGAAAAGAGTATGCAATATACTACCTAAGCAAAACGTTTACCGACTATGAACAACGTTATTCACTGCTCGAGAAAACTTGTTGTGCTTTAGCGTGGGCTGCTCGCCGACTAAGGCAGTATATGTTGACCCACACTACTTTATTGATCTCAAAGATGGATCCAGTTAAGTATATTTTTGAGAAGCCAGCACTTACCGGACGGGTTGCAAGATGGCAAATGATCCTCACGGAATATGACATTCAGTACACATCCCAAAAGGCCATCAAAGGCAGTGTATTGTCTGATTATCTTGCTGAGCAACCCATTGATGATTACCAGCCTATGAGATTTAACTTCCCTGATGAATACATCATGTTCATAAAAGAAAAAGATCATGAAGAGCCTGTTCACACTGAAGGGTCTGACCCAGAGGAAGAATGGACTATGATGTTTGACGGGGCTGTTAATATGAATGGTCGTGGTGTTGGTGCAGTACTCATTACACCTAAGGGAATTCACATGCCTTTCTCGGAAAAACTCACTTTTAATTGCACTAACAACGAAGCCAAATACGAAGCTTGTATTATGGGTCTTGAGGAAGCCATTGACCTCAGGATCAAGACTTTGACTGTGTTCGGAGATTCAACTCTGGTAATTAATCAAACCAATGGCAAATGGTACACGCACCAAGACCATCTGATACCTTATCGGGATTATACAAGGAGGTTGTTGACTTTCTTCACAACGGTCAAGCTTGAGTACATCCCTCGAGACGAAAATCAATTTGCAGATGCTCTGGCTACCATTTCATCCATGATCAAGGTTCAAGCTGTCAACTTTGTACCTCAAATTGCAGTATCCAGACTTGACAGACCAGCATATCTATTTGCAGCAGATGTTGTTAAAGATGATAAGCCTTGGTTCCATGATATCAAATGCTTCTTGGAGGATCATACATACCCACCTGGGGCATCTTCCAATGATAAGAAGACATTAAGAAGGCTAGCTGGTAGTTTCTTCCTGAATACTGACGGTTCCCTTTACAAGAGAAACTTTGATATGGTACTCCTCAGATGTGTTGATAGGGCAGAAGCAGACTTGTTGTTTCACGATGTGCATTAAGGATCCTTTGGTACCCATGCAGGAGGACATGCCATGGCTAAAAAGTTGCTGAGATCAGGCTATTACTGGATCACAATGGATGCAGACTGTTGTGCATATGCCAGAAAATGCCATAAATGTCAGATCTATGCGGATAAAGTGCATGTGCCTTCGAATCCTCTGAATGTGATGTCTTCACCCTGGCCCTTTGCTATGTGGGGCATTGATATGATTGGCAAGATTGAACCGACTGCTTCAAATGGCCACAGATTCATCCTGGTCGCCATTGACTATTTTACCAAATGGGTTGAAGAAGTTTCCTATGCTAATGTTACAAGGCAGGTGGTAGCCCGATTTCTAAAGCGAGACATCATCTGTCGGTATGGAGTGCCCGAGCGAATCATTACTGATAATGGTTCCAACTTAAACAACAAAATGATGGCAGAACTATGTCGGGACTTCAAGATCCAACACCACAATTCTTCTCCTTACAAGCCAAAGATGAATGGCGCTGTTGAGGCAGCTAACAAGAATATCAAGAAGATTGTACAGAAGATGGTGGTTACCTATAAAGATTGGCATGAAATGCTACCATTTGCCTTGCATGGGTACCGTACATCAATCAGAACATCCACTGGGGCAACACCGTATCAACTTGTGTATGGTATGGAGGCAGTCCTACCTGTTGAAGTTGAATTACCCTCCCTGCGGGTACTGATGGATGTTAAGTTGAATGAAGCAGAGTGGGTCCGATCCCGATACGAACAACTGAGTCTGATTGAAGAAAAGAGATTGGCTGCAATCTGTCATGGGCAGTTATATCAGAAGAGAATGAAGAAAGCCTTCGATCAGAAAGTCAGGCTTCGAGAGTACCAAGTAGGAGATCTTGTGCTGAAAAGACTCCTCCCTCCTCATACAGACCACAGGGGCAAGTGGACCCCGAATTACGATGGTCCATTCATAGTAAAGAAAGTCTTCTCAGGTGGAGCACTAATGCTCAGTACTATGGATGGTGAAGATTTCCTGTCCCCTGTGAATTCAGATGCAGTTAAAAAATACTTCGCGTAAAAATGACCCGCTGGACATAAAAACAGAATGTAAGTCCAGGCAAAAATAGGGCATCCCGACGAGTCAAAAACAGAATAAAAGACTCTGGCAAAAATAAGGGAAAATAAAATGAAAAAAATGTACACCCGCTGAGTTGAAAAGCCGCCTTGGACAACTCAGGCAAAAATGGGTATCCCGGTGGATTGAAAACCCGAAAGGGCGATCTACGGAAAATAAGGGAAATAAGCGAACAACTGCATTCTGAATTCATCTGTATCACTTACAACATGGCAAGCTTTGAAGGGTTCGAGCTTCGGTCAGAATCAGCCTTCTTCAGAAAGCAGGATGAGAAGAACGTCAACGTCATACGAGTCATAGCCCAAGGGAAGCTCCTTGAAGCGTCATCAACATTGCCAGCATCTTTTTGTCTTTCAATTTGTAACGATCTCCTCATTTCAGGGGATCCGTTTCTTTGACTGTATCTTGCCAATTCAGGGCACGCAAATTAATAAAATCAGATTTTCAGTCATATTTCGTCTCGTACATGTTATTTTCATTTCCAAAATGTCTGATTTCCTTAAAAAATTTGATTGCATAAGTACAGATGCGTCTTTTCTAAATTACATGCTTACAGGAAATTTATTACTTACTCCCAGAAGTGTATAAACTCCTATGACGGAATCCAGTAAGGGATACCTCGGGATACTTGTGTGTTTCTTTGTCATACAGGATTGCAAGCGGTCAAAACGCATCATGGGGCATGAAGGCTTCTCCCCAGCAAGCTGTCAAAGCACTATCTACTCAGTCTATCTTCCGATTAGCACCGGGGGTGCTTTCTTCCCAGCTAAGTTGCCAGTCATCATCCCTCCTCAGCCAAGTGCAAAGACAGGGAACCATCTCCCCACAGAGTTTCAGCCTCTATCCAGAAGAGCAACGCCTGAAGACCTCACAACAGAGTGACGAAGGTTCCACAAACCCCAGCTGGGTCCCTCATTACCGAGATAGGTCTATCAATGACCTATTTCCCCAAGCAGATCAGCTAGAGATCTCCACAGCAACGGGATCCGAATCCCAGATCGGTATCTCTGCATAATCATAGCATTCGCATCATATTTCCCCCTAGAGCGTAGCATTCCGTCTAATACGGAGCATTACGGAAAAAATCAAACATATTGCATAATCATAAGCCATGTGTCGAACTGAACGCTTGTAAATACTGACAATCCATCAACAATATACATAATATTTCCCAGTTCCCGACCAGAGAGCCAAAGCATTTCCCTTACAAATACAGAAACACACTTCTCGACACCCGTCCGTGTCATATCCCCAGCAGAAAGCCAAAGCATCCCCTTTGCACTCATCAAGACAGATGCATATATATACAACTTCCTTGATGCTCGTCCGTGTCACCCTCCCCTGCATAGTTGCCTAAACACTTTGTAAATCAAATACTTGTTTATAGCATACTTTTTCCGACACTCGTCCGTGTCATGCTCTCCACAGCAAGTTGAACACTCGTTTGTGTCTCACTCATTGTTTACTCACACAGATACTCGTCCGTATCTTGCATACACCACTTATATCCCCTCAGATTCGACACTCGTCTGTGTTCTTTGTTAACTAGTTGGTACTCGTCCGTATCATCATCTCTGAACATGTGTCAAACGTTTGTTTCTACTGATACTCGTCCGCATCATGGTCTTAAGGATGCTCGTCCGCATCTTTGATCTATACACCGTGTCAAGCACTTATGTCTTCATGAGATTAGACACACGTCTGTGTCTACCGTTCCCCAGAAGAATTCCCGGTGAATCTTGATAAACTATTTTCTTTCTATCTGACATTCGTCCTATGTCATGATACCTTTGTGGCAGTCGTACCCTGCTAGGTGATCGTCCTTCACCTTTTTGATGATCGTCCTTCATCACACCCAGTGGAGTCTCTATTCATTAGAACCCTTTCTTATCCGACATTCGTCCTATGTCGCGATATTTTTAGCAGCCGTCCCCTGCTAGGTGATCTTCCTTCACCTCTTGATGATTGTCCTTCATCATTTTATCCGATGGCCGTCCCCATCGTCGATCTTGTTATCTGACATTCGTCTTATGTCATGATAAATCCCGAGAGCAGCCGTACCCTGCTAGGTGATCGTCCTTCACCTCTTGATGATCGTCCTTCATCATGCTTATCCGATGGCCGTCCCCATCGTCGACCTTTTCATCCGACATTCGTCCTATGTCGTGATACTTTCGGCAGCCGTACCCTGCCAAGTGATCGTCCTTCACCTTAGATGACCGTCCTTCATCTTATACACAACAGAGCAGCCGTCCCCTGCTAGGTGATCGTCCTTCACCTTAGATGACTGTACCTCATCATTTATGTCATTCATACCTTGAACTGGATGGTCGTCCCCATCATTTACCGATAATCCCCAGAGAGTCTTGTAGCTTTACCTGATGGCCGTCCCCATCATAATCTCTTATATCCCCAGCTTGTCGGTTGTCCCCGTCATTGCTTTATTTCCCGCACTTTTCCCCAGCATGTCGTTCGTCCCCGTCATTGCTCCATCCCCAGCAGTCGTCCTCCGCCGCTCGCACTTTATAATCATGCTTTACTCCCTTTTTACAATCTATATCCCTTTTCTTCTTCATTTAGTGAGTGCAAATTTCGGACTGTCTTTGGTATTCAATCACAAGTTATCTTGTTTTCCTGTTAAGCCGTTGCTTACATCCTGCACAGCTAACTCATGTTTGAATAGGGGCAGCTGTAAACACCCCAAATTTGCCCTCACCCATTCACACCATGGCTTGTGATCTTTACATGTGCATAAATTCAATCATAGCATCTCCTACCACATTTTTGTTTCACTGCATTGATTCAAAGTCATCTGCATCTAGAGTTTGTGACCTGAGCTATCCGTGAGCCATCTGAGCCACTCCAAAGGTCATCAATCAGTTCAAAGGGGTCCATGTATGTTCAAGCATCATATTATATCCCCACAAGGTCAAGAAAGTCAAAGAATCACAAGAACTGAGAAAGGCATGGAGGCAGAGCCAGTTTTAACTGCACAGAGGACCTAAAATTAGGGTTTTGGTTTCAAAGGCCATAACTCCAAATTTTTTGGTCATTCTTGTTTCTATTGGTCTCTATATGGTATGAGGATCATGCATATCAATTTTCATGAAGAAATTCAATGGGGAAAGCATCTGATCAAGAGGTGACTTCTTGAGCAAGTCAGTGCAAAATCAGGGCATCTGAGGCCCCCAATGACCCAACCAAAGGGTGTTCTCCATCATTTTGAATGTATATGATCTTTATTTGATCATAGAAGGTGTTAGAAGTTCACAAAATTGAAGAATTTCAAGTCATATGCAAAGTTTCCTTTTTGGGAAAGTGACTTGTAATGCAAACTTGCCATTTTGGGAAAGTTTTTCAACCTCCTCTTTTTGACTAAAAAATGCCTCAAATGAAAGAACTTTGGTCATGAAAGTTGTAGAATTGATCCTCCCATTTTCAAAAAGTACAAGAACTCATTCTAATTCATTTTGGATCAAAAGTTATGGCTTGTCAAAGTTGGCAAAAATCACATAATTTCATGTCTTGCACCAAAGAGGGAAAGTTGTAAAACCTCATGCCAAGGTAAAATGTGACTTCAAATGGACTTCTATGCATTACACAAACATAAACCATGACCTAAAAATCAGAATGCACCAAAGAATCTCCAAATTTCATGACTTGTGCATTAAGGAACTTCAAAAGGGCCAAAAGATCACAAAATTGCAAAACCACACATAAGCTTTGATCCACTTGCAAATTGGCCTCAAGTTCATTTCCATGGTTCTCCTTGATCACAACTGAACCAAGCCATGCCTCTAAACCAGCCTGCCATGACCCATACCTCAAGTACACCAACTTTTGACATTTTGGCAACTTGCCCATACCAATCAACATAGGCCAGCACCCACTCTCTGACCTATCACACTTCTTTATGTGGATCAAAACAAAGCAAAAGCACATAACAACTCAGCCTGAAGCTCCAAGAACATAGCACACTTAAAAATCCCAAAATTTGCAAAAGCTTTCGAATCTCTTGATTCAGCCATCAAACCTTCAAACTTTTTCCACCATTCAACTCCAAAAATCTCACTAATCATTTTCCACCTTCCATTTTTCCCTAAAACCTTCATAATCAAAAACACGATTTCAACATTTCATGAACTGAGATTCTGCAAACTTCCTCTAGAGGCCATTTAAACTCCAGTTAAGTATCGCAAACACTTGAGGGAGATCATTGGAGAAGTTTTGAAGCAAAGAAGCAGCCAAACAGTGCTACTTTCGAAAGCTTCAGTTCAGGTATCATCAAGAACAAATTTTCCAGAAGCTTGATTTTAAGTTATAAACTTGTTCCTCATGTTTCCCTGATCATGCTGATGCTTTTATTTTTGAAAATGATTGTGTTTTGAGAATGTTATGTTGTTCTGAAATTTTGCCCGTGAAATGTATTTTGATCTGATTCTCTTGATTCATGAAAAATAAATGAGTTTTATTGTGGGATTTAGATTCATTGATGTCTAGGGTTTGATTCTGGAGAGTTTGATGAGGTTTGGTTGCGTATTGAGTGAGATTTGAAAAATGGTTGGCCGGAGAAGATGACCGGAACACTGTTCCGGTCATCTGAAAATCATTAGGGTTCAGATTAGGTCTTAATTGCGTAATTAGTGAGTTTGAATGTGAGCCGTCCATTAGCGCGCGAAGTCAATTCCCTCCCCTTTTTGTTTGAATCTCAGCCACTGGATTGGATTACTTTCATTAATTCATATTTAAAACTCATTTTTATTGCATTTTCTTTCTCATTTATTTTAAAATATCAAAACACATTATAAAAATTTTAGTTTTTGCATGCTGACTTAAAATATTTTTCTCATTCTGAATATAATTTTATTTTTATTTTTTGCATCAAAAATTATTTTTAAATCATTTAAATATTTATTTTTAATTGGTTAATGGAAATTAATTAATTAAAAATGCATTTAGATATTTAAAAATCACCAAAAAATTCACATTGCATTTTAAAACATTTAGAAACATTATCAAACTCTCAAAACAAATTTCTTTTTGGTTCTTGATGCATTTTGGCAATTTTCATTGGAATTAAATTTTTTTAAAGGCAATATTTTGACCCTAACTTTAAAAATTCCATTCTGTCTAACCATAAAGAGTTTGATAATGGTTCTTCTTGCATTGCATCATTCATAGTATGTAGTTTCTAGGGTATAATTGGTTTGCATTTATCTTTCATTTTCAATTTGTTTTGCATTTTTCATTGTGAGGAGCTTTGAAACCCTAGTTGACTTAGAAAAATCACAACTTCCATTAGGTTTAGATTTAGGTCTCCTCCTTTGGGCAGTGAACTTGTGTAGGGTTAGGGGTCCTTTGATCCCATTTTCAATTTTTATCTTGTCATTTGCTTCTGACTTTAAATTTTGTGTTGCATGCAATGCATAAACCCTAATTCTCGCCTTCATTTGCATCCATCTCTCATTTGCTTGCATTTAAGAACTTGACATGACATTTTGTGCATCCACATGATTCATAAGACATCATAGGACATATTAGAATCATGTTTGATCATTGCATCTTTTATTTTCCATGTTATATGTCCATTCCATTTCATAAACTTTCATGAACCTTCATGGTTCAAGCATGCTTCATTTGCATCCTCATCCTTGTATGATCATTCACAACTCTTGACATGTGTTTGCATCATCTCTTAGTATCATTAACATCATGTTTATTTTTCTGATTTTGGTTTGCATCATGACATTTCATCTCATTTGCATTGCATTTCATTCCTTTTGCTAACTTTTCAGGTGGTAAGTTGTTTTGAGAAGTGAATTTGCCTTCACTTCTCACAATCTCTTTTCATCTCCCTCTTGCATCATTGCTGCATTTTATCTTGTGCATTGGAGTGATCTTTCTCATTCATGTTCATTTCTTACTTTCTTCCTTCAAGCAACTTGTCTTCTTAAGTGAAGCAAGTTGTCTTGCTTCTCTCTGTTTCTTTCTCCTTTCATCTGCTTCTCTCCTTGGTGGCTCTTTGAAGATTATTTCTCTCTTAGGTCTCACAAAACCTAGGATCTCCAAGCATGATAACAATTAGGGTTTGATTAGTCCCCCATTTAGCTTTTACCTTTGTGTCATCTTTGAGTCTTCCCTTCTCATCTCACAATCAAGGATTAAACCCTACAGGTTTTAAGGCTTTGTGATTAAGTTTATGCCTGTATCCTTCTATTAGGATGGAGTGTATAACTTTAATCCTAATTGTTAAACCCTTAATGTGTTTAAATCCTTTAATCCATCCACTTAATAATCACTAAGACAAATAGCTTGTAACTTGGGCCTTGGATTAGGGTTCTAATTCTTCCTTAACTGGTTAAGAAGGACTAACCCTAGTGTTAATGGACAAGTCCCCCTCAAGTTGTCTTACAAACCATAAAATTCACTTCTTAACCTTATCATTAATTAAAATCCATTTAATAAAGGCTTTGTTTTGTCATGAGGTTAATCCCTAATCATGGATTAAGTTGAGGAGCTTTCCTCAGCTTAAACGTTCTCATCTATTATCCTTCTATTAGGATGGTGTAATGGGTCCATTAAATCCTTGATTATGGCTTAAACTCATTACTTAACACTAAACAAAAACACCAAAAACATCTAAATAAATTCAAGTAGGTTAATGATCTTAATCCTACATCATGGTGATTAAGTGTGAGGTGCTTACTTCATACTTAAGGTATTCTCATTACCCCTAATCAGAGGGAGGATGTGATGAGTTTACTAACCCTTGGTTTAGGCTTAAGCTCATTTTCTTATGACAAACACCAAAAAGCAATAAAAGATTGAAAACATCAAAAACAAACAATAATCGTCTCCTCCGGGATTCTTTTCTCACCTCATTCACTCACAAACGAGAACTTGTTTCTTCCGTCTAATGCAAGACAGTTTGCACCTGAGCCAGACAGGTCATACACTTGAGCATAGACAAGTAAGCAGTTCATCAGTCAATTTTACCTTTCAGTCTCTTTGAGTCGAACTACGGTGTTCTGACTTCCTCATTGTACGAGAGGATACATAGGCATAACCTAACAGTTATCGAACAAAAGTCTCTGTATATTCCCCCTCCTCCAGTATTCTTCTTTTAGCCTCATTATCTTGGGCATTTCATTCTTGTTCTCACACTGACACTTCTCTTATACACTTCACATTTCTTTTACACTGACACTTGTATTCTTTTCCAGCTTTGACACACAGATTGCACTGACACTCCCCCTTTAAAACACAAATCTTTTAAGCGTGGATCCCGTCGAGTACGGCGGACAATCTGGGTGCTAATACCTTCCCAGGTTGTAACCAACCCCTTTCTCAGTTTCTCTAGTTCGCGACCGTCTTATCCATATCTTCCTAGGTTTATGCAGCATTACCTTTCCTTCGGGATAAAAATGTCTAGCTGGCGACTCTTTTCATTCCTTTCTCTTTTCGCCGACCGTTCGCGTCTGTACCCCATTTAACTTAGTGTCATTTTGGTGGGAGCGACAGCATGTACATCTAGGAACTGATCTGGATTAGGGAATAGCACAAAATCATAAATCAGCAAGGCTAATATCTCCTCAAAAGCATCATAACTCATCATCCAAGAACACCTGAGCTTTCTCTATCAATACTCTGGCGAGGATACCCTTAACTCCACTTCTTGTTTCTAGGATAATGTTTGATTTCTTCAAATGTAGGGCTGCAACAATGACTTCAGGTTTAAGCTCTTTCTCTAAGTTGTAAACACTCCAAATTTGCCGTCACGTTTTCTAACACCATGGCTTGTGATCTTTCATTTTTGCATTTACATAAGCATTACATCTCACTGCATAATTCATTTCATATGCATCTAGGGTTTGTGATCTGAGCAATCCAAGAAGTGATCTGAGCCATCCCAAAGGCCTTGAAGCTTATCAAGAGGGTCCATGTGTGTTCCATGATCATAATGTGCTCCCCAAAGTTCATAAAATTCAAGAGATCACAAAGAATGGCAAAGGCATAAAGGCAGACTGGAGATTTCCTACACAAATGACCTAAAATTAGGGTTTTGGTTTTAGAGGCCTTAATCCCAAATATTTTGGTCATTCTTGTTTCTAATGGTCTTAATATGTTGTAAGGGTCATGTGTACCAAATTTGATGAAGAAATTCACTATGGAAGTCATCTGATCATTGGGTAACTTCTTGAGCAAGTAAAGTCAAAATCAGAGCATCTGAGGCCTCCCTCAAGGGCACCAATGGGTCATCATCATCATTTTGAGTCTTTATGATCTTTATTTTATCTTAGAAGTGGTTGGAAGTTCACAAAGTTGAATAATTTTGAACCAAATGCAAACTTTCTATTTTTGGAAATGATTTGTAATGGAAACTTTCCATTTCGGGAAAGATTTTCAACCTATTCTTTCATGACCAAAAATGCTTCAAATGAAAAATTCTTGGACATGAAAGTTGTAGATTATGTCTTCCCATTTTCAAAAAGTACAAGAACATGTCTTGATTCATCCTAGAACTCAAGATATGGCCTTTCAAAGTTGGCAAAAATCCTATAATTTTCAAGTTCATGCCAAAGAGGGAATTTTGCAATTTCACTTGCCAAGCCATTTCATGACCTCTAATCAACTTCTATGCACCAAAACATGTCAAGGAAACTTCAAAACATCAGAATTGGCCCAAGATTGCATGGTTTTCATGGCTTGGTTCACAAGAAATCTCAAAATGACAATTATGCATAACTTTGCAAAAACCTTGGAAACTTTTCATCCACTTGTGCCAGCTGCAAAAAATTGATCCTAGAGCCATCCTTGAACCAAGCTGAGGCCAAGATACCCCTAAAGACAGCTCTGCACCATGCCCATACCTCAAGTACACAAAGTTTACATTTTTGCAACTTGGCCCATACCAATCACACTATGCCACCACCTACTTTCTGAGCACTCTCATTGGCCTATACTAATCTTATGGAGCTCATTTCACACAAGACACAAGCCTGAAACATTCTACAAGTCAGACTCACCAAAATCCCCAAAAATCTTCATCTCTTCGATTCACTCAACACAAGCCATCAAAACTCAAAATTTCTTTCACCATTCATCTCAACATCACTCAAGGATCATTTCCCACCCATTGCCCTGGCCTAAGAACCCCTCAATCAGAAATACGATTTCTGCCACACCAGAACCAAACATCATAAACCAACCATTACAAACTTGTTTCAAGCCTTTCAAAAGCTTCAAGGGACTAAGTGGAGTGGTTTTGCACAAAGGAGGGGGTCAGAGAGCTCAGAATCCCAAAGCTACAACTCAGGTAACTATCAAGAACACTTTTTCCAGAAACTCTATTTTAAGTTCTTGAATGAATATATATGCTCCCCTGATCACACTGATATAATTTGTTTTGAAAATGAATGAGAAATGGCCATGTATGGAGCTTCTGAAACTTTTTAACCTACGATGTTTTTTCTTCGATTTCCCTTTTTGATGCATGATAAATGAGTTTTGAGCCTGGATTCGTGTTTAGGAAGGTTAGGGGAATGTTTCTGGAGCTTTAGAGAGTCTGGGTGAGCCTAGGGAGAGAGATTGAGTTTTGAGGTTGCCGGAGAAGATGACCGGAATACTGTTCCGGTCACCTGAAAGTCATTAAACCCTAATCCTGTAATTAAATGCCATTTTGAATAATGGCCATAGGATCTTGCTTGCCGCGTGTTTGGATGGTTCAGATTGATCCACTTAAACCCTAATATTTAATTAATTAAATTAATCAGGTTTAATTAAATAAATTTCTAAAATGAATCCTAGCCACCCATCTGCGTGCGCAGTCTTCCCCAATTTAAACCAGGAGCATCAGATCAGTTGACTTTCATTTATTTACATTTTAATTCATTTTCTTTTTATTTCTTTTGTTCATTTTATTAAAAATAGCAAAACTCATCAAAAAATTCTCATATTTTGCATTTCTATTTTAAATATTTTTCTCAACCTGAAAACAATTTTTATTTTATTTTTTTGCATTAAAAAGTATTTTTAAAATATTTAAATGTTATTTTTAATCAATTAATGGATTTTAATTAATTAAAAATGCATTTAGGTTTCTAAAAATCACAAAAAAAAATCATGAAGCATTCCAATACATTTAGAAACATTTTCAAACACACCATACAAATTTCTTTTCAGGTTTGATGATATTTTCACAATTTTCTTTGAATTAGGGTTCTTAAAAATCACATTTTTTAACCCTAACTTGAAAAATTCATGTCTGCCTAACCATGATGAGTTTGAACTTGTTTCTTTTTTAATTGTTTCACATATTGCATATAGTTTCTAGGTTATTTTTCTCATGAATTTACCTTGCATTTTCAATTTGATTTGCATTTTCCCTTTAGAAGCACCCAAAATCCCTAGCAAACTTAGAAATTTCATAACTTCCACTAGGTTAAGCTTCTGACCTTCTCCTTTGGGATGTGATCTTGTATGTGTCGCTCCCAAAGATTTGCATCCTCGTACAAGCGCGAACGGTCGGCGAAAGGAGGAATGGAAGTGAAGTGAAAAGAGTCGCCAACTAGGCATTTTTATCCCGAAGGAAAGGTAATGCTGCATAAACCTAGAAAAGATGGATAAGACGGTCGCGAACCAGAGAAACTGAGAAAGGGGGTCGGTTACAACCTGGGAAGGTATTAGCACCCAGATTGTCCGTCGTACTCGACGGGATCCACGCTTGAAAGTTTGTGTTTAAAGGGGTAGTGTGTGTGCTATTTGTGTGCAAAAGCTGGAAAAGCATGTACAGGTGTCAGTGCAAGAAAGTGAAGTGAAATGCTCAAGAATGAGGCTTAAAAGAATAATATTGAAAGAGGGAGAAGACATAGAGACTTTTGTTCGATAATAGTTAAGTTATGCCTACGTATCCTGTCGTACAATGAGGAAGTCAGAACACCGTAGTTCAACTCAAAGAGACTGAAAGAAAGATTGACTATGAACTGTTTGCGTGTCTATGCTCCAGTGTATGACCTGTCTGGCTCAGGTGCTAATTGTCTTGCATTAGATAGAAGAAGCAAGTTCTCGTTTGTGAGTGAAGATGATGAGAAAAGAATCCCGAAGGAGACGATTATTGCTTTGTTTTTGTGTTTTCAATCTTTTATTGCTTTTTGGTGTTTGTCATAAATTAATGAGCTTAAGCCTAAACCATGGGTTAGTAAACTCATCATATCCTCCCTTTGATTAGGGATAATGAGAATACCTTAAGTATGAGATAAACATCTCAAACTTAATTACCAAAATGATGTAGGATTAATATCATTAACCTACTTGTGATTATTTAGATGTTTTTGGTGTTTTTGTTTAGTGTTAAGTAATGAGTTTAAGCCATAATCAAGGATTTAGTGGACTCATTACACCATCCTAATAGAAGGATAATAGATGAGAGTACTGAAGCTGAGGAAGATACCTCAACTTAATCCATGATTAGGGATTAACCTCATGACAAAAAAAACCTTTATTAAAGTGGATTTTAATTAAGGATGAGATTAAGAAGTGAATTTTATTGTTTGTAAGACAACTTGAGGAGGACTTGTCCATTAACACTAGGGTTAGTCCTTCTTAACCAATGAAGGAAGAATTAGAACCCTAATGCAAGGCCCAAGTTACAAGCTATTATATTAGTGATTATTAAGATGTATTTGAATAAGAGGTTTAAACAAATCAAGGGTTTAACACTTTGGATTAAAGTTATACACTCCATCCTAAGAGAAGGATGCAGGCATAACCCTAATCACAAAGTCTTAAAACCTTAAAGGTTTAGTCTCTGATTATGATATGAGAAAAGATACACAAAGAAGACACAAAGGTAAAACTAAAGAGGGACTAATAAAAACCCTAATCATTTTCATGCTTGGATGTTCCTATGGTTTATGAGGCTTGTAAGAGATCTTCAGAGAAGCCACCAATGGAAGAAGTAGATGAAAGGAGGAGAAGCAGAAGAAACAAGTTACTTACTTCACTGAAGAAGATAAGTAACTTGGATAAATAAAGTGAATGAAGAACATGAATGAGCAATCTCACTCTAAAGCAAAGTAAAAATGCAGCAAGGATGCAAAAGAAGGATGAGAAGAGAAATGAGAAGTGAAGGCAAATTCACTTCTCAAATTACTTACCACCTGAAAATGTTAGCATAAAGAAAGAAATGAAATGAAAAATGAAATGTATGCAAAGATGCAAACCAAAACAAGAAGAATAAACATGATGCAAATGATGCTATGAGATGATGAAAAGACATGTCAAGTGCTATGAATGATCATACAAGAGATGGAATGCAATGGAAGCATGCTTAGAAGTATGAAAACACATGAAAGTTTCATGGAATGAAATGAATGCACATCATGTCAAATGGATGAAGAAATGATCAAGAATGATTCTAATGTGTCCTATGATGTCTAAGATGACATGTGAATGCAAGAAATGTCATGGCAAGTTCATGTATGGATGCATATGCAAGATGTATGCAAATGACCATGAGAAATTAGGGTTTTATGACAACATGAGATGCAAAAGTCAAAAACAGAAGCAAATCATAAGATAACAAATTGCAAATGAACTCAAAGGAACCCTAACCCCATATGATATCACACCCCAAAGGAGAAGGTCTAACTCTTAACCTAAAGAAAGTTATGATTTTCCTAAGTTATCTAGGGTTTTAAGGTACCTCAAAAGGAAAAATGCAAATCAAATCAAAAATGCAAGATGAATTCATGACAAAAATATGCTAGACACTATATGCTATATGAAGATCAATGCAAAAAGGACCAATCTCAAACCCTATATGGTTAGGCAGAAAAGAATTCTTGAAGTTAGGGTTCAAAAATGGGATTTTTATGAACCCTAAATTCAAGAAAAATGTCAAAATTGATTAAAAACCAAAAAGAAATTTGTATGAATGGTTTGACAATGTTTCTAAATGTCCTAAGCTGCAATGTGAATATTTTTGGGATTTTTAGAAACCTAAATAGTATTTTAATTAATTAATATCCATTAATTAATTAAAATAAACATTTAAATATTTTTAAAATGGTTTTTTAATGCAACAAATAAAAATAAAAAATGTTTTTGGGTGAAGAAAATTATTTGAAATCAAAATGCAGAAGGAAAATATTTTTGGAAATTTTTAAGTATTTTAAATAAATTATGCAAAACAAATGATAAAAAATGAAATAAAAACTGAATTAAATGAAAGGTATGCTGATCTGATGGATAGGATTGAACCCTGGGGGATTTGCTTTGACCACGTGCGCTATCTAATGGCTATAATTCAAAATGAGTTAATTTTAATTAATTAATTAATTAATCCTGAATTAAGCTTAATGATCTAATCTGAACCTTTCATTACACGCATGAAGCCTCCATCAAACGACCCACATTCAAACTCATGCTAACCCTAATTAAAACCCTAATCCCTTTAAGGTTACCGGAACAGTGTTCCGGTCATCTTCTCCGGCAACACCTCAAGAACAAAATCTTCCCTAGGTCATTTCTGGAGCTCTAAAGCTCCAGATCAACTCCTTTCACCTTCCTAAACCTAAATCTAACCTCAAAACAAATTTATCATGGCTCAAAATCAAGATTCAAAGAAGAACACAAAAATGGTGAAACTTTCAGACAATCAGTACATGCTCATTTCGCAACCATTTTCAAAAATAAACATATCATGGTGATCAGCAAAGCATAAAGAACAATCTAAGAACTTAAAATTTCATTTCTGGAAAAAAGTTTGAAGAGGTTACCTGAGCTTGAGCTTTCTCAGTTTGGAGCTTTTGGGCCTCCTCTTCTGTGCAAAAACACTCCAATGATCCCTCTGATGAAGCTTTGATGCTTAGAAGGAGTTTATTATGGCTGGTTTGAGAGCTTTCACTCTTGCTGGTCAGAAATCGTGTTTTGGTATTGGGGTGTATTTGGTTGCAATGAAGGGTGGGAAATGATCCTTTGATGAAGCTGAGTTGATTGGTGAAAAAAGTTTAGAGTTTGAGTGTGTGAGCAGAGAGTTTCGAAAACTTTTGCAAATGGGGTGATTTTTGAGAGCTTGATGATTTTGTGGTTTCAGGCTTACTTGTTGTGTGTTATGAGTTCCATAATGCTTGCATATGATGTTGTGATTGGTCATAGGAGTTGGTGTGGCATAGTGTGATTGGTATGGGTGTTTTTGCACAAAGTCAACAAAACTTGTACTTGAGGTATGGGCTCTCTTGCAGCTGGTTTTTTGGCTTGTCCTGGTTCAGCAAGATTCAAGGAGAGCCATGGAATGTATTTTGTGGTGATTCAGCAAGTGGAAGCATGGTTATGTATCATTTTGCAAATTTCATGAAGTTTGGCCCTTTTGTGATTTCTTGAAGTTCAAGGCATGAAATGAGATGATTCTTGGGTCAATTGTGATTTTTAGGCAATGTACTATGTTAGTATGATGCATAGAAGTGTATTTGAAGTCACAAAATGACTTGGCAAGTAGTTTTACAAAAATCCCCCTTTGGTGTATTCTTGAAAATTATAGGATTTTTGCCAACTTTGAAAGATCATAACTTGAGTTCCATAATGAATTAGAACTTGTTCTTGTACTTTTTGAAAAGGGAATGATCCAATCCACAACTTTCATGACCAACAATTTTTCATTTGAAGCATTTTTGGTTGAGAAAGAGGAGGTTGAAATACTTCCCCAAAATGGAAAGTTTCCATTACAAGTCATTTCCATTTTTGGCAACTTTTGGTTTAGCTCAATTTTCTTTAATTTTGTGAACTTACAAGCACTTAAATGATCAAATAAAGATCATATAACTTCAATTTGATGAAAAATCCACTTTGGTTCCATTGTTGGGGGGCTCAGATGCCCTGATTTTGCTCTGACTTGCTCAAGAAGTTACCCAGTGAATAGATGACTTCCACAATGAATTTCTTCATCAAACTTGGTATACATGATCCTTATAACATATTGAGACTATTAGAAGCAAGAATGACCAAAAAATTTGAAGTTATGGCCTCTGAAACCAAAACCCTAATTTCAGGTCATTTGTGTAGTGAAACCCTAGCTCAGCTTCCATGCCTTGCCAGTTCTTGTGATTTCTTGACTTCCTTGATATTTGAGGGATATAATATGTTAATTGAACATACATGGACCCTATTGGAATGATTTAAGACCTTTCGAGTGGCTCAGATGGATCCTTGGATTGCTCAGATCACAAACCCTAGATGCAGATGAACTTGAACTAATGTAGTGAAACAAAAATGAAATATGATATGATATGCTTGAACTAATGCAAATATGAAAGATCACAAGCCATGGTGTGAACTTAGTGCGGGAAAATTTGGGGTGTTTACAGCTGCCCCTATTCAAACATGAGTTAGCTGTGCAGGATGTAAGCGACGGGCTTAACAGACAAACAAGATAACTTGTGGTTGAATACCAAAGAAAGTCCAAAATTTGCACTCACTGGGGAGAAGAAGAAAAGGGATATAAATTGTAAAAGAAAGCATAGTATGATTATAAAGTGTGGGCGATGGAGGATGACCATCGAGCAGAGGATGACTCCTGGGGGATAAAGCAATGACGGGGACAACCAACATGCTGGGGAAATAAAGATACCACGATGGGGATGGCCATCAGGTAAGGAAATAAAACTCTCTAGGGATTAAAGTAAAGGCAATGATGGGGACGACCATCAGGTTTGCAAAGTAAGGTAAACAACAATGGGGACGGCCATCGGTTCAAAGAATAAATGAAATATTAATGAGGGACGGTCATCAAAAGGTGAAGGACGATCACCTAGCAGGGGACGACTGCTCTTTACCACGACATATGACGAATGTCGGATAGAAAAAGGTCGACGATGGGGACGGCCATCGGATAAAATGATGAGGGACGGTCATCAAGAGGTGAAGGACGATCACCTAGCAGGGAACGACTGCTCTCAGGGTTTATCATGACATAGGACGAATGTCAGATAACAAGTTCAACAATGGGGACGACCATCGGATAAAATGATGAAGGACGATCATCAAAAAGGGGAAGGACGATCACCTAGCAGGGGACGACTTCTAAATATCACGACATAGGACGAATGTCGGATAGAAAAGGGTTCCAATAATGAAGACTCCGTTGGGGAAAGGATGAGGGACGGTCATCCAAAGGTGAAGGAAGATCACCTGCCAAAAGTATCACGACATAGGACGAATGTCGGATAGAAGAAAAATGTTCTGCTGGGGACTTATTGGGGAATAGTAAACACGGACGAGTGTTTACATCCAAGAAATAAAAGTTATAAGTGTTTGATAACGTGTATAGATTAAAGATGCGGACAAGCATCCTTAAGATCGTGATACGGACGAGTATCGGTAGAAACAAACGTTGACGCGTGTTCGGAGATGATGGTACGGACGAGTACCAACTGGTTAAAAAATAATACGGACGAGTATCGAATCTGTGGGGAATAAGTGTATATACAAGATACGGACGAGTATCTGTATAAGTATGAGTAAGTGTTTGTGAAGTATGAGCAATACACGGACGAGTGTTCAACTTGCTGGGAAAAAGTGACACGGACGGGTGTCAGAAGAGAAAGTGATACGGACGGTTTGCGACAAGTGTTTGGGCAACCATGCTGGGGTGCGGTGACACGGACGGGTGTCAAGAGAGTGTATATAGGTTTATGTATTCAAAGAGGATGTTTGTGGCTTATCTGCGGGGGATGGGTGACACGGACGAGTGTCAAAAGAGAATGTATATGAACAGGTATCTGTGTTGGAGAGTGAAAAGGGGACGCTTTGGCTTTCTGTGGGGAGATGTATTTTGTATATTGCTGATGAGGTATTGTTGGTATTTGCAGGTGACTGGTTCGAACCTGACTTGTGTTCATGCAATATGTTTGTGTTTTTCCGTAATGCTCCGTGTTAGACAGAATGCTACGCTTTGTGGGAAAAATGATGTGAATTCTATGATTATGCAAAAGAAACCGATCCGGGACTCGGATCTCGCCGCTGAGAAGATCTCTGGCTGATCTGCTTGAAAGGATATCCCAACTAGGGATGAGATCATTGGTAGATCTGATAAAACCTATGGTTCTGCTTAGGGAAATAGATCACTGATAGATCTATCTGGTAATGAAATAAACCAGCTGGGGATGAAGAAGCTTTCGTCACTTTGTTGTGTGAGAACTTCAGGCATTGCTCTTCTGGGTAGAGTCTGGAACTCTGTGGGGAGATATGCTGGAGATGCTCCTATTGAGTAGACCCGTGCAAGGGATGAGGAGGCTTTGACAACTCTGTTGGCAAGAAGCATTTCAAATGCTGCTTGGAGAGGATGTGTTGGGGAAATGATGCTTGGCGTGCCCCATGTTACGTATTGAATACCTGCAATCCTGTTAAGACAAAGAAACGCACAAGTATCTTGAGGTATCCCTTATCGGATTCCGTCATAGGAGTTAGATATTCCTAAGAGTAAATACATTTCCTGTAAGCATTTAATTAGAAAGGCACATCTGTTTTATGCAAATATTATATCATGGATATTGGACATTTTGCAAACGAAACAAAAAAAATGTACAAGATGAAGTGTGATTGAAAACTCTGATTTTATTAATCTGGGTGCCCTGAATTGACAAATACATTCAAAGAAACAAATCCCCTGGAATGAGGATATTGTTATAAATTGAAAAACAAAAGTGATGGCAATGTTGACGACGCTCCGGTGAGCTTCTTTTGCTATGACCAATATGACCTTGACGTTCCTCTCATCTTGCTTTCTGAAGAAGGTAGATTATGACCGATGTTTTATCCTTTCGAAGCTTGCAGTGTTGTAAGTGATACGGAAAAATTCATAATGCAGTTGTTCGCTTATTCCCTGATTTTTGCGTGGATCACCCTTTCGGGTTTTCAATCCACCGGGATACCCATTTTTGCATGAGCTGTCCAATGCGGCTTTTCAACTCAGCGGGTGTACATTTTTTTCAATTTTTCCCTTACTTTTGCCCGAGTCTTTTATTCTGTTTTTGACTCGCCGGGATGCCCTATATTTGCCTGGACTTACATTCTGTTTTTATGTCCAGTGGGTCATTTTATGCGAAGTATTTTTTAACTGCATCTGAATTCACATGGGATAAGAAATCTTCACCATCCATAGTAGTGAGCATCAATGCTCCACCCGAGAAAAATTTCTTTACTATGAATGGACCATCATAATTCGGAGTCCACTTGCCCCTGTGATCTGTATGAGGAGGAAGCAGTCTTTTCAGCACAAGATCTCCTAATTGGTATTCCTGAAGCCTGACTTTCTGATTGAAGGCTTTCTTCATTCTCTTCTGGTATAACTGCCCATGACAGATTATAGCTAATCTCTTTTCTTCGATCAGATTCAGTTGATTGTACCGAGAACGGGCCCATTCTGCTTCATTCAGCTTGACATCCATCAGTACCCGTAAGGAGGGTAATTCAACTTCAACAGGTAGGACAGCTTCCATACCATACACAAGTTGATAAGGTGTTTCCCCAGTAGATGTCCTGATTAAGGTGCGATATCCATGCAAGGAAAATGGTAGCATTTCATGCCAGTATTTATATGTAACCACCATCGTTTGCACAATCTTCTTAATGTTCTTGTTAGATACCTCAACAGCGCCATTCATCTTTGGCCTGTAAGGAGAAGAGTTGTGATGTTGGATTTTGAAGTCCCGACACAGTTCTGCCATCATTTTGTTGTTCAAATTGGAACCATTATCAGTAATGATTCGCTCGGGAACTCCATATCGACAGATGATGTCTCTTTTCAGGAATCTGGCTACCACTTGTCTGGTGACGTTTGCATACGACGCTGCATCAACCCATTTGGTGAAGTAACAATGGCTACCAGGATGAATCTGTGGCCATTTGAAGCGGTTGGTTCGATCTTTCCAATCATGTCAATGCCCTACATGGCAAAGGACCAAGGTGAAGACATTACATTCAAAGGATTTGGAGGCACATGCACCTTGTTCGCATAGATCGGGCATTTGTAACATTTCCTGGCATAGGCACAACAGTCGGCATCCATTTTGATCCAGTAGTAACCTGATCTTAACAATTTCTTAGCCATTGCATGTCCTCCAGCATGGGTACCGAAAGATCCTTCATGCACCTCGTGCATTAGCAGGTCTGCTTCTTTCTTATCAACACATCTGAGAAGCACTATGTCAAAGTTTCTCTTGTATAATGAACCATCAGCATTCAAGAAGAAACTACCAGCCAGCCTTCTCAATGTCTTCTGATCATTGGATGATTCTTCAGGTGGGTATGTTTGATCCTCTAAGAAGCTTTTGATTCCATGGAACCAAGGCTTGTCGTCTTTAGCAATGTCCGCGAAGAATACGTATGTTGGTCAGTCCAGTCTGGATACCGAAATCCGAGGCATATAATTGGCAGTCTGAACCTTGATCATGGAGAAAATGGTAGTTAAGCATCCACGAACAGATTTTCATCTCGAGGGATATACTCAAGTTTGACTGTTGTGAAGAAAGTCAATAATCTCCTCATAAAATCACGGTATCAAATTAGATGCTCTTGGTGAGTGTACCATTTTCCATTGGTCTGATTGATTAACAAAGCTGAATCTCCGAATACAGTTAAAGTCTTGATTCTGAGGTCAATGGCTTCCTCAAGACCTATGATACAAGCTTCGTATTCAGCTTCATTGTTAGTGCATGCAAAGGTGAGTTTTACCGAGAAAGGAATATGAACTCCTTTAGGTGTAATGAGCACTACACCAACTCCACGACCATTCATATTGAGGGGCCCTATCAAACATCATTGTCCATTCTTCTTCTGGGTTAGGCCCTTCAGTGTGAACAGGCTCTTCATGATCTTTTGCTTTCAGGAACATGATGTCTTCATCAGGGAAATCAAATCTCATTGATTGGTAATCATCTATGGGTTGCTCATCTAGAAAATCAGACAGTACACTGCCTTTGATGGCCTTTTGAGATGTGTATTGAATGTCATACTCTGTCAGAATCATTTGCCATCTTGCAACCCTTCCAGTAAGTGCTGGCTTCTCAAATATGTACTTGACGGGGTCCATCTTTGAGATCAACAAGGTAGTGTGGGTCAACATATACTGTCTTAGTCGGCGAGCAGCCCACGCTAAAGCACATCAAGTTTTCTCGAGCAGTGAATAACGTTGTTCACAGTCGGTAAACATTTTGCTTAGGTAGTAAATTGCATACTCTTTTCAACCAGACTCGTCATGGTGGCCCAACACACACCCCATTGACCCTTCTATTACTTTCAGGTACATTATTAGAGGTCTTCCTTCAATTGGAGGCATGAGAATCGGAGGTTCTTGTAGGTACTCCTTGATTTTGTCAAAAGCCTTCTGACAATCTTCGTTCCACCTGACTAATTGCTCTTTTCTTAACAATTTGAACAGAGGCTCACAGGTTATAGTAAGATGAGATATGAACCTTGAAATGTAGTTCAATCTACCTAAGAACCCCTGAAATTCCTTTTCGGTCCTAGGTGCAGGCATCTCCTGAATGGCTTTGACCTTGTCCGGATCAACTTCAATCCCCTTTTCACTTACAATGAATCCCAGCAGTTTACCGGATCGCACCCCGAATGTGCATTTGTTGGGGTTTAGCTTCAGTTGATACTTTCTCAGGCGCTTGAACAACTTCAGCAGATTTACCAGATGGTCTTCTTTAGTGAGGGACTTGGCAATCATGTCATCCACGTAGCATTCAATTTCTTTGTGGATCATGTCGTGGAAAAACATTACCATAGCCCGTTGATAAGTCGCACCGACGTTCTTCAGTCCAAATGGCATTACCTTGTAACAAAATGTGCCCTAAGGTGTGATGAAGGTAGTGTTCTCCATGTCTTCGGGTGACATCCTGATCTGATTATATCCTGAAAACCTATCCATGAAGGAAAACACCAAGAACTGAGCTGTATTGTCAACCAATACATCGATGTGAGGTAATGGAAAGTCATCCTTCGGGCTAGCTCTGTTCAGATCCCGGTAATCCACACACATCCGTACTTTGCCATCCTTTTTAGGCACTGGTACAATGTTAGCGACCCACGGCGGGTAACTAGTTACAGAAAGGAAACCGACGTCCCACTGTTTTTCTACCTCTTCCTTAATCTTTATGGCCATATCTGGACGAGTACGGCGTAGCTTCTGCTTCACTGGAGGACAATCTTCTTTCAAAGGCAGCTTGTGCATGACAATGTCAGTATCCAGACCTGGCATGTCTTGATAGGACCAAGCAAAGACGTCAACGTATTCTCAAAGCATGTCAATAAGCTGTTCCTTCACTGAATCTTGCAGACTGGCCCCAATCTTCACTTCTTTCAAGTCTTCTTCGGTACCAAGATTAACTGTTTCAACCTTCTCCTGATGAGGAGTGATCACTTTCTCTTCTTGCCTCAACAACCTGGCTAACTCTTCTAGTAACTCATAGCCTTCTTCAACCCCTTCATCAGCTTGATTAATTGGATTGTCGAAGTCATACAGGGTCATAGCTGTGCTGTTGTCGGTGCAACCTGGAGTATAAACTCTGCAAGGGTTGAGATTGGTTCGTTTTAGTGATCAATTTTAATCTTGTTTAGAAAAAGTGAAAATGAAGTTATTTATTTTGAAAACATTGCCATTTTATCGTTTTGTACAAAAGTGAAAAATGAAAAGACATTGAGCGAAAAAGAGACTCGTTTGCAAAAGATGTTCGATATCCATTGATTAATCCATTTGCACAAAATTACAATATGGCCCTATTACAAAATGAGTCCTGACATCTTGGGCAAGATGCAGGACTTGATGCATGCTTAAAAGACAGGAAATGATAATTACTCTGCAGGAGTAACCCTTATAATTTCCTGGGAAGACCAGTTAAGGACTTGGCTCCCCGGGATCCTTGGACGTATCCAGTTCTCCAGGTTGCGGTCGCTTTCTGCCTTGTCTTCCAGATTGTTAACAGCATCTGGGGTGAGCATCCCCCACTGATGAATTTGGGCTCCTTTGCAGCCTCTGATTGATCTTGTCGAAATGGTCTGTAACCCAAACCGAATCTATCTTCCTTTTTCTCCATTGGCAGCAGCTTGCCCCAGCCTTGGGCATTACCGTCTTCCACAAATTTTCGGGCTTGCTGATAGGAGACAATTGAAGTACCCATCATGTCTTCTTGGGATGCAGCAAATACTTCAGTAGCCTCATTGAAGTTCAGGGCCTCGAACCCTTGGCTCATTGTCTCATGGATTTCACCATCCATCTCAATATACTTATACGTAGCCAGGTGGCTGACAAATATGTCCTCTTCACCACAAATGGTGATAATCTGTCCTTCCCACTCATACTTTAGTTTCTGGTGAAGGGTCGACGTTACTGCGCCTGCAGCGTGAATCCAGGGTCGACCTAACAAACAACTGTAAGCAGGCTGTATGTCCATCACATAGAAAATGGTCTTAAATACTTGTTGACCGATTATCACTAGAAGCTCCACCTCTCCAAGAACAGATCTCTTAGAGCCATCAAAAGCCCTGACCATAAGATTACTCGGCCAGAGAGCTATCCCATCATATTCGAGCTTGACAATGGCCTTCTTGGGTAAGACATTGAGTGAGGACCCAGTGTCTACAAGAACATGAGATAGTACAGCTCCTTTGCATTCTAGGGTTATGTGCAAAGCTTTGTTGTGGAGACGTCCTTCTGTTGTCAAATCAGCATTAGTGAAACCTAGCCCATGGCTAGTATTGACCTTTGACACTACTGTTTCTAGCTGATTCACAGTGATCTCTTCTGGCACGTAGGCAGCGTGCAGAACTTTGAGTAGTGCATCCTGATGGGCCTCAGAACACAATAGCAGAGATAAGATTGAGATCTTTGAAGGAGTTTGGTGGAGCTGATCCACAACTTTATAGTCACTTCTTTTAATGATTCTCATAAACTCATCCACGTCTTGGTCGAAGGATGACTTATGAGTTTCTTTCTATGCAGATTCTTCCAGTATCGCACTCTTCCCCTTGGCTTTGGTAGCAGCCTCTGCTTCAGTGTTGGTTTTAGGGACTTGTGAAGCGAAGAGACGTCCGCTTCGGGTGAAGCCTCTGCCTCCCACAACATTATCCACTTGGTGAGTGAGAACTGGAGAATCAAGAACGACTCTCTCTCCGTTGCAGTATAGATCAGCACCATAATGCCACGATATAGCACTGTCTTTATCATATGGGATTGGCCTGGGCACCGTGATAGTGACTGGGCTCACTGCAGCAGATGTTGGGACTGTAATGGTCTGTGGATCATAAAAAATAGTAACAGGACCTCTGGTGGATGTTGATGGAGGTGAATTGAAGCTTTGTTGAGACTGTTGTTGATGTTGTTGAAAGTTACTGGAGTTCGGGACCGTTGTCGGATCATAGTAAATTGTGACAGTGGAAACATCATTATTGGTTGTTGAAGTTGTAGTAGCTGGTGCAAATGAATTGTTGTGTGTTGAAGTGACAGATGGAATGATTGCTGAAGTTGTAGCCGAATCAGTTGGAACAATGGTTGTCGCAGTTGTAGAAGAATTAATAGGAAGATGGTTGTTACATTTGTAGAAGATTCATTTGTTGTTGACAAAAGAGTTGTTGGTGTTGTAGAAACGGTGGTTGTAATTTGCAGAATGCCTTCTTTGATCAATTCATTGATGCCTTTCCTCAAACTAGCACACCCATTCTCAGAAATTATGCATAATTCACAACAGGCCTCACAACCTGGAAACACTTGGCACCTTAAAAGTTGGGCTTTAACCTCTTCCGGAGGTGTCTGAATACATGCAATATCTTCTATTAAACTCATGGGTGAACCATCCTCTACAGCATTAATCCTTGGCCCACTGTGGCTTGGCATAGGATTTTTCATTACATTGGGAGGAGGTGTAAACTTCAGGGCTTTCGAATCCACCAGATCCTGAACCTTCATATGAAGAGCTCTGCATTTTTCCATAGAGTGACCAGGTGCGTTGGAGTGAAAAGCACACCTAGCATTGACATCATAGTTTCTAGGAAGGTTTTGAGGGTCAGGTGGAGCCAATGTCCTTAACTCAACAAGATTGAGCTTTAGGAGTTGTGGCAATAGTGTAGCATATGCCATCGGGATGGGGTCAATTACTCGGTTGACCTGAGATGGCCGTTGTTGAAACGGGCGTTGTTGTTGATTGTTGTTGTTGTTGTATGATCTCTGTTGCGGAAACTGTTGTTGTGGTGGGAAGTGTGATGGGCTAAAGACGTGTCTAATTATGCGTCTAACGGTATCTTAACTGCAAGTGCACAGCCTATCGAAGTAATATTTAAGATTATCGATCCACAGGGATTCTATGGTTACTTAGTGCTAGATGAACTTCTAGTTTAGCTAAGGCGAATGGTTGTCACGATTTTTTGTTGATTTTTAAGACTATTAAAGGCAGAATTAAATTTAAGTTTTATTAAAGTAATACTAAGGCGGTCGGTATGTAATTATACTAACTTAGGTGGGTCAATCTAACCTAGGCTTATTAAAGGTGTTCACTTAATCTATTCGGTAGAGGTTACTAGTTTAAATACCCTCAACTCACACTCTCGTGGTCTTATGTCAGATCTTATCCCTAAAGCCCTATGCCTGCTCTCGCTAGCCCATAAGTGTTTAGAGGTAATTTTTGGAAACTAAGTAATTCTAATTTATTTTAAAGCGCTCTCGCTGTGTTTAATTTAAATGCCTAACTTTAGCTATCTGGTTAAAATCTCACACTCTCGTGGTCTTGACCTAACCTAATACTCTTTTCTTACTCTCGTAACGAAAAGGTCTAATTCAATTAAAAAGTCTCAGCCAGAATGTTAAGTGATTAATTATTTTTAGCCTATGGTTATATTTTACCGGTTAAGTTTGTTCTAACTACATACCGCCCTAAGGTGTTTAGCTACTCATCGATGTTGAACCAGACAGAGACAGAAAATTAAATAATAAAATACTCATGGCAGAAAGATAAATAAACATTATAAATAATTAAATTGCAATATAAATAAAAACCTGGTTAACAAATATTAGAGCAGACTCCTTCTTCCACAGACCGGAAAGCTTGGAGTTGGCGAAATCGAAAATAACAAAGGCTGAAGGTTTAGAAAAAAAATAAATGTATAACAATTTCCTGATGTTGGAAATTGTTATATGGCGGGTTTGGATACAATAAGAACGAAACAAAAACTAAAACTAAAACAAAAATAGAAAGGGTCGTAAATCAGTTCGGCAGAGCTTCCGCAGGAATTTGAATAAAAATTGCTCTGTACTTTCTTCATAAAACTGGTGCTATTTATAGAAGAATTATTGGGCTGAATTTTTGGACTTTAGTTGGAATGGGCCTTGCTGAATTGGTGGAGAGAATGTAGGTACGTGGCATCAAAATAGGAAACAGCTTCTTCACGTAATGGCTTGACGAAGTCTTGGTCAAAAACCTAGAATAATCCTTGTCACGGTCGTGACAATGCTTTTACGCTCGTGACTTGTGACTTTTAAGTGTCACGGTCGTGACACTACTCTCACGGTCGTGATGCTCCATTTTGGGGTGTCACGGTCGTGACACCCTTGTAACGGTCGTGACTGCTGCAAAATATGCAGTTTTGCAGGGAGCTTCATTTCTTCATCTTTTTATGATCGATTTTGTTCCTTTTTCTCTTAATTCATGATTTAGCTCCATATAATGATGTACCTGCAAAATGGTAAGAAAAACTCGAGAAATCGAGTGTTAAAACGGTGATTATTCGATAAAACGTTAATGAAACCTAGCAATATAATCGATACGTTTTCTCGTTATCAAACTTCCCCAAACTTAAACCTTTGCTTGTCCTCAAGCAAATAGTCGGTTGAAAATCGGCGGACAAGATTTTATTCACGCATACTCATAACAAATCATACGATGGATCATTTTGTCGGATAATCCGGTACTTTGATAGAACACTACCGATACAATAATGACACAAGCAACAAGCTATGTCGTCGACTTCCCGTTAAACGAAACAATCGGCGATTACTTTACGGTTTCACCTAGAGTTTTTCGATCTTATTTCGCCCGGTTTCATTCTAGCGCAATCACATTAAGCCCTTTGCCTTAGCACGCACGTAGTGGAGTAGCCGGTTAGCGACTTTGATCCTTTTTGAGCACGGGGTCTGGTACACGAGTGCGGTAACCCTACATATTTATCCGAATTGGAGGTTGTGGGGGATCGAGCCTTAGCACGCCCTACCGAGTTCAGAACCAGTACCTCTGAACCAACCCGCAATGGACTCCTTCTCATATTTCTCGTTTCTTATATGCGACCGTGTACTTTGGTGCATTTTCTTTTCATTTTGCATCGAGATATGAAGGATCGTTATCGATTAGGCATCAAACGCTTATATTCATCGGCTCCCCACGTGGTTTGTGTTCAGACGGTGCTGACTGCTAGTATAAACTACTAGGGGTTACTTTTGAACTGAAACTAAAAGTGTACTTGTAATGGTAATCGGAATGGAATTGCTTAATTAGGAAGTCAAAGGTGTCAAGATTGTATTGGTCTTGTTTAATCGTTCTCAGCTTCCTAATTACGATTTCGTAGGTATGTCGGGTAATGCTAATGATTAAAGAATTTTTTCGGGTATGGCTAAATAAACGGGAAAGTTTGAAACTAAAGAAAATATCATAAAGATTTGCTTGCTTCATTAACTTGCTAAAGGAAATACAACGGAATTGAAAATACAACGAAAAGGGAAAAGTGCGAAACGGAAAAATTCAGAAATGAAAGGTACCTCTCCCACACTATATCAGACATTGTCCTCAATGTTGTGATATAAATGCGGTAAAAGTACAGTACAAATGACAAAAATGAAAACAAACATAAGTAAACTAGAGCTATGGCTGCTGAGGACCGCGGGGTCGGCCTCTGGTACGGGAGCGGCGTCTGGAAGGAGTCGCTTCAGGATCAGAATCGGTGCCGGTGGTCCCAGTGATGTCGATACGCAAGGCTTCTAACTCGCCAAAAATCTCGTCAAACCTCTCATTAGTAGCTGCCTGGTTTTCTGCAATAGTGCTGAGCAAAGCATCGTACTGCTCCTTCTGCCTTCGCTCCAGTGCGGCGTTCATCTGGTTCTGCTGATGAATCGCACGGAGGACATCCTCAAGAGTGAATTCCTGTGCAGGCGGCTGTCGGGTAGATGTCTCTGGTATATCCTGGACAGGCTCACCTGCATCCATAGCGTCCTGCATCTCATCCGCAAGGTGATCTGCCTCATCATGGATAGGAGCGTGGTCGGCAGCATCAGGTAAAACAAAGAGCCAGTTGGCTCGGCTGGATGGGTCGATGCGGTCGCGGGACGTCAGAATGATATGGTGAAATATGGTGCCATGGACAACAGGGCTATACCTGCCATCCTCTCGCTGCGCAATCAGGTGAGCGGACCTGCAATAACTCTTGGTGAGGAATTCTGCGGCTAAGTGAGGCTGATTTGCGACCACGTCACCAAGCCCCAACTGAATGGCAAGGGTGGTGACAATGCCGCCTATGAAGAACGGGGTGGATCCTCTGTGAGCAATAGCCTGGATGTGATAAAGCATGAAAGGGACAGCATTGATCGGCTCGTCATTAAGAGCGCAGTGTAAAAAGAGAAGCTCATTGGAGTTGAGCTTATGGTTGCTTTCTCGGGCGAAGATTGTGTTGCAAATGACTCTGTGGAAATAGCGGATTGCCGGATTGTGAATGTGCGTAGCGTTGAGGCTTTGGAAGGCTGATGCACGGGTGTTGGTTAAGTCGTGCCATAGAGTGAAAGCTGGTTCACTAAAGTTATCGGGCACGCGACGGTGAGCTTCAGTTCCGTGATGGAAGCCTAACAACTCGGCGATCCTGTCTTGCGAAAGATTGAACTCTTGGCCATGCAATCTGAATTTTCAGGCTTGTAACACTGGCAAGCATTCCGAGTTCCCTCAAACACACAGTGTCGATGTAACGTGTAGGTTGCACACCGCGGCTTTGGAATCGGAGAAATCGTTCTCTCTGAGTTTCTCCAGCATCACCTTCTCTAAAAGTGATAGAATCCATTGCATGCAAGAGCTTAGAGTGAAGAATGAAGATTTTTGATGTTTTGTGCAAAAAATGGTAAAATGAGAGAAATATTGATTCGGGATAAATAATGGAGAGTGAGAATGTAGTAGGTTGTGATAATGGGGGGGGGGGGTTAATGAGATTAAAGATGGTAAATGGGGGGTTACGGAGGTTATGTAGAAGATGGGTAGTTTTTAGGAAGTTATGGAGAGGAAGAAGAAGAGGCACGAAGGGAAACAGTTCTGTTTCTCACGAATTCTAGTATAGGAGTCGTCACGGTCGTGACAGGGGTACGACGGTCGTGACACTCAAAATGAGCGCGTCACGATCGTTATGGGGCAGTGACGACCGTGAGGCTTGCAAACTTTAAATAATTTCCAGAAAAACACTTTCTCACTTGTTTGACATATTTTATATTGATGTATTTTCTTCACTAACACTCATATTAAATCATAAATACCACATAGTATATAATTTCAACACAGTTCTTCAAATAACTTGCATGGCATGAGAGATTTGTATATAGTATGAATAAATGCAAGCATAACAGTACATAAAATGAAAAATATATAAATTGCTAAAATTGGAAGTAACGGAGAGCAGGGTTATGGATCTCATCATTATTCATGCCATTTGGTTCAGGGTGGTAGTTTCCGGTTAAAGTTCCCCAAAAGAAATCTAGCTCAATATCCATCAATTCTACCTGTGTGGTAGTAAAAGCAAATGGTCCACTAGGGAATCCTAACAAGTCAGCTAGTTCTTTATGGTTAAAGTCATATTCTATTCCAAACAGGCGGAAACTAATAAATCCTTTCCTAAATCTAAAACCGCGCTCAGGTAGGTGAATTAAGGAGCTAAGGAACTCAAGGGTGAGCTCGCGGTAGGTCACAAACTTATATTGAATCAATGCATTCTCCCATCCGATTCGGTTAAACAAGTACATGATACTATCATGTATACCTAAGGTTTCCATAGTCTGATCATCTGGGTACAGGGTCAAATCCATTTGCCTATGTGACAACTCTTCAAACTTCATTCTTTGGTTCCTACCTCTAAATTTGGTTTCCATATGGTTAATTGGTTGGTTAGCCATGGTCAGTGCAAATATGGAGGAAACAAATCAGGAGAAGAAGGAAAGTGGAAAAGACTTTTAGAAAATCTGTAAAAAGTGATTTAAAATAAATATAAGAAAATGAAATGCATAATGTAATGGCAATAATAGTAACATAAAATAAAACTATAAAATGACAAAACAAATAAACAAATATTAAAACGATAAATAACAATATGCTTAAAAAGAATAGTTAAATAATTAAAGAATTAAATGAGTAAATGGGTTGCCTCCCACTAAGCGCTGTTTTTATCGTCAAAAGCCTGACGTAATGCTTAGGTTTAGATTAATCAGGGGAATCAGTGGACAACTCTAAAAGCTTTAGATTATTCGCATAATTTCTATTTTCAACTTTATGATAATGTTTTAAACGTTGTCCGTTTACTATGAATGGTTCACTATTCCTACCCTTAATTTCTATTGCTCCACTCGGGAATACTTTAATTATTTCAAAGGGTCCTGACCATCTAGATTTTAATTTTCCAGGAAAGAGCCTAAGTCTTGAATTAAAGAGGAGTACAACGTCTCCCACACTAAATTCTTTCCTAGATAGGCGTTTATCATGCCATCGCTTAGTTCTTTCTTTGTATATCTTAGCATTCTCATAAGCATCTAACCTTAATTCTTCTAATTCGTTAATGTCTAGGATTCGCTTTTCTCCTGCAGCGTTATAGTTTATATTGAGAGTTCTAATCGCCCAATAAGCTTTGTGTTCTAGTTCTACTGGGAGATGACAAGATTTTCCATAAACTAGTTTGAAAGGTGTAGTTGACAATGTCAGCGTACCATGGCAGTCCTACAGTTGTCTGGATTGTTTCCACGGATTCTGGTTCATTTATATCTAACTGAGCTAGGTCGCTTCCTAATTGTGCTATCAGCTGTTCATACGGAAAATCATCGTTAATCGGCACTTGTTCGGGTTTAATACCTTCTATTCTAGATAAATGGTCCGCTACGACGTTCTCAGTACCTTTCTTATCCTTTATTTCTAGATCAAACTCTTGTAAGAGTAAAATCCATCTTAAGAGTCTTGGTTTGGCATCTTTCTTAGTTAATAAATATCGGATAGCAGCATGGTCTGTGTAAACGATTATTTTCGCTCCAACTAGGTAAGAACGGAATTTGTCAAGCGCAAAGACAACTGCTAACAATTCTTTTTCGGTAGTGGCGTAGTTCATCTGGGCAGAATCTAAGGTTCTACTGGCATAGTAAATCGCATGAAGTTTCTTTTCCATTCTCTGGCCTAGAACTGCGCCTACAGCATAGTCACTCGCATCGCACATGATTTCAAAAGGTAATCTCCAGTCAGGGGGTTGCATGATTGGTGCGGTGATGAGGGCTGTTTTTAGAGTTTCGAATGCTTTAAGACAATCTTCATTGAATATGAACTCAGCGTCTTTCATTAATAAACCAGTAAGAGGTTTAGTGATTTTTGAGAAATCTTTGATGAATCGTCGGTAAAAACCGGCGTGTCCTAAAAAGCTTCGTATTTCTCGAACGGTTTTAGGGGGTTGAAGATCTTTTATTACTTCAATCTTAGCTTTATCAACTTCAATTCCTTTGTCGGATATTACATGACCTAATACGATTCCTTCGTTGACCATAAAATGACATTTCTCCCAGTTAAGGACGAGGTTTACTTTTACACATCTTTCTAACACCATTTCTAAGTTCGATAAGCATCCTTCAAAACTTTGCCCGCATACAGAGAAGTCGTCCATGAACACTTCCATGATGTTGTCTATAAAATCTGCGAAGATTGACATCATACATCTTTGAAAGGTTGCAGGAGCGTTGCATAATCCAAAGGGCATTCGTCTATAAGCGAACGTTCCATAAGGGCATGTGAATGTAGTCTTTTCTTGATCATCTGGATGGATAGGGATTTGGAAAAATCCTGAGTAACCGTCAAGATAACAGAAGTAAGAATGCTTGGCTAATCGTTCTAACATTTGATCTATAAAAGGTAGTGGGAAATGATCTTTTCGAGTAGCTTTGTTTAGTTTACGATAATCTATGCATACTCTATATCCCGTCACTACTCTTTGCGATATCGATTCGCCTTGAGCGTTTTTCACAACAGTGATACCTCCTTTCTTTGGCACTACATGTATTGGTCTAACCCATTCACTATCAGAGATTGGATATATTATTCCGGCATCTAATAATTTCTTAACTTCTTCCTTTACTACAGTGCTAAGGGTTGGGTTAATTCTTCTTTGAGATTCTCTGGAGGTTCTGCAATCTTCTTCTAGCAGAATACGATGCATACAAACTGAAGGACATATTCCTTTGAGATCAGATATGTTATATCCTAATGCAGTTGGATATTTCTTCAAGACATCTAAAAGTTTCTTTGTTTCTATAGTTCCTAAACTGGAATTTATTATAACTGGTCTTTTACATTCAACGTCTAAGAATTCGTACCTTAGGTTATGAGGTAAAGTTTTTAATCCTAATGTATGTTTATCTTTACTTGGCATGGGATCTGGTGTAAGTGCTAAACTTTCGCTTAGACTATCATCCTGATACGGTTTACGCCAATTATCATCTTCGAAAATCGGAGGGATTTGAATTTTCATTATTTCAGAATAAGTGGTCTCTTTCAGTTCCATTTCTCTTACACATTCATCAATTACGTCCAATAGATAGCATGTATCCTCTATAGCTGGTGATTGTAAGAATTGCGTTAAAATAAATTCAACTTTTTCTTCACCTACTTCAAAGGTTAGCTTTCCTCTTTTTACGTCTATTATAGCTCCGGCGGTAGCTAAGAATGGTCTTCCTAGTATGATAGGTGTAGTGGAGTCTTCAGAGATGTCCATGATTATAAAATCAGTAGGGATGTAGAATTGTCCTATACGTACTGGGACGTTTTCTAGTATGCCTACAGGATATTTAACAGAGCGATCGGCTAGTTGAACAAACATTTTAGTTGGTCTTAGGTCTCCCATGTCTAGCCTTTTGCAAATCGTTAAGGGCATAACACTGATACTGGCTCCTAAATCACATAGAGCTTTGTCAATGACGAATTTTCCTATTACACAGGGTATAGAGAAACTTCCTGGATCTTTTAGCTTAGGAGGCATTTTATTCTGAATTATGGCGCAACACTCGGCAGTAAGTGTAACTGTTCCGTTATCCTCTATCTTTTTCTTATTGGATAAGATTTCTTTTAAAAACTTAGCATACGAGGGTATTTGGGTGATAGCTTCTGTAAACGGAATAGTAATATTCAACTGTTTCAGAAGTTCAACAAATTTCTTAAATTGACCCGTCGTCTTAGAATTTATTAATCTTTGAGGGTACGGAATTGGTGGTTTATAGGGTGGTGGAGGCACATAAGGTTGTTCTTTCTCCACTACCTCTTGATTATCATCTTCCTTTTCTTCTGGATCATTCACCACTTCAGTCGGTTTATCTGGTTGTTGGTACATGGCTGGATTGTCAAGTCTTGGGTCGGTAGGTCCGTCAAGTTCCTTGCCACTTCGTAATATTACATCGTTAGCATGTCCTTTCGGATTAGGTTGAGGTTGTCCAGGGAATACTCCAGCTGGTGCAGCAGTAGGTGCTTGTTGTTGAGCTACTTGTGAAATCTGAGTTTCCAGCATTTTGTTATGTGTAGCTAATGCATCTACTTTGCTCACTAATTGTTTAATCTGCTCATTAGTATGTATGTTTTGGTTTAAGAAGTCCTTGTTTGTTTGAGATTGGTTAGCTATAAAGTTCTCCATCATCAACTCAAGGTTCGACTTTCTAGGGATATTAGGAGCAGTCTTTTGATATCCTGGTGATGTAGCTGGTGCTTGACCTGGTGCGTATAAAGCATTGTTATTCTTATAGGAGAAGTTCGGATGATTCTTCCAACCTGGGTTATATGTGTTTGAGTAAGGGTTTCCTTGAGCATAATTCACTTGATCAGTGGGAGTTCCTGTCAATAGTTGACAATCAGAAACTTCGTGTCCTGAAACTCCACATAACTCACAGTTAGGTGTTACTGCAGCCACGTTGGCTGTTGGTGTTATGGCCAAGTTATCGATCTTTTGGCTTAGTTGTTCAAACTTTGCATTGACTTGGTCCATACTACTTACTTCGTACATACCTCCCTTTGTTGGTTTCTCGGTTGCGACTCTCTCGCTTCCCCAAAGGTAATGATTTTGAGCCATACTTTCGATAAGTGCATAGGCATCATTATATTCTTTGTCCATCAATGCACCGCCCGCGGCAGCGTCAATTGTCATTCTTGTATTGTACAAGAGTCCATTATAGAAGGTATGGATGACCATCCATTCTATTAATCCATGATGTGGACAAAGTCTCAGTAGATCCTTATAGCGTTCCCAAGCTTCGAATAATGATTCACTTTCTCTTTGCTTAAATCCGTTGATCTGAGCTCTCAGCATAGCTGTCTTGCTAGGTGGAAAATATCTATTCAAGAAAACTCTCTTAAGTTCCTCCCACGTAGTTACTGAGTTCGAAGGCAGAGATTGAAGCCAAGCTCTTGCTCTGTCTCGAAGCGAAAAAGGAAATAAACGTAGTCTAATAGCTTCTTGGGTAACTCCATTGGCTTTTACGGTATCTGCATATTGCACAAAGATTGAAAGATGAAGATTCGGATCCTCGGTAGGATTTCCGGCGAATTGATTTTGTTGCACGGCTGATATCAACGAAGGTTTTAGTTCGAAATTATTTCGGTTGATAGTCGGCGCGGCAATGCTTGAATGCGGTTCAGCTTGCGAAGGACTGGCGTAATACTTGAGTGGATGATTCTGTTCTTCAGCCATCTCTGCGTCCTTTGATGTTACGACTGGTTTAGGCGGATCTGATTGAAGATCTGGAATATTGTAAGTATTTTCGTAATCGAATATACGTCTTCTTACGTGTAAGAAGCGTTCCGATTCAGGGATTAGAGGTTGCAAGTCTTCGCTTTTAGAGCGAGTACTTGGCATACACTCGGAAATTAAATTAAATTAAAATAGTTGATACCTTAGTCTAGACAATGCTACCTAAATGCACTAGTAACTAAATTAAGGAATCCCCGGCAACGGAGCCAAAAACTTGATGGGCTAAAGACGTGTCTAATTATGCGTCTAGCGGTATCTTAACTGCAAGTGCACAGCCTATCGAAGTAATATTTAAGATTATCGATCCACAGGGATTCTATGGTTACTTAGTGCTAGATGAACTTCTAGTTTAGCTAAGGCGAATGGTTGTCACGATTTTTTGTTGATTTTTAAGACTATTAAAGGCGGAATTAAATTTAAGTTTTAATAAAGTAATACTAAGGCGGTCGGTATGTAATTATACTAACTTAGGTGGGTCAATCTAACCTAGGCTTATTAAAGGTGTTCACTTAATCTATTCGGTAGAGGTTACTAGTTTAAATACCCTCAACTCACACTCTCGTGGTCTTATGTCAGATCTTATCCCTAAAGCCCTATGCCTGCTCTCGCTAGCCCATAAGTGTTTAGAGGTAATTTTTGGAAACTAAGTAATTCTAATTTATTTTAAAGCGCTCTCGCTGTGTTTAATTTAAATGCCTAACTTTAGCTATCTGGTTAAAATCTCACACTCTCGTGGTCTTGACCTAACCTAATACTCTTTTCTTACTCTCGTAACGAAAAGGTCTAATTCAATTAAAAAGTCTCAGCCAGAATGTTAAGTGATTAATTATTTTTAGCCTATGGTTATATTTTACCGGTTAAGTTTGTTCTAACTACATACCGCCCTAAGGTGTTTAGCTACTCATCGATGTTGAACCAGACAGAGACAGAAAATTAAATAATAAAATACTCATGGCAGAAAGATAAATAAACATTATAAATAATTAAATTGCAATATAAATAAAAACCTGGTTAACAAATATTAGAGCAGACTCCTTCTTCCACAGACCGGAAAGCTTGGAGTTGGCGAAATCGAAAATAACAAAGGCTGAAGGTTTAGAAAAAAATAAATGTATAACAATTTCCTGATGTTGGAAATTGTTATATGGCGGGTTTGGGTACAATAAGAACGAAACAAAAACTAAAACTAAAACAAAAATAGAAAGGGTCGTAAATCAGTTCGGCAGAGCTTCCGCAGGAATTTGAATAAAAATTGCTCTGTACTTTCTTCATAAAACTGGTGCTATTTATAGAAGAATTATTGGGCTGAATTTTTGGACTTTAGTTGGAATGGGCCTTGCTGAATTGGTGGAGAGAATGTAGGTACGTGGCATCAAAATAGGAAACAGCTTCTTCACGTAATGGCTTGACGAAGTCTTGGTCAAAAACCTAGAATAATCCTTGTCACGGTCGTGACAATGCTTTTACGCTCGTGACTTGTGACTTTTAAGTGTCACGGTCGTGATGCTCCATTTTGGGGTGTCACGGTCGTGACACCCTTGTAATGGTCGTGACTGCTGCAAAATATGCAGTTTTGCAGGGAGCTTCATTTCTTCATCTTTTTATGATCGATTTTGTTCCTTTTTCTCTTAATTCATGATTTAGCTCCATATAATGATGTACCTGCAAAATGGTAAGAAAAACTCGAGAAATCGAGTGTTAAAACGGTGATTATTCGATAAAACGTTAATGAAACCTAGCAATATAATCGATACGTTTTCTCGTTATCAAAGTGTTGTGGTTGCGGAACATACTGAGGAGGTGGAGTAGGGATAGTAACAGCAGCAACTGTTCTGGGCAAGTATTGGGGTCTCCCTCTTCCCATGTGCACAGAGTTCGTCTCACCAGATCTACGGGGCCCAGCAAATGGTTTTCTTGTACTATTGGAACTGGAACCGTTATCGGAGATCTTTCCCATATTCAATAGGCTCTCTATTCTTTCCCTAGCTATCACCACATCTGCAAAGCTGGTGGAAGAAAAAGCAGCCAATCTGTCAATGTAGGTTCCTTGAAGGGTATTCATGAACATTTCTGCCATCACTCTTTTAGACATGGATGGTTGAACTGCAGCAGCAAGTTGCCTCCACCTTTGGGCATATTCCCTGAAGCTTTCACGGGAAGATTGAGAAATTCCCATAAGGAGGGTCTTTTTCCTTATTGTGTCTCTAGTCAAGTGGGAATACCATTCTCGGGAGGCCCCTGTTAGACTATCCTCGAAGTAGAACATCCACAGTTTCTCGTCCATGGTGTATGCTTTTAACCTTCCCAAGAATGATTGAAGGTGGCTGCGTGGGCAGGATGTGCCATTATACCTTTCAAAACACGGGAGCTTGAACTTGTGAGGAATTCTCACCCCTTCCACCAGTCCCATGTCCATTACATCAAACCCTAGGGAATTCTGGGATTCAAGAGACCTTAGCTTCTCTGCAATTTCATCCAGCCTACGGTCGTAAACTTCGTCCCCAGCTCCAACAACTGTAAACTGATTTTCTTGAGGATCCTCTTGCAAGACCCTTCCTCCAGCAGTGTTACCCTGAGTATTCCTTATGGCATTGATTTCTGGGTTTAGATGAGGCCCAAACTCTGGTGGATCAGTGCGAGGCTGCACGTGATCATTGTTACTGGTACCTCCTGTACCTGGATGGTGTTCTTCAGGAGTTTGTCTCTCAACCAACTCGCTTAGCCATTCTTGGCTCTGAGCTAGACCAGTCATCACAGTCATGAATTGGGTCATCTGATTCCTCATCTCAACCCTCTCATTAGCCATTTGGGTCCTTACTTCATTCAAGTCTTGCTGAACTTGATCCATCTAGAGTCCCGGAAGGTTGTTTCTTGTCGAGTACCGGTGTATTCTGTTGACAGGGAACACTCTTCTGCGAGCAATGTTTCCTGAAACCACAACAAAGTGAGAAACAGCAAAAACAAAAACCTACAAAACAAGGACGATGTTAGTATGTAATGCAGTATGCCTATTTGTCTTCCAAGGGTATCCGGTTTGGTTCTTTCATTTTGACCTTCCTAGACCTCGAGGAAATACTGATGATGAAGAGAGATTAGGCCCACCAAAAAATAAATAATACAAACCACATATATTACAAAGAGTGAAAATACATAGTTTGATTACAATACATCCCCATGGTGGGTCAAAATACAACAACAAAAGAAAAGTACAACAAAATAAAAGTACAAGCAAAAGAGTCAAACATATAATCCAAAGTCATCTTCCCTGACTTCCTTCAGGAAGGCCTCAGTCACTGGACCTACTGGGTGCTCTGTAATAGTCCTAATGAGGAGGTTCCTGGTAGCAATGGCATTGGTCAACTTCTTATGCTTATCCTGATCCTTTGACCTCTTCAACCCCGCCCGGAGTTTCAATTCAGATATCTCTTTCTAGGCTGCCAGCAAAGCCTCCTGATGCTTCTTTTCACTAGCCTCCAATTTCTTTATCTTTGCCTGAGTCCTTTGGTCTTCTTGTGCACGAGCCTCAGTGATCCTGATCCACCTAGCCTGGCTTTCCTCCAGATAGTGCTCTGCCCTAGCCTTCTGAGTCTTTGCTTCTTTGCAAGCATTCTTCAGTACTAATTCCCATGCCCTTGCCTTTCTAATGTAGTCATCCGTCTTCTCAATCTTGGTCAAGTGCTCAATCCTGAACCTTTCCAATCTATCATTATCTAGACGGCTATCATTTCTCTCCCAGAGAGTCTTCTTTAAGGCTTCAGATAGCTGAGTATTCCTCTCTTTCAGCTTTTCAAACTCTTCCATACTGATAGTAGCTGCAGGCTGCACTGTAGAAGGTCTAGGTACATGTTCTAAAGTAAATGGCATCCGGGTGATCTGAGCTCTAGTACAAGACCAATCAGAATACTGTGCTGAAGCAATGTTGTTGCACTTTCCAAGGATGACTGTCCCTTTAGTCTGGATGTTGTCCCAAGCCCAGGCAGCTTGCCTGACAACAGCAGAGTTGGGTAGGATTTCACAGTAAAGAGTTTCAGCCAAATCTTGTCCTCTGGGAGGATGAACCAAAGCATATCCCAATTGTCTCTTAAATAGTAAAGGGTTGTAGTTGATGCAACCTTTCACTCCTATCAAAGATACATTAGGATATTGCCCATAGCTAGTAATGATGTCATTGGCCTTGGTGCTCTGAGTACACCATCTAATGTCTTCTGATGTCAAGGCAATGAATCTTTTAGCCCAATTCTTCTGCTGGTGAGGGTTCAAGAAGGTGTATGATTTTGGCAAGTGTCTTAGCAGCCAAGAGTAGTACAGGGGGGCACAACATCTGACCAGTCTTCCTCTTTGCTTCTCATTCCTCTGGTGTACTGAGTAGTAGAAGTCTCCTAGCAATGTAGGAACTGGGTTCCTTAATAAAAACAGGTGAATGGCATCCTTGCTCACAAACTTGGGCTCATCTGCAAACAAGATAACCCCATATATACTGAGGGCTAGAAGTGCACAGATAGCCTTCTGATCGTACCTGGAGATCAGGATCCAATGCGGCTAGTCTCGAGAGCGAACGGATATGGTCGTAGAGGAGAAAAAGGGGTGTACCTGCAAGGCACTCCGATGCTAAAGTAAGTAACCGAGCAAGAGTGAGCAAGTACAAATATCAGGGTTAGATAATTGAATACCTGACTCTCTCAAATGAGAGGGTTTATATAAGGGACCTGCTAGAAGATTATTGGTCCGTTTTGTGAGGCGCGGATCGAGGGGTCCGTGAAGATAGGAAACGATCAACATTAGTCGTTAGAGGGTTTCACTGTGAACGGATCATTGGTGGTCGACTGAGGACCACTTTCATGGTTACGCTCAACGTCGAGCAGGGTCATTGGATCAGTCTTTTTGGCCCAATAGGAAGAATTGGGCCGGGTCAGAACAGGAGCCCCCGAAGTCATTGCTCGTGCTGTAGAGCAGTGACTTAGGAGTGATATTGTGCTCGGCAAAGTGTAACATCAGGGTCGAGGATCTGCGCTGTCGATCTTCTGGGAACGGGCAAGCGATGCGTTGCTCGGCAGAAGAATGTGAAACGAAAAGCTGGAATATCTGGGAATTCGCGCCTATTAATGATTTGACGGCTAGTCTAGGGGCTAGCGTGTAGGGATCACGCGCGCGTGCACTTGTTTTCCTTCCTATAAATAGGATTCTCAGGGGCCATTTTGACCTTTTCGTTTCATCTTCTTCCTCAAGACTCTGCTCGTTCAACCGCCGTTGTCTCAGCCGTCGACCACCGTCGTTTCTTACCGACCACCTTTACAGAAGCCCATTTTCTTCAAGAATATCTTCTCAAGCTCAAGGTACCGTTCTTTTTCTTTCCTTTAGGTGTTTATAGCGTAGATTTCATAGAATGCATGCGGTTTAGGACGATTCTACTGGTAGTTTTTAGATTTAGGATTAGTAAACCTTAAAACTTCTGCCACCGTAGCCGGTCGGCTGCGAACCCTAACTTTAGGGTCGACGGAAGTATTGGTCGACTTAGACTTTGGATTTTTTGGATAGATTTTTGTCATGTACATTGTTGGGCGTCAGCTGTTGCTCCGAGCAATGGTTAGCCAGGGCTACAGCTCGGGACATAGTTTCTGAGCTGATGCGCGCCCTTTCACTTGTCGAGCGGTGGAAGGGTGTATTTGATATTCTTAATCGAATTCACTGATGCCTTTCCTCTGCTTTTTAGGTGAAAACTCGCTCGTGAATCCGCTGGACGTGCTTTCTGAGGATACGTCCTCGAGGAATTCAGGGTCGTCTGCGTCCATACCTTCAGACTCAGGAAGCTCTTCGGACAGTTCAGAGACAAGCACTACGGGGCAATCGACGGAATCGCCTCAGTGTCCTGCCCAGCCGAGGGTCTTGCCCGAGGAATGGGTGATGGAAGATTTGTTGGACAAGGTGTCTTCCTTCTCGAGACCTCGAACGGAGCCGCTGCCAGTTGTTGGGGATCCAGCTGATTGGGTTGTGACCTGCCCGGGAGACGACGACCGTATCTTCTCAGACATTCGCGGTCGGGCGTTCTCCATGTACGAGTATGCAACTTCGGTTCTGGGGGTGACGTTGCCCTTCAGCGACTTCGTGAGTGCTGTGCTCGGGCATCTCTGCATAGCTCCTTCTCAGTTGCACCCCAACTCATACGCATTCCTGAGGGCGTTCGAGATGACGTGCGCCTTTCTGGGCGTTGGAGCCACACTTCCTCTCTTCTTCCGCCTCTTCTCCTTACATCGCCAAGTTGGGCGAGGAACCGACCGGAAGGGGTTCGTGTCCTTCAAGCAGCGGACCAAGATCTTTAAGGCCCACTCAGAATCCATCTGGGCCTTCAAAACCGACTATTTCTTGATAAAGCCTGCGAGCGAGGCGGCCGTGAGAGCTATGAGTTTTCTTGGAATAGATACTGACGAGAACGACGAGCCCAAGCTTGACGACCAAGGTCAGGTGATTCCGAGGAGATTATGGATGTTTCCCTTCTCTTAGAGTCATGTTCATTATGAAAGACCCGTGGGGGAATTCGTTCAAGTGGGGGACACCTTGAATGATGACGACGCGGCCAGCTTCGAGGCCTTTAGAAAGTTAATAGCCTCCTTTACTCCGACCCCTCTATTGGACGGAGACGGGAAGGTTATGGTCGACCAAGATGGGGGGGAAGTTTTGGAGCATCCCTTGATTAGTGTTACTGAACTGCTGGCCTGTAGTAACGGGCAGGAAGTGTCTGACCTTTTTGGTATCCGTTCACTTGCGCTCGTTAAATTTTTGGTTTAATTTTGTTGCTTGTGACTAATTTGATTTTATTCTTCTTTTCAGGTTCCTTGACAAATCCTCTGGACAAAATTCACGAGCGTTTGGTTCAGCAGCAACGGAAACGGTCAAGGGTCGTGCAGACCAAGCTGACTGAAGCAAGTGGTTCAGGTTCGGGTCCTTTGGTCCAGGGTTCTCCGGGGGCCTCTACTGGCTCTTTAATGAAGAAGCATAAATCGGCGGCTACTGTGGACCTGACGGCCGGTGCTCCCCCAAAGCCAAAGCATGGGATACCCCCATGTTTTGTTGTTCGCAACTTCTTTGAAGGGACCAGTATGGAGGTGGATCGGGCGAACTCTCTGTTCCTGGAGGGGATGGACCGTCCTGCTCGGCGACTTTCTCTGGCTCAGGACGCGAGCGCAGTCATGCTGGAGCGGGAGAATAGCAAGCTTAAGGAGCAGCTGGCTACTTCTGAGGCTAAGCTGACTGGGGCCACCGAGGAGGTCAAAGCTGTTACCAAAGAGTCGACCGAACGAGCTGCGATCATCGCCAAACTGGAGGTTGACAAGAAGAGGGTGCTCGAGCAAAACAAGAAATTGAAGGACGCCTTCTTCCCCAAGGAAGACGAGGATGAGGATACCAAGCATCTGGTGACGAGGGCTCAGTTTCGTGCTCGGATCGACCAAGATATGGAAGATCTAAATGCATCAACTGAGCTCAGCTTCCTGAATGTGGTGGACCAGGTGAAAGCTCTCCACCCTAACATAGCCTTGGATGTTGATCGTATGAATTATCTTTACAAGGTGGTGGATGGCCGAATCGTAGTCCCCTCTGATTTGGTGGTGGCCGACTCTCAGTCGGGGTCGACTGCTCAGCCTGACCAACCAGAAGAGCAGCTGGGCCAGGAGGAAGCTCGTGCAGAGGAAGGCCGCCCGGTGGGCGAGGGTAATTAATTTATGGCCTGCGTGCCTTTGTAATTTATAATGTATTCTGTTTTGGGGGGCGTGGCCCCCTTTATTTGTAACTCCGAACAAGTCGGCCCTTTGGTGTCGCATTTCTTTTAAATGTTATGTGTTTGACCTTAGTGGTCGGTTGTATATTTTGTTTGCTCGTAATAATGCGTCCGTCGGAGGACATAGTTTACTTGTTATTTTTACTAAGTGTTTGACGCTCGTCTTTGCATTAATTAGAAGCAATTGAATAGATACGGGGAAGTGTGGATGATCTGTTGGTTAGGGGGACCAATCAGTATTGAAGAGTCTTACTCCCGATCGGTGCTCGAGCCAAGATAATGGCTCGGGCTCCGTGGCGTGAACGTCCCATCGCGAGCTGGGGTTCTACCTGGTCGTGGTACTTAGGCGACGTCGGACTCGTTTGAGTATCTGTTCGTGCAACAAGCTTCTCTTTTGCTCGAAAAGAGGTCTTGCTTGATTTTATTATATTTGGGCTGTCGTGCTCGTACCTAGGCACGCAGTTTTTCGTTAGTCTCTCTTTCTCCTCGCTTGGGAGTTGAGTAAGGTGACTGATTTAACTATAGTATTGTTTGAGTTTCTCGGCGTTCCAAGGCCGAGCGAGTTCTTCCCCGTGTAGATTTTCTAAGTAATAAGCACCGTTCTCGGTTTTTGCTCGAACGCGATACGGGTCTTCCCAGTTGGGCGTTAGTTTTCCCTCGCGAGGATCTCTGTGGTTTCTTCTAAGGACCAGGCTGCCTACCTCGAACGTTCGCCTTATGACCTTGGAATCATACCTAGCAACTATCTTTTGCTTGAGAATAGTTTCTCGAAGAGCGGCTTCCGACCGAATTTCTTCGACCATGTCGAGCTCGTCTCTTATAGCTTCAGCATTGGTATCTTGTTCCATGGGGAATTCCGTGCGCCTCGATCGGACGTGCATTTCTATCGGAATTACCGCTTCGGTCCCATATGCTAATCGAAATGGGGATTCTCCGGTCGTTGAGTGGGGAGTGGTCCTATATGCCCACAGTACGCTATGTAACTCCTCGACCCAGTGTTTCTTATGCTCGTCCAACCTTCGTTTCAAACCTCTCAGGATTACCCTGTTCGCGGCCTCTGCTTGCCCGTTAGTTTGAGGATGCTCGACTGAAGCGAAGTGTTGTTTCGTTCCCATTGATGCAACGAATTCTTTGAAATGTTTATCCGTGAATTGAGTCCCGTTGTCGGTCACAATGGCGAGGGGTACCCCGAATCGGGCGAGGATGTTTCTTTTGAAGAACCGAAGTATATTGAGTGCAGTGATTTTGGCCAGGGCCTCAGCTTCTATCCATTTGGTGAAATAGTCGACACCTACAATTAAGTATTTATTCTGAGCAGACCCAACGACGAATGGTCCTAAAATGTCCATTCCCCACCACGCGAACGTCCAGGGCGGCGATAACGATTTTAGCTCGGATGGAGGTGCTACGTGCACGTCTCCATGTCGTTGGCATTTGTCGCACCTCTTCACATGCTCCTTTGCATCGTGCTGGAGGGTGGTCCAGTAGTATCCTGCCCTTAGGATTTTTCGAGCTAATGAACGTCCGCCAGGATGCTGTGCATTGATTCCTTCGTGGACTTCCCTCAGTACGTGTGGAATGTTTTCCTCCTCTACGCATCTGAGGAGGGGTGTAGAGAATCCTCGACGATACATGCGTCCACCTACTAAAGAGTATGAGCACGCCCTTCGTCGTATAGTACTAGCCTCTTTTGGGTCGGTTGGTAACTCTCCTTTGGTTAGATAGTTGAACACTAGGGTCATCCAGCAACCCGTGTCGCCCACGACGTTAATGTGTACGCAGGTTGATGAGTGTCCGATACTTGGTCGGGGGAGCAATTTCTGTATGACGGGCTTGTTGTTTCCTTTCCTTTTAGTGCTCGCCAATTTGGACAGGATATCTGCGTGGGCGTTGTTTTCCCGCGGAACGTGTTTGACTTCCACACTCTTAAACCGTTTTATTTCGTCCTTTACGAGGGCCAGATATTCGGCCATGTTATCACTTCTGGCCTGAAAATCCCCCTGGACTTGGCTTGCAACCAATTGGGAATCCGTGCAGATTGTGATCTCTTCTGCTTCCAGATCGGTTGCGTGTCGTATGCCTGCCAGGAAGGCTTCGTATTCTACTTGGTTGTTAGAAGTGGGGAAAGATAAAGTCAGGGACACTTCGATGACGTTCCCTTCTTCGTTTTCCAAAATGATACCGGCTCCGCTGCCCGTCGGGCCAGATGCACCGTCCACGAAAATAACCCACCTGGACGAGGCTTTCGGGTCTTGCTCGGTGAATGTAAGTTCAGCCACGAAGTCGGCCAGCGCTTGAGCTTTGAGAGCCTGTCTTCCTTCAAACTTGATATCGATCTCAGATAGTTCTAGTGACCATTTTAACATTCGGCCGGCCATGTCTCGTCGACCGAGCAACTGTCTTATGGGTTGATCGGTCCTTACGATGATGGTGTGAGCCAGAAAGTAATGGCGTAGCCTTCTAGCTGCGAGAAGGAGGGCCAAAGAGACCTTTTCTATCTGAAGGTACCGAATTTCTGGTCCGTGAAGTGCTTTGCTCATGAAATATATAGGTTTTTGTCCTTCGGGTCGTTCGCGCACGAGGGCCGCGCTTACTGCTTCGTTCGCGACCGCAAGGTAGAGATACAATGTCTCTCCCTCTTCTGGTCTGGATAAGACTGGAGGTTCACTTAATGCCTTTTTCAGGTGGGATAGTGCTAGCTCGCATTCCGCCGTCCACTCGAAAGTTGCCTCTTTACGGAGGAGTTTGTAAAAGGGGAGAGCGTGTTGAGCTGATTTTGCCACGAATCGAGCGAGGGAGGAAATGACCCCGTTTAGTGATTGCATGGATTTTTTGGAAGTGGGAGTTGGGAACTCCGCGAACGCTCGACACCTATCGGGATTCGCCTCAATGCCTCGTTCAGTCAAATAGAATCCGCGGAATTTTCCCGCTCGGACACCAAAGGTGCATTTCTCAGGGTTGAAGCGCATTCTGCACTTTCGTGCCTGGTCAAACACTTTTCGCAAATGGGACGCGTGGTCCATTTCTCATTGAGATTTGACGATCATGTCGTCCATGTATACTTCGAGCATGTCTCCGATTTCGGCTCGGAAAACTTTATTCATCATGCGCTGATATGTTGCTCCTGCGTTTTTTAGACCGAAGGGCATAACGTTGTAAAAGTAATTGCCCGATTCGGTCATGAAGGCCGTGTATTTTTTGTCAGACACGGCCATGGGTATTTGATTGTACCCCGAATATGCGTCCATGAAGGATAATAACTCGTATCCGGACGAATTGTCGACCAATTTATCGATGTTAGGTAAAAGGTATGCATCTTTCGGGCATGCCCGATTGAGATCGGTATAATCAACGCACATCCTCCATTTTCCACTAGATTTTTTCACAAGTACAACATTTGAGAGCCAGGTCGTATACCTGGCCTCGGTTACAAATTTAGCCTCTAGGAGGTCTTTAACAGCAGATTCGGCAGCTTCGGTCTTCTTGGTCGACTGTTTTCTCCTGCGTTGAGCGACCGCTTTATGTGTTGGGTCGATAGAGAGGTGGTGACAAGCTGTCTCGGGGTCGAGCCCTGGCATTTCTGCGGCGCTCCAGGCAAATAAGTCTGCATTCCCTTTGAGGCAAGCTTCCAACTGTCGCTTCACTAATTCGGGCATATGTGCCCCGATTTTGACACACCGGGCTGGGTCCTCCCCCAAGGGAATTAGTTCGAAATCTCCGTCCAGTATTGGTCGGGATAAGGCCTCTGCTGGTCTCTGGACGCTCCCGTTATTATCTGAAAACCTGCAGCCTAGGTCGATTGAATCTACTTGAGGGAAAGCCTTGGGTACATATGGCGAATCCAATGTCGGGGGACTTGGTTGGTATGATATCGAGTTGAGACCTTTTGATGCTGCCTCGAAACATCTGCGGGCAGCGTCGACGTCTCCGTACAATGTGGCGACTCTACCTGAAGTAGTGTAGTACTTCATCTTCAGGTGGACGGTGGACGGCACAGCAATTAACTCGGCCAAATTTGGTCGTCCTAGTATGCATTGGTACAGCGACGGGCAATCCACAACTAGGAATTGGACCCTAACTGTCCTGGCTGTCTCGCCCGCCCCGAAGGTGACAAATAGGTCGACATAGCCCCAGGGTCGGGATACTGCTCCGTTGAAGCCTTGCAGGTCTGATCTGACGTATGGAGTTAGATGTGTTTCGTTCAGTTGAAGTGTTGAAAACAGTTGGGAGTACATGATGTCGCATGAACTACCTTGGTCCACTAATATCCTCCTTACATCGAAGTTCGCCATGCGCGCTCGGATGAGTAAAGGGATGCTAGCGTTGGGTGCTCCTCCTAGGAGTTCTTCCCGATAGAATGCAAGGGGTATGGAACCCTCCCTCGGTGGATCCAAGGTGGCGTTTTGCGCGGGCCCCTTGGCGATTAACTGATCGAATTTTCTTTTCACGGAACCGACCGTGATTTTATTGAAGCCTCCTCCTGATATGACCATCGCCGAAGGGAAAGCTTCCCATGGAATATGGGAGGAGAGGTACCCCACACTCTTGGTGTGATCTGGTAGAAAGAAATCTTCCGGGCGATAAATGCTCAGGGCGACTTGCATGTTAGCATCTGCAGGGATGGGCACGGCTTCCTCGATTTTCTGGGTCTCTTGTGTATCCTGTCGAGGATTGTCTCTGGACTTGGTGAACTGTTTCAGGTGCCCGTCTTTGATGAGGATTTCGATCGCGTCCTTGAGGTGGATGCAATCCTCTGTGTTGTGCCCATGACTCTTGTGGAATCTGCAGTATTTCGTTTTATCTGTGTCGGGCTTGTTAGGTTGTTGCTTCGGAAAGCATACTCCCGCTTGTTTGAATTCCGAATTGGCGCATTCAAACAAAATTTTCTCCCTGGAGGCTAGGAGAGGCGTGTATTCGTGGAACCGACCGACAGGTCCTCGGTGCTCCCGTGGTTCACGAGAGCGATCATCCTTTCTTTTGTCTCCTCCCCGACGAGATGTCGAGGGTTCATCAACTCGGTGTGGTTTGGCGTCTTCACGGCGCCGAGCGTCTCTTACTGAACTGGCCGCTTGCTTTTCTTCATATTGGATGTAAGCTTGGGCTTTTAGCAAGAACGAGTCGAGGGTGGCCGGGGTTTCAATGCCGACCGCCCGATGGAAATCGGTCGAGGGACGCAGCCCTCGCTCTAGCAAATATTTTTTCATGTTGTCGGTCGTGGACACTTGGACCGCCTCTTTATTGAACCTTTCGATGTAAGTTCGTAAAGGCTCGTCCCTCCCTTGGATTATTGCTTCGAGCGAAGCCTCTGTCTTAGGGTGTCGTCTTGATGCGGTAAAGTGCCTGGAGAACGTGCGTCCAAGTTGTTTCCATGATGTGATGGATTCAGCCTCAAGGCTTTTGTACCATGTCATTGCCCCTTTCCTCAGTGTCGTGGGAAAGAGTCGACATTTAATTGCTCCTCGTACGCCCCGATAGTCGAGCAAGGCATCGATGTTCTCGATGTGCTCGTCTGGATCGGTAGTCCCGTCGTACGAGCCTAATGGAGGAGGTTTCTCCAAGCCTCTTGGGAGCTTGGCCGCCATAATTTCAGATGACAGGGGACCCCGAGCGTCCTCGTCGTCACTGGAAATAAGCGATGAAGATCTGTGATCATGTTTCTTCGTTCTTCGAGGGGAGGCGGATCTTGATCTGCTCCTTCTTGATTTTCTTTTAGGAGAGGGTCGTGGAGACGACTGACGAAAGCGTTTGTTGCCTGTTGATTCGTCGGTGTTTCCTCTCCTCTTCTTCTTTGTAGGCGACGGAGTGTGCTCCCCTTGGGGTCTCTTGGGAGAATGAGGTCGACGAGAATTATCTTCAAGTCGGGCGATCTTTTCACCATGAGTGAGGAGCAGCAAGTTCGTTTGATTTAGGATCTCGGCCAGCGCGGCGAAATCTGAACCTGAAGGAGTCGAAGGAAAAAGAGTTTCCGGACGACTCTCCAAGGGTTGGTCACGATCGGGTGAAGGTGACATTGCCTTCCCTTCTGGTCGATCATGTATTGTTTCATCATGTAGGGGAGGCTGGATGTTGCTCTCACGTTGTGTGAGAATCATACCATCGTTTGATCGATTCTCCTGGTTGTCCCGAGCAGCCATGGATTTTGTTAAACTTTGGTTCTTTGAGAATCTTGAAAGAAGAACGGGGAAATCAGTTTCCCACAGACGGCGCCACCTGATCGTACCTGGAGATCAGGATCCGATGCGGCTGGTCTCGAGAGCGGACGGATATGGTCGTTGAGGAGAAAAAGGGGTGTACCTGCAAGGCACTCCTATGCTAAAGTAAGTAACCGAGCAAGAGTAAGCAAGTACAAATATCAAGGTTAGAGAATTGAATACCTGACCCTCTCAAATGAGAGGGTTTATATAAGGGACCTGCTAGAAGATTATTGGTCCGTTTTGTGAGGCACGGATCGAGGGGTCCGTGAAGATAGGAAACGGTCAACATTAGTCGTTAGAGGGTTTCACTGTGAACGGATCATTGGTGGTCGACTGAGGACCACTTTCATGGTTACGCTCGACGTCGAGCAGGGTCATTGGATCAGTCTTTTTGGCCCAATAGGAAGAATTGGGCCGGGTCAGAACACCTTCCATTCCCCTACTGCAGCATTCAGGGTAGCCTAGGAGATCAAGAAGTCAAGGTGAAGGCCTGGTACCCCAGCCTTAATTGTCATGTTCTGATCAATGAGGGCAGGCTCCAAATGCAATGCCCTGGCTATGTCTTCATTTCTGGGAGCAGTCATTTCAGGGTTGAAAGGAATCCCTCTCCTGATAGGAACTCCTAACAACAAGGAAAATTCTTTTAGCAAAGGTCCCAACTGGAAATCAGGAAATGTGAATCATCTGAGTGGAGGATCATAAAACTGCAAGCAAGTATGGATCATGCTCCTCTAAGATGTATCTAAGTCCATGACCATGTCCAAAATGCCTCCATAATGCTCTCTGAACAGTGGGATATGGTCTGGAGTAATGAGGGACTGGATCTGCCTGATGCCAGTCAGGGTGGGCTCAAAGAAGTGGTAAGTGATGTTGCTCTTTCTTGAAGTGTCCATGCTGATGATGGATGCTGATGAAGAAGCTGAGAGCAACTGCTGATGAAGGTCACTGAATGGGATGCTGGAGATGGGTCTCTGATGAAGATAGCTGGAGGAGAATCACTAACAAACTGATGAAGGTGCTGGAGAAGATAACTGAAGCATTCTGAGCAGTAGAAGGGGTCAAAACCAAACCAAATATAAAGATGGATACCCTTTAAAACAAATAAGCAAATGTTAAATGATGCAGAAATGATGTATGCAAATGATATGCAAAAGGGGTCGTGACCAAGTGCTGGATCTGTTTATCTGCCTTGGTAAAAGTCCATGTATGTTCATAAGTCCGGATGGAGGCTCAAAAATCCAGTAACATGGTGGGGGACTTAAATAAAGAGTCACAAGTCCAGGGTAATCACAAGAACTGTCCAAATAATACAATCTTAAAAAATCTCTTAACAAAGGGTATGATGAGGCCAAGGGTTCCTGCAAACCTGCAAATATCCCAATCCCCTCATATGTAATGTTCTAGAACAAGGATCCTCAAACTTGGATCAGTTACGAGAAGTGTAAAAACATCTAACCCGGAGGTACAGTGTTTACAATAACCATAAAAGATCCTCCTCTAATTCACCTCAGATGCTGAAGGTCATAAAAAGGTCATACAGACTTAGCAGGCTTCCCAGATATCCCTAGTACTATAGGAAATTTGTAGCACAGAGTTCTCAAGAAGAAACCTATGTCTGAACCGTGTTTCATATTCCCGCACCAGACCGAAATGGAATGGGAAAGAATATGAAGCCACTCTAGCCTATGTGTCACTCAGGTCCCATGTATAGGACCTTAATCACTCAATGAACCCCACCTACCAAGACAAACAAGAGATCCAGCATATGATAATGACAGTATGAAATGCATAAAAACTGTAAGGGAAAGCAATAAATAAAGCTGTACATAAAGCAATAAATAAAGCAAATAAATAAGCACAAGTAGCACATAACACCCACGTAAACACAAATCAAACAAGAGCTAGGAGGAACCCGCAAAAAGAACCAGAAGCCCTGGTTGCAATATAAGGGTCCCCAGCAGAGTCGCCAAGCTGTCGCTCCCAAAGATTTTCATTCGGGTACAAGCGCGAATGGTCGACGAAAAGAGGAATGGAAGTGAATTGAAAAGAGTCACCAGCTAGGCATTTTTATCCCGAAGGAAAGGTAATGCTGCATAAACCTAGAAAAGATGGATAAGACGGTCGCGAACCAGAGAAACTGAGAAGGGGGTCGGTTACAACCTGGGAAGTTATTAGCACCCAGATTGTCTGTCGTACTCAACGGGATCCAAGCTTGAAAGTTTGTGTTTAAAGGGGTAGTGACTGTGCTATCTGTGTGCAAAAGCTGGAAAAGCATGTACAGGTGTCAGTGCAAGAAAGTGAAGTGAAATGCTCAGGAATGAGGCTTAAAAGAATAATGCTGAAAGAGGGGGAAGACACAAAGACTTTTGTTCGATAATAGTTAAGTTATGCCTACGTATCCTCTCGTGAAATGAGGAAGTAAGAACATTGTAGTTCGACTCAAAGAGACTGAAAGAAAGATTGACTGTGAACTGCTTGCTTGTCTATGCTCCAGCGTATGACCTGTCTGGCTCAGGTGTGTCGCTCCCAAAGATTAGCATCCTGGTACAAGCGCGAACGGTCGGCGAAAGGGAACAGTGAGAACACACAGCCGTGAACTCACTGGAGATGAAAGAGTCGCCAGCTAGGCATTTTTATCCCGGAGGAAAGGCAATGCTGCATAGACCTAGAAAGATATGGATAAGACGGTTTGCGAACCAGAGAGACTGAGAAAGGGGGTTGGTTACAACCTGGGAAGGTATTAGCACCCAGATTGTCCGCCGTACTCGACGGGATCCACGCTTAAAAGATTTGTGTTTTAAAGGGATAGTGTCAGTGCAATCTGTGTGTAAAATAGCTGGAAAAGAATGTACAGGTGTCAGTGTAAAAGAAGTGAAGTGTATAGATGTACAGTGTCAGTGTGAGATCAGGAATGAAGTGCTCATGACCATGAGGCTTAAAGAATAAAGCTAGAAAGAGGGGGAATGTACAGAGACTTTTGTTCGATAACTGTTAAGTTATGCCTACGTATCCTCTCGTGCAATGAGGAAGTCAGAACACCGTAGTTCGACCCAAAGAGACTGAAAGGTGAATTGACTTGTGAACTGCTTGCTTGTCAATGCTCAAGTGTATGACCTGTCTGGCTCAGGTGCTTACTGTCTTGCATTAGACGGAAGAAGCAAGTTCTCGATTGTGAATGAAGATGATGAGAAGAGAATCCCGGAGGAGACGATTATTGTTTGTTTTTGAGTTTTCAGTCTTTTATTGCTTTTTGGAGGTTTGTCATAGGGTAATGAGCTTAAGTCTAAACCAATGGGTTAGTAAACTCATCACATCTTCCCTCTGATTAGGGGTAATGAGAATGCCTTAAGTGTGAAGTCAGATTCTCACACTTAATCACCTTTGGTGTAGGATTAAGATCATTAACCTACTTGTGATTATTTAGATGTTTTTTGTGATTTTGTTTAGTGTTAAGTAATGAGGTTAAGCCATAATCATGGATTAAACAGACCCATTACACCATCCTAAAAGAAGGATGATAGATGAGAATGTTTAAGTTGAGGAAAGCTCCTCAACTTAATCCATGATTAGGGATTAAACTCATGACAAAACAAGCCTTTGATTAAGTGGATTTTATTTAATGATATGATGATGAAATGATTTTTATTGTTTGTAAGACAACTTGAGGGGGACTTGTCCATTAACACTAGGGTTAGTCCTTCTTAACCACTTAAGGAAGAATTAGAACCCTAATGCAAGGCCCAAGTTACAAGTGTGATGTCTTGATGATTATTAGATGAATTGATTAAGAGATTTAAACACATTAAGGGTTCAAGACTTAGGATTAGAGTTATACACTCCATCCTAAGAGAAGGATGCAGGCATAACCCTAATCACAAAGTCTTAAAGCCTTTAGGGTTTAGTCTCTGATTATGAGGTGAGAAGAGAAGACTCAAAGAGAGACACAAAGGTAAAACTATGAGGGGAGACTAATCAAAACCCTAATTCATTGTCATGCTTGGTTGATCCTAAGGTTTGTGAGGTTTACAAGAGAAATCTTCAATGGAACCACCAGGGAGCAGATGAAAGGAGCAAAGAGAAGCAAAGTAACTTGCTTCACATAAGAAGACAAGTCACTTGAAGAAAGAAAGTGAGATAAAGAAGAATGAGCAAGCTCAAACTCAAACACATAATAAAATGCAGCAAGGATACATGGAAGAGATGAAAAGAAAAGGTATGAGAAGTGAAGGCAAATTCACTTCCCAAGTTTACTTACCACCTGAAATGTTAGAAAGAAATGCAATGCAATGCAAGATGAGATGAAATGGTATGATGCAAAGCAAAACCAGAAGCATGTTGATGATGATTATGATGTTATGAGGTGCTGCAAACATGAGACAAGGCATGGAGATGTTCATACAAGATCATGAATGCAAATGATGCAAGTTAAGGAGCATGAACAAACATGAAATGTTATGAAGCATACAAGACAAATGACATGGCAAATATGCAATGTAATGATCAAACATGTTTCCTATATGTCTTAGGATGTCAAATGAATCACAAGAATGCACAAAATGCAAAGACAAGTCATGTTATGCAAGAGAAAACAAGGAGGGTGCAAGAGAAAGCCCAAATTAGGGTTTATGGATCAAACATCAAACACAAACCAAAGACAGAAGTAAAACCCTAAAGCAAAAATGGAAAATGACACCTAAAGAAACCCTAGGCCTATGATAAACCACTGCCCAAAGGGGAGCTCTCAACTCTCAACCAATCTCAAGATATGAATTTTCCAAGTTATTAGGGTTTTTTAGGGTTCTTAACAAAACAAATGCCAAACAATTAGGAAATGAGGAAGCAAATCATGGCCATTTTATCCTAGGAACTACATGCAAAACAAAAGACAATGCAAGAAGAATCAATGTCTCAACCTTCACCAATAGGCAGAAATGAATTTTTGAATCCATGATCAAAATAATGCATAAAAAATGATTTAATTCAATGAAAAATTCTTAAGATGCATCAAGATCAAAAAAGAAATTTGGTTTGAAGGTTGGACAATGTTTCTAAATGTCTTAGAACATTTCATGAATTTTTTTGTAATTTTTAAATACCTAAAAGTATTTTTAATTAATTAATTCTCATTAATCAATTAAAAATAATCTTTTAAATATTTAAAAATACTTTTTTAATGATAAAAATAAAATAAAAAATGTTTTTGGGTCTTAAAAATTAATAAAACTTTAAAGAAAAAGTTTCATAATTTTTAAGATATTTTTGCTATTTTAAAATAATTATGCAAAACAAATGAAAAAGAAATGAATTAAAATGAATTAAAATAAAAGTCAAACAAATGGATGGATGAGATTGATCCTGGTTTTAAACATGTTGACTGCGCGCGTGATCTGAGGGTGGAGATTCAAGCTGGCCACATTAATTATAAACTTAATTAATTAAGGTAATGACGTGGATTAGGGTTAAGTGAAGCAATCCAGGCCATTGAATGCACGCGGGAATTGACCAAGTCAGCTCATCCAACGCTCAGGATTCAAACTCTCATTAATGACTGGATTAAGCCCTAATCACTCTCAGGCTGCCGGAGAAGACTTCCGGTCGTCTTCTCCGGCCAGCTCCTCACCTGAAAACTCACCAACTCCCTCAAAATGCAATGAAAATGAAAACTAAGCACATAGAAATGAACCCCATGATCTCCTGAATCAAAACCCTAACCCCAAACAAATTTATTCTTCATCAATCGCATGAATCGAAGGCAAACATTTTTAGGGCAAACCAGTTTCAGAGTCAAATTAAATGTTCAAATCACAACCATTTCAAAAACTAAAAGCACCAGGATGATCAGGACAACACAAAGAACAAGTTTGTAACAAGAAAAACAACTTCTGGAAAAATAAATTTCAGGCTACCTGAGATTCGAAGCTTTCAGTTTAGGAACTTTCTGGCCACCTCTCTTTGTGCAAGCTGCTCTACTTGGTCCCCAGAAGATGTTTGAATGCTCAAATGGAGTTTAAGTTGGCTTGATGATGAGTTTCGAAAGCTCCTGCTTCAGTTCAGTCAAAAATGGCAATGGAGATTCTGGCACTTTCAGGTCATGGTGAATGAAGGTTTGAGGTCCTGATGATGAATGGAGAAGGTTTGTGGTGTTTGTTTGTGTGTTTGTGAGCTAGGATGAGAGTTTCGAATGAAACTGCAAAATGGAGTGAGAAATGGCTATGGAGTAATCTGGCTGTTTCAGGCTTGTGTTCTTGGTGTTTTGTGATCTATGAGGCAGGGTGAGTTGAATGGAGGAAAAGGTTTGAGTGTTTGCTTGCTGTGGAGAGGAATTCGAAGCAAGATGCAAATGGGAGTGTTTTTGTGTAAGTTATGAATGGGATGGTTTCAGCCTTGCTTGCCCTTATGCTTTGCTTGCAAATTGTCCACATAACTCTCTCTCATTGGTCAGTTGATTTGACATGTGCTTTATGGATAGGTGAGGCAACTTTTGCAATTTGTCAACTCTTGTGTAAGAGAAAGTATGGTGAGGTGCTAGCTTGGTACAAGGCATGGGCTATGCGCAGCAAGATGAGGGGGAAATGTCAGCTTGGTCCAGCATCCAAGGCTGCAAGTGGTAGGGAGTGAAATGAGTGTTTTGCAACTTGTGACATTTTGGTTCACATGTGAAGAAAACCTTGTTACACAAACCAAACCATAGGCAAACTTGATCCAATTCTGATTTTCAGCACTTAGAGAATGTTTGTGTAATGGTTTGAAATGAATTAGAGGTCACATGATGCATTGGTTCAAGGTTTTTGCAAAATTTCCATTTGAAGCATGCCTTAGAAATTAATGATTTTTGCCAACTTTGCATTGCTATAACTTTTGATCCAAGAAGAGTTTGATCATGTTCTTGTACTTTTTGAAAAGGGAAAGATGAGATCTACAACTTTCATGACCAAAGTTTTTCCATTTGAAGCCTTTTTGGACCAAGAATCAAAGCTTGAAAATTGACCTAAAATGATGCATTCTTGAAAAGTCAACTATGCCCAAAAAGTCAACATTTGCAAAAACCCTAAATTCTTGATTTCTATGAACTTAAACCTTCTTCCATGATCAAATAAAGGTCATATACACTCAAAATGATGAAGATCACCCATTGGTTGGGTCATTGGGGGCCTCAGATGCCCTGATTTTGCACTGACTTGTCTAGAAAGTCAACTCTTGATCAGATGACTTCCCCATGGAATTTCTTCATGAAAATTGATATGTATACTCCCTACACCATATAGAGATCAATGGAAACAAGAATGACCAAAAAATTTGGAGTTATGGCCTCTAAAACCAAAACCCTAATTTTAGGTCAACTGTGCAGTTCATCCTGGCTCTGCATCCACTCAAACCCTAGTCCTTGTGATTCTTCTGCAATTTTGACTTTGAGGAGATGAAATATGATATAAGAACACACAAGGACCCCTTTGAGTTGATTAGTGGCCTTTGGAGTGGCTCAAGAAGCTTTGGGATTGCTCAAATCACAAACCCTAGGTGCAGATGACCTAGAAACTATCCAGTGAATCAAAAAATGAGATGTGAGATGATATGATTGTGTTTATGCATATGAGATGACCATAAGCCATGGTGTGAATGGGTGAGGGCAAATTTGGGGTGTTTACAAGGTGCTAACTGTCTTGCATTAGACGGAAGAAGCAAGTTCTCGTTTGTGAGTAAAGATGATGAGAAAAGAATCCCGAAGGAGACGATAATTGCTTTGTTTTGTGTTTTCAATCTTTTATTGCTTTTTGGTGTTTGTCATAAATTAATGAGCTTAAGCCTAAACCAAGGGTTAGTAAACTCATCATATCCTCCCTTTGATTAGGGATAATGAGAATACCTTAAGTATGAGATAAACATCTCAAACTTAATTACCATGATGATGTAGGATTAAGATCATTAACCTACTTGTGATTATTTAGATGTTTTTGGTGTTTTTGTTTAGTGTTAAGTAATGAGTTTAAGCCATAATCAAGGATTTAGTGGACTCATCACACCATCCTAATAGACGGATAATAGATGAGAGTACTTAAGCTGAGGAAGCTACCTCAACTTAATCCATGATTAGGGATTAACCTCGTGACAAAACAACCCTTTATTAAAGTGGATTTTAATTAAGGATGAGATTAAGAAGTGAATTTTATGGTTTGTAAGACAACTTGAGGAGGACTTGTCCATTAACACTAGGGTTAGTCCTTCTTAACCAGTGAAGGAAGAATTAGAACCCTAATGCAAGGCCCAAGTTACAAGCTATTGTCTTAGTTATTATTAAGATGGATTGATTAAGAGGTTTAAACAAATTAAGGGTTTAACACTTAGGATTAAAGTTATACACTCCATCCTAAGAGAAGGATGCAGGCATAACCCTAATCACAAAGTCTTAAAACCTTAAAGGTTTAGTCTCTGATTATGAGATGAGAAAAGAGACACAAAGAAGACACAAAGGTAAAACTAAAGGGGGAATAATCAAAACCCTAATCATTGTCATGCTTGGATGTTCCTATGGTTTATGAGGCTTGCAAGAGATCTTCAGAGAAGCCACCAATGGAAGAAGCAGGTGAAAGAAGGAGAAGTAGAAGAAACAAGTTACTTACTTCACTGAAGAAGATAAGTAACTTGGAGAAAGAAAGTGAATGAAGAACATGAATGAGCAAGCTCACTCTAAAGCAAAGTAAAAATGCAGCAAGGATGCAAAAGAAGGATGAGAAGAGAAATGAGAAGTGAAGGCAAATTCACTTCTCCAATTACTTACCACCTGAAAATGTTAGCATAAAGAAAGGAATGAAATGAAAAATGAAATGTATGCAATGATGAAAACCAAAACCAGAAGCTTTAACATGATTCAAATGATGCTATGAGATGATGCAAAGACATGTCAAGTGCTATGAATGATCATACAAGAGATGGAATGCAATGGAAGCATGCTTAGAAGTATGAAAACACATGAAAGTTCATGGAATGAAATGAATGCACATCATGGAAAATGGATGAAGAAATGATCAAGCATGATTCTAATGTGTCATATGATCTCTAAGATGACATGTGAATGCAAGAAATGTCATGGCAGGTTCATGTATGGATGCATATGCAAGATGTATGCAAATGAACATGAGAAATTAGGGTTTTATGACAACATGAGATGCAAAAGTCAAAACCAGAAGCAAATCATAAGATAAAAAATTGCAAATGAACTGAAAGGAACCCTAACCCCATATGATATCACACCCCAAAGGAGAAGGTCTAACTCTTAACCTAAAGAAAGTTGTGATTTTCCTAAGTTATCTAGGGTTTTAAGGTACCTCAAAAGGAAAAATGCAAATCAAATCAAAAATGCAAGATGAATTCATGAAAAAAAAATATGCTAGACACTACATGCTATATGAAGATCAATGCAAAAAGAACCAATGTCAAAACCTTCATGGTTAGGAAGAAAAGAATTCTTGAAGTTAGGGTTCAAAAATGGGATTTTTATGAACCCTAAATTCAAGAAAAATGTCAAAATTGATTCAAAACCAAAAAGAAATTTGTATGAATGGTTTGACAATGTTTCTAAATGTCCTAAGATGCAATCTCAATTTTTTTGGGATTTTTATAAACCTAAATGGTATTTTAATTAATTAATTTCCTTTAATTAATTAAAATAAACATTTAAATATTTTTAAAATGGTTTTTTAATTCAAAAAATAAAAATAAAAATGTTTTTTGGTGAAGAAAATTATTTGAAATCAAAATGCAGAAGGAAAATATTTTTGGAAATTTTTAAGTATTTTAAATAAATTATGCAAAACAAATGATAAAAAATGAAATAAAAACTGAATTAAATGAAAGGTATGCTGATCTGATGGACAGGATTGAACCCTGGGGGATTTTCTTTGACCACGCGCGCTATCCAATGGCTATAATTCAAACTGAGTTAATTTTAATTAATTAATTAATCCTGAATTAAGCTTAATGATCTAATCTGAACCTTTCATTACACGCAGGAAGCCTCCATCAAACGACCCACATTCAAACTCACGCTAACCCTAATTAAAACCCTAATCCCTTTCAGGTGACCGGAACAGTGTTCCGGTCATCTTCTCCGGCAGCACCTCAAGAACAAAATCTTCCCTAGGTCATTTCTAGAGCTCTAAAGCTCCAGATCAACTCCTCTCACCTTCCTAAACCTAAATCTAACCTCAAAAAAATTTATCATGGCTCAAAATCAAGATTCGAAGAAGAACACAAAAATGGTGAAACTTTCAGACAATCAGTACATGCTCATTTCGTAACCATTTTCAAAAATAAACATATCATGGTGATCAGCAAAGCATTAAGAACAATCTAAGAACTTAAAATTTCATTTCTGGAAAAAAGTTTGAAGAGGTTACCTGAGCTTGAGCTTTCTCAGTTTGGAGCTTTTGGGCCTCCTCTTCTGTGCAAAAACACTCTAATGATCCCTCTGATGAAGCTTTGATGCTTGGAAGGAGTTTGTTATGGCTGGTTTGAGAGCTTTCACTCTTGCTGGTCAGAAATCGTGTTTTGGTATTGGGGTGTATTTGGTTGCAATGAAGGGTGGGAAATGATCCTTTGATGAAGCTGAGTTGATTGGTGAAAAAAGTTTGGAGTTTGAGTGTGTGAGCAGAGAGTTTCGAAAACTTTTGCAAATGGGGTGATTTTTGAGAGCTTGATGATTATGTGGTTTCAGGCTTGCTTGTTGTGTGTTATGAGTTCCATAATGCTTGCATATAATGTTGTGATTGGTCAGAGGAGTTGGTGTGGCATAGTGTGATTGGTATGGGTGTTTTTGCACAAAGTCAACAAAACTTGTACTTGAGGTATGGGCTCTCTTGCAGCTGGATTTTTGGCTTGTCCTGGTTCAGCAAGGATCAAGGAGAGCCATGGAATGCATTTTGTGGTGATTCAGTAAGTGGAAGCATGGTTGTGTATCATTTTGCAAATTTCATGAAGTTTGGCCCTTTTGTGATTTCTTGAAGTTCAAGGCATGAAATGAGATGATTCTTGGGCCAATTCTGATTTTTAGGCAATTTACTATATTAGTATGATGCATAGAAGTGTATTTGAAGTCACAAAATGACTTGGCAAGTGGTTTTGCAAAAATCCCCCTTTGGTGTATTCTTGAAAATTATAGGATTTTTGCCAACTTTGAAAGATCATAACTTGAGTTACATAATGCATTAGAACTTGTTATTGTACTTTTTGAAAAGGGAGTGATCCAATCTACAACTTTCATGACCAACAATTTTTCAATTGAAGAATTTTTGGGTGAGAAAGAGGAGATTGAAATACTTTCCCAAAATGGAAAGTTTCCATTACAAGTCATTTCCATTTTTGGCAACTTTTGGTTTAGCTCAATTTTCTTCAATTTTGTGAACTTCCAAGCACTTAAATGATCAAATAAAGATCATATAAATTCAATTTGATGAAAAATCCACTTTGGTTCCATTGTTGGGGGCCTCGGATGCCCTGATTTTGCTCTGACTTGCTCAAGAAGTTACCCAGTGAACAGATGACTTCCACAATGAATTTCTTCATCAAACTTGGTATACATTATCCTTATAACATATTGAGACTATTAGAAACAAGAATGAGCAAAAAATTTGAAGTTATGGCCTCTGAAACCAAAACCCTAATTTCAGGTCATCTGTGTAGTGAAACCCTAACTCAGCTTCCATGCCTTGCCAGTTCTTGTGATTTCATGACTTCCTTGATCTTTGAGGGATGTAATATGATGATTGAACATACATGGACCCTCTTGGAATGATTTAAGACCTTTGGAGTGGCTCAGATGGATCCTTGGATTACTCAGATCACAAACCCTAGATGCAGATGAACTTGAATTAATGCAGTGAAACAAAAACGCAATATGATATGATATGCTTGAACTAATGCAAATATGAAATATCACAAGCCATGGTGTGAAATTAGTGAGGGAAAATTTGGGGTGTTTACAGTATGGGATTAGGGTTTGTTTAAGCCTGATTTCAATTTTTTATCATGATGAATGCTTCTGTTTTGGTCATATGCATCTCATGTTGTCTTAAAACCCTAATTTTGCATCTTCATTTGCATTCTCCTTTGCATATCATCATCATATGAAATTTCCATGACATTTCAAGCATTTGTATGACATATTAGACATCTTAAGACATGCTTGAACATTACTTGATCATTTATTCATTCATTTGATAAGCTTTACATCCATTACAACATTCCATGAACATCCATGTGTTTTCATGCTTCTAAACATGCTTCCATTGCATCTCATCCTTGTATGATCATTCATATGCATATTGTATGACTTTGCATAATCTCATATGCCATTTACATTGCATTTTCACTTCTGACTTTGGTCTTTGCATCTCATTTCATCTCATTTCCTTTTGCCTTATGTCTTATGCATTCATACTAACATTTCAGGTACTTTTGGTAGGTTATTTGGGAGGTGGATTTGCCTTCACCTCCCACCTTTTCTTTCCTCTCATTTGCATATTTATTTGTCTTTGAAGTGAACTTGTTCCACTTATTCTCCCTCTTTCCCACTTTATTTCTTTTAAGTTACTTATCTTCTTCATGAAGTAAGTAACTTGTTCTCATTTCTCCTTCTCTTTTCATATGCTTCTTCCATGATGGCCTCCTTGAAAATCCTTTCTCTTAAGCCTCACAAAACATAGAATGTCCAAGCATGATAACTTTTAGGGTTGTGTGTAGTCCCCCTTAGTCTTTTACCTTTGAGTCTCCTTAAGTCTCTCCTCTCATCTCAATAATCAGAGACTAAACTCTTAAAGTTTTAGGACTTTGGAATTAGGGTTATGCTTGCATCCTTATCTTAGGATGGAGTGTATAAATTTAATCCTTAGTTTTAAACATTTAATTTGTTTATACCTCTCAATCAAAACACACTAATAATCACTAAGACTTTATCTTGTAACTTGGGCCTTGCATTAGGGTTCTATCTCTTCCATATGGTTAAGAAGGACTAACCCTAGTGTTTAATGGACAAGTCCCCCTCAAGTTGTCTTACAACCCATAAAATCCACTTCTTAATCTCATCCTTTAATTAAAATCCATTTAATTAAGGCTTGTTATATAATTAATTTAATCTCTAACCATTGATTAAGTTGAGGTATCTTCCTCAGCTTAAGTGTTCTCATTTATCATCCTTCTATTAGGATGGTGTAATGAGTTCACTAATCCTTGATTAGAGATTAAACTTATTACTTAACACTAAACTAAAAAACCAAAAACATCGTAATAATCGCAAATAGGTTAATGATTTTAATCCTATATCATTATGGTAATTAAGTTGAGATGCGTATCTCATACTTAAGTAGGCTCATTATCCCTAATCAGGGAGGATATAATGAGTTTACAAGCCCTTGATTTAGGCTTAAGCTCATAATCCTATGCAAAACACCTAAAACAATAAATAACTGAAAACACAAAAACAAACAATAATCGTCTCCTTCAGGATTCTTTTCTCATCACACTCATTCAAAAACGAGAACTTGCTTCTTCCGTCTAATGCAATACAATTAGCACTCGAGCCAGGCGAGTCATACACTTGAGCATTGTAAACACCCCAAATTTGCCCTCACCCATTTTCACCATGGCTTGTGATCTTTTCATATGCATAAACTCAATCATAGCATCTCATACCACATTTTGGATTCACTGCATTGCTTCTAAGTCATCTGCATCTAGGGTTTGTGATCTGAGCCATCCCTGAGCCATTTGAGCCACTTCAAAGGTCTTCAATCACTTCAAAGGGGTCCATGTATGTTCAAGCATCATATTATATCCTCACAAAGTCAAGGAAGTCAAAGAATCACAAGAAATGAGAAAGGCATGGGAGCAGAGCTAGGTTTAACTACACAGATGACCTAGAATTAGGGTTTTGGTTTCAGAGGCCATAACTCCAAATTTTTTGGTCATTCTTGTTTATATTGGTCTCTATATGTTATAAGGATCATGCATATCAATTTTCATGAAGAAATTCCATGAGGAAGGCATCTAATCAAGAGTTGACTTCTTGAGCAAGTCAGTGCAAAATCAGGGCATCTGAGGCCCCCAATGACCCAACCAAAGGGTGTTATTCATTATTTTGAATGTGTATGATCTTTATTTGATCATAAAAGGTGTTAGAAGTTCATAAAATTTAAGAATTTCAAGCCATTTACAAAGTTGCCTTTTTGGGAAAGTGACTTGTAATGTAAACTTGGCATTTTGGGAAAGTTTTTCAACCTCCTCAAATTGATTCAAAAATGCTTCAAATGAGAAAACTTTGGTCATGAAAGATGTAGAATGGATCATTCCCTTTTCAAAAAGTACAAGAACTTTTTCTAATTCATTTTGGATCAAAAGTTATGGCTTTGCAAAGTTGGGAAAAATCATGAAATTTCCACTTTTAGCACCAAAGAGGGATTTTTGCAAATTCAAATTCCAAGCATTTTTAAGACCTCTAAGTGACTTCTTTGCATCATTATAACATGTTACAACTTATAAAAGTCAAGTTTGTGCCATGTTTTTTTCATTTCCATGCCTTGGATCACAAGTTGCATTAGGCATGTTTCATAAAGGCTTCAAATTTGAAACTTTGCAAAAGAGACCTCTCATGTTTGAATTGAACTCCAATTGGTACCAAAGCAGCATAACAATATTGCATAACTCATTTTGTCACATTTTGCCCAAAATATCACAAGTTTTCTTGCCTTGGTTCATGAGAAAATCCAAAGAGGGAAATGTGCAAGAACCTTGGAAACCCTTGATCAAGGCTAGCCAGCTCACAAAGTCAGATCCAAAGGCCTTCCTTGACTCAAGCTGAGGCAAGACACCCCTCTAGATCTCTTTTGTCCCAGCCCATACTTGGAGTACACAAGGTCTTGACTTTTTTGCATTTTTCCCATACCAATCCCACAGTGCCACCACCAACTCTCTGCCCAATCAGAGTCAAATATGTGGACATCAAGCAACCCTAAACACACCATACACAAGCTAGAAGCTCCCACATTGCAGCATACACAAAAATCTGCCAAGAACTTCCCATCTTCGAATCTCTTCACACAGCCCTCAAACATCAAAAATTCCTTCACACACAAACCACAAATCACTCATAGAACAAAATCCACCCCCTGAAACTGCTTGAATCATCACCCACAGAGACCTCCATTTCTGCTACACCAGAGTTGAATCACTCAAACCAACCACTCCCCAAGCTTTCTAAGCTCCATTCCATCATCAGGAGGTTCAAGGGAGAAGGATTGCATAAAGCTTGAGGCCAGAGAGCTCAGAATCAGGAAAGCTTCATCTGTGGTAAGAGGAAGAACATTTTTCCCAGAAGTTGTTTTTTAAGTTCATTTATGATGCTATGTACTCTCCTGATCATGAATATGTATTTATTTTTTGAAATGTGGAAGAAACTAGCAAGTATGGCATCTCTGAACATTTTCCCGTGTTTTGTGTTTTGCTTCGATTCAGGCTTGTGAGTGAAAATAAATGAATTTGAGATGAGGGGTTAGGTTCAGATTGATGAGAGGATCATTTTGGTGGAAGAAATTTCATGTTTGGTAACCTGTAGAAGATTCTAGGGTTTTTGGTTCGCCGGAGAAGACGACCGGAACACTGTTCCGGCCGTATGAATTTGATTAACCCTAATTAGGTTTAGCTGTGTAATTAAGGGAGTTTGAATGTAGGCCGTGCGATTAGTCATTCCCGCGTGTGTTGGATGGCTGAGATTTCATGATTAGCCCTAATCAACCATTAATTAATTAAATCTAGGATTAATTAAGTATTAAATAAATATTAGCCAGGTTTGAACCTGGGCCGTAGGATTGCGCGCCAAGTCCATCCTCACAAACCCAGATCAAATCCTGGCCTCTCCTTTAGATTACTTTCTGTTTTTTTTTCATTTCTTTTTCATTTTATTTGCACGAATTATTTAAAATAGCAAATCACATTTAAAAATTCTGAAAATTTTTGTCAAGCATTACTTTAATTTTTAGAACCCAATAATATTTTTATTTTTATTTTTTGCATTAAAAATCTTTTTTAAATCATTTAAATGTTTACTTTTAATTAGTTAATGAAAATTAATTAATTAAAAATACATTTAGGTATTTAAAAATCCCAAAAAAATTCACATTGCATTTTAAAACATATAGAAACATTATCCAACTCTCAAAGCAAATTTCTTTTTGGTCCTTAATGCCTTTTGATCGTTTTCATTGGAATTAAATTCATTTTAAGGCAATATTTTTGTTCAAACTTGGAAAAATCCATTATGCCTAACCATTGAGAGTTTGATGATGGTTCTTCTTGCATTGCATCCTTCATGGCATTTAGTTTATAGGATAAATTTGGTTTGAATTGATCTTCCATTTCCAATTTGTTTTGCATTTTTCATGATGAGGTACCTTAAAACCCTAATTGACTTAGAAAAATCATAACTTGCACTAGGTTAAGAGTTAGGTCCCCTCCTTTGGGCAGTGAACTTGTGTAGGGTTGGGTTTCCTTGGATTGCATTTTCAATTTTTTATCATGTCATTTGCTTATGATTTTGAATTTTGCTTTGTGTGTTGTGTATAAACCCTAATTTGTGCTTTCATTTGCATCCATCCCTCATTTGCTGGCATCCAATGACTTGCCATGACATTTTGTGCATCCACATGATTCATAATACATCTTAGGACATATTAGAATCATGTTTGATCATTGCATCCTTCATTTGTCATGTTATATGTCCATTGCATTTCATAAACTTTCATGAACTTCCATGGTTAAAAGCATGCCTCACTTACATCCTTATGCTTGTTTGATCATTCTCATCTCTTGTCATGTGTTTGCATCATCCCTTAGCATAATCAAAATCATGTTTATGCTTCTGGTTTTGGTTTGCATCATGGCATTCCATCTCATTTGCATTGCATTTCATTTCTTTTGCTAACTTTTCAGGTGGTAAGTTGTTTTGAGAAGTGAATTTGCCTTCACTTCTCACAATCTCTTCTCACCCCTCTCTTGCATCATTGCTGCATTTTATCTTGTCTTTGTGTGAGCTTGCTCATTCTTTCTCTTTCTTACTCTCTTCCTTCAAGCAACTTGTTTTCTTAAGTGAAGCAAGTTGTCTTACTTCTCTCTGCTTCTTGCTCCTTTCATCTGCTTCCTTCCTGGTGGTTTCTCTGAAGATCTTCTTGCAAACCTCAAGAACCCTAGGAACAACCAAGCATGATAATAATTAGGGTTTGATTAGTCCCCCATTTAGTTTTGCCTTTGTGTCATCTTTGAGTCTTCTTCCTCTCATCTCATAACTAAGGATTAAACCCTAAAGGCTTTAAGGCTTTGTGATTAAGCTTATACATGCATCCTTCTATTAGGATGGAGTGTATAACTTTAATCCTAAGTGTTAAACCCTTAATGTGTTTAAATCCTTTAATCCATCCACTTAATAATCACTAAGACAAATAGCTTGTAACTTGGGCCTTGCATTAGGGTTCTAATTCTTCCTTAACTGGTTAAGAAGGACTAACCCTAGTGTTAATGGACAAGTCCCCCTCAAGTTGTCTTACAAACCATAAAAATCACTTATTCATCTTATCATTAACTAAAATCCATCTAATAAAGGCTTTGTTTTGTCATGAGGTTAATCCCTAATCATGGATTAAGTTGAGGAGTTTTTCTCAGCTTAAATGTTCTCATCTATCATCCTTCTATTAGGATGGTGTAATGAGTCCATTAAATCTTTTATTATGGCTTAATCTCATTACTCAACACTAAACCAAAACGACAAAAACATCTAAATAAATGCAAGTAGGTTAATGGTCTTAATCTTACATCATGGTGATTAAGTGTGAGGTGCTTACTTCATACTTAAGGTATTCTCATTACCCCTAATCAGAGGGAGGATGTGATGATTTTACTAACCATTTGGTTTAGGCTTAACCTCATTTTCATATGACAAACTTCAAAAAGAAATAAAAGACTGAAAACTCAAAAACAAACAATAATTGTCTCCTCCGGGATTCTTTTCTCATCTCATTCACTCACAAACGAGAACTTGCTTCTTCCGTCTAATGCAAGACAGTTTGCACCTGAGCCAGACAGGTCATACACTTGAGCATAGACAAGTAAGCAGTTCACAAGTCAATTTATCTTTCAGTCTCTTTGGGTCGAACTACGGTGTTCTGACTTCCTCATTGCACGAGAGGATACGTAGGCATAACTTAACAGTTATTGAACAAAGGTCTCTGTATATTCCCCCTCCTTCAGCATTATTCTTTAAGCCTCATAGTCTTGAGCATTTCATTTTTGTTCTTACACTGACACTTCACTTATACACTTCACATCTCTTTTACACTGACACTTGCATTCTTTTCCAGCTTTGATACACAAATTGCATTGACACTACCCCTTTAAAACACAAATCTTTTAAGCGTTGATCCCGTCGAGTACGACAAACAATCTGAGTGCTAGTACCTTCCCAGGTTGTAAGCAACCCCCTTTCTCAGTCTCTCTGGTTCGCAACCGTCTAATCCATATCTTTTCTTAGGTTTATGCAGCGTTTCCTTTCCTCCGGGATAAATATGCCTAGCTGGCGACTCTTGTCTTTTGAGTTCACCCTTGTGTGTACTCTCCCTTTCGCCGACCGTTCGCGTCTGTACCCCTTCTGACCTAGGTGTCATTTTGGTGGGAGCGACAACTTGGTGACTCTGCTGGGGAGCCTTATACTGTAACCAGGGCTTCTGGTTCTTTTTGTGGGTTCCTCCTAGCGCTTGTTTGATTTGTGTTTACTGGGGTGTTATGTGCTAATTGTGTTCATATAGTTGCTTTATTTATTGCTTTATGTACAGCTTTATTTATTGCTTTCTTTACATTTTTTCATACTTCATACTGTCATTATCATTGCTGGATCTGTTCTTCTGTCTTGGTGGGTGGGGCTCTATTGAGAGTTTAAGGCCCTATACCTAGGACCTGAGTGACACCTAGGCTAGAGTGGTTCATGTTCTTTCCCATTCCATTTCGGTCTGGTGCGGGAATATGAAACATGGTTCAGATATGAGTTTCTTCTTGAGAACTCTGTGCTACAGATTTCCTGTAGTGCTAGGGCTATCTGGGAAGCCTGCTAAGTCTGGATGACCTTTATTATGACCATCAGAAACTGGGGTGAATTAGAGGAGGATCTTTTATGGTTATTGTAAACACTGTACCTCCGGGTTAGAAGTGTTTACACTTCTCATAACTGATCCAAGTCTGAGGATCCTTGTTTTAGAACACTACCTGTGAGGGGGTTGGGCTGTTTGCAGGTTTGCAGGTACCTTTGGCCACATCATAGCCTGTTACTGATTTTGTTTAAGAGTACTCCACTTTGGACAGTTCTTGTGATTTAACCCTGGACATGTGACTCTTTATTTGAGTCCCCTGCCTTGGTTACTGGATTTCTGAACCTCCATCAGGACTTCTTGAATATACATGGGCTTTATATCAAGACAGTAATCAGATCCAGCTTGATCACAAACCCTTTGCATATCATTTGCATACATCATCATTGCATCATTTAACATGTGTTTATTTGTTTTTCAGGGTATCCACATTATATTTGGTTTGGTTTTGACCCCTTCATGTGCATAGACCTCTGTTTCATCAGTTATCTGCTGCAACTATCTTCATCAGTTGACTGCTTCAGCTATCTTCATCATCACCAACATCAGCCTATCAGTGGCTCATCTCCAGTATCAGTCTTGATCCCTATCAGCACTTGTCTTCAGCTCTTCATCAACACTCATGTCTGCACCCAGGAAGAGCAACATTTCATACCATTTCTTTGAGCCTGTGTTGACTGGTATCAGGCAGGTCCAGGCACTTATCACTCCAGACCACATCCCATTATTCAAAGAGCATTATGGAGGCATCCTTGATATGGTTATGGACCTAGACCCTTCTTAGAGGAGTATGATCCACACCTACCTACAGTTTTATGACCTTCCTTTGAGATGCTTCACATTCCAAAACTTTCAGCTAGGACCTCTGCTGGAGGAGTTTTCATCATTGATTGGAGTACCTGTCAGGGGTGATGTCCCCTTCAACCCAGAGATGACTTCTCCCAGCAATGGAGAAGTAGCAAAGGCACTGTACCTAGAGCCTGCATTGATTGAACAAAGCATGACAACAAAGGCTGGGATTCCTGGTTTGCACTTAGACTTCTTGACTTCTCAGGCCATCCTGAAGGCCTCTTCAGGAGAATGGAGGGCAGTTTGTGCACTGTTAGCCCTCAGCATATACGGGGTTATACTATTTGCAGATGAGCCCAAGTTTATCAGCAAGAATGCCATTCATCTTTTCCTTCTGAGGAACCCAGTACCCACATTGCTGGGAGATTTCTATTATTCCATTCATCAGAGGAATGAGAAACAGAGAGGGAAGTTGGTGAGATGTTGTGCTCCTCTGTTTCATACCTGGCTACTCAAACACTTACCTAAGACTGATGCCTTCTTGAATCCTCACCAACAGAAGAATTGGGCTAAGAGACTTATTGCTCTGACTTCATATGACATCAGATGGTGCACCCCGAGCACCAAAGGCAAGGACATCATCACTAGCTGTGGGCAGTACCCAAATGTACCTCTAATAGGAGTGAAGGGTTGCATCAATTACAATCCTTTGTTGTTTAAGAGACAACTGGGCTATGCTTTAGTCCACCCTCCTAGAGTACAAGATTTAGCTGAGACCTTGTATTGTGAGATAAAGCCTAATCTAGCTGCTGTCAGACAAGCATCTTGGGCTTGGGACAACATCCAGACAAAGGGGGTGGCTATTCTTGGGAAGTGTAATAATGTTGCTTCAGCCCAGTACTATGAATGGTCCCATGCTAGAGCTCAGATTACTGGAATGCCCTTTACCATGGAGGACACACCTGGACCTTCTACAGTACAGCCAACAGCCACTGTCAGCCTGGAGGATTTTGAGAAACTAAAGGAAAGGAATGAGAATCTGTCTCAAGCTCTGAAGAAGACCCTCTGGGAGAGGAGTGATGGTCGTCTGGACATTGAGAGGTTGGAGAGGCTTAGGGTGGAGCATCTGGCCAAGATTGAGAAAACAGAGGACTACATCAAGAAATCAAGAGCTGGGGAGCAAATATTGAAGAATGCCTGTAAGGAGGCCAAACTTCAGAAGGCTAGGACTGATCTCTATCTGCAAGAAAGTCAAGCTAGGTTGGTCAGGATAACTGAAGCTCGAACTCAAGAAGATCAGAGAACTCAAGCCAGGATTGAGCAGTTAGAGGCCAATGAAAAGAAACAACAAGAAGCTTTGCTGGCAGCCCAGAAGGAGATTTCAGAGTTGAAGCTTAGGGCTGGTTTGAAGAGGTCAAAGGACCAGGACAGGCACAAGAAGCTGACCACTGCTATTGCCACTAGGAACCTCCTCATCAGGACCATTACAGAGCATCCAGCTGGTCCGGTGACTGAGGCACTGCTGAAGGAGGTTAAGGAGGATGAGTTTGGACTTGATGTCTGACTTTTTGTTTGTTGTTGCTTTCATTTGATGTACTTTTCTTTTATATTGTATTTTGACCCTTCAGGGGCATGTGTTGTAAAAAACAAACTATGTATTAGGCACCATTTGTAATATATCTGTTAGTTTGTTTCCATTTGGGTTTTCTTTTCTCACCAACATCAAAGCATCTTCCTCGAGGTCTGGAAAGGTCAAAACCAAGAACCAAGCCGGATACCTTGGAAAATAAATAAGCATACTGCATTGCATACTAACTTTTGTTTTGTTTTGTAGGTTTTGTTATTATTTTGTTTGTTTTTAACTCTGTTATGTCTCAGGAAATATTGCTCGCAGAAGAGTGTTCCCTGTCAACCGTGCACACCGGTATCCTACTCGCAACAACCTTCCGGGTATTCTAATGGAGCAAGTACAGCAAGACCTGACCGAGGTCAGAACCCAGATGGCTAATGAAAGGGTGGAGATGAGAAACCAAATGGCCCAATTCATGACTGTAATGACGGGCTTAGCCCAGAGTCAGGAAAGGCTAAGGGCATTGGTAGAAAGACAAACCCCCGAGGAACCTCATCCTGGGACTGGAGGAACAAGTAATAATGAAAGGGGACAGCCTCATGTTAATCCACCTGTATTTGGACCTCATCTAGATCCGGAAGTCAATGTCCCGGGTAATGTGCAAGGAAATACTACTGGGGGAGGATCTTACAAGAAGACCCCCAAGAGGAGCAATTTACTGTCATGGGAGCTGGGGATGAAGTCTATGATAGGAGGTTTGATGAAATTGCTGAGAAGTTGATATCTCTGGAGTCTCAAAACTCCTTGGGTTTTGATTTAATAGATATGGGGTTAGTAGACGGGGTAAGAATTCCCCACAAGTTCAAACCCCCGTGCTTCGAGAAATACAATGGAACCTCCTGTCCACGAACTCACCTGCAGTCCTTTCTGGGGAGACTTAAAGCATACACCATGGATGAAAAGCTGTGGATGTTCTATTTTGAAGATAGTTTGAATGGGGCTTCAAGGGAGTGGTATTCACACTTGACCAGGGCTACTATCAGATGCTGGAAGGACTTAGCTGAAGCCTTCATCAGGCAGTACCAATACAATCTGGACATGGCTCCTAACAGGACCCTCTTGATGGGAATGTCTCAATCCTCCAGGGAATGCTTCAGGGAATATGCCCAAAGGTGGAGACAGCTTGCTGCTGTCCAGCCACCCATGTCGGAAAGAGAAATGGCCGACATGTTCATGAATACTTTGCAAGGAACATACATTGATAGGTTGGCTTCCTTTTCTTCTACTAGCTTCGCAGACGTGGTTATAGCCGGTGAAAGAATTGAAAGTATGCTAAAAATGGGCAAAATTTCTGATAATGGTGCAAGTTCGTCCAGTAACCCCAGGAAGCCTTTTGTGGGACCTCGAAGGACCGGTGAGACAAATGCCATCCATGCCAGCTGGGGCAGACCTCAGTATGTCCACAGATCAGTAGCAGCTGTCACTATTCCAGCTCTGATTCCTTAGCAACCAGCATATCAACAACCACAACAACCCCATTATCAACATCAAGTTCAGTACCTGCCACAGAGAACCTACAACAACAATAACAGCAATCAATAACAAAGACCCTTCCAGCAAAGACCATCACAGGCAAATAGGGTGGTTGACCCTATCCCTATGCCTTATGTTGCCTTTTTGCCACAACTCCTGAAACTTAACTTGGTTGAGTTAAGGACATTGGCACCACCAGATCCCTCCAATCTCCCAAAGAATTATGATGTCAACGCCAGGTGTGCTTTCCATTCCAATGCACCAGGCCACAATACTAAGAAATGCAGGGCTTTGCAGATGAAAGTTCAAGATCTGGTGGATTCTAAAGCCCTCAACTTCGCACCTCCTCCGAATGTCAACAGAAATCCTATGCCTAATCATGGTGGGCCGAGGATTAATGCCATTGAGGAGGATAAACCATCTACTTTGATCACCAGTGTTGCACAAATTCGAACACCTCTGGTCGAGATTAAAGCTCAACTTCTAGAGTGCCAGGTGTTTCCCGGGTGTGAGCTCGGTTGTGGGTATTGCAACATTGCGGTCAACGGGTGTGATAATTTGAGAAGTGGCATAGATGGTATTATCAAGGATGGTATCCTTCAGATCTCAACAAAGGCGCCTATAAATCCAGCAATCCCTTTGACAACAATTCCTGATTCTTCTACAACAGCAGCAACAATCATTCCAACCGATTCATCAATATCATCAACAATGGCTTCATCCATCACTTCAACAAATCAAATGTCAACCACCATTTCTTCTACAACATCAGCATCCTTTTTACCAGCAGAATCTTCTACAACGCCAATAGAAATTAATGAAGATGTCTCAGCAGTCACCATTTACTATGATCCATCAGATGTTCCTCCAAACAACAATTTCCAACAACAAGCAGTGGCACTTCCTGCCAGATCACCAGTTACAATTTACTACGATCTGCACACCATTACGGTACCCTCATCTGCAGCAGTAAGTCCAGTTACCATCACGATGCCTGGACCAGTTCCCTATGAAAGCAGTAATGCCATACCTTGGCATTATGGCTCTGATCTCTACTGCAACGGGGAGAAAATCACTTTGGATTCTTCAACTTCTTCTCCACAGATTGATAATGTTGGGGGAGGCGGAAGCTTTACCAGAAGCGGACGCCTTTTTGCCTCACAAGTACAAAGACCTAATGCTGAAGCAGAAGCTACTGCTAAAGCAAAAGGAAAGAGTGTGGTACCTGAAGAGCCAACTGTCAGAGAAACTCAGAAGACATCTTTTGAACAAAATGTAGATGAGTTTATGAGAATCATAAAAAGAAGTGATTACAAGGTGGTGGATCAGCTTCACCAAACTCCCTCAAAGATCTCTATATTATCACTGTTAATGTGTTCTGAAGCTCACAAGAATGCATTATTGAAAGTCCTGCACGCAACATACGTGCCAGAGGAGATCACCGTTAATCAGCTAGAAACCGTTGTGGCGAATGTCAACACCAGTCATGGACTGGGCTTTACCAATGCTGACTTAACAATTGAGGGGCGTAACCACAACAAGGCTTTACACATCACCTTGGAATGCAAGGGTGCTGTTCTGTCTCATGTACTGGTGGATACTGGGTCTTCACTCAATGTTCTACCAAAGAAAGCCTTAGTGAAGTTGGAGTATGATGTCTTGGCATTGCATCCGAGTAATTTGGTGGTGAGAGCATTTGATGGCTCTAAAAGATCAGTGCTTGGGGAGATTGATCTGCCTGTGATGATTGGCCCGCAGACCTTTAAAATTACCTTCTATGTGATGGACATTCAGCCGACCTACAGCTGTTTGTTGGGTAGACCCTGGATCCATGCCGCTGGCGCAGTTACGTATACCCTTCACCAGAAGCTGAAATTCGAGTGGGAAGGCCAGATCATCACCATCTGTGGGGAAGAAGACATCTTTGTTAGCCATCTGGCTACGTATAAGTACATTGAAATGGATGGAGAGATCCATGAAACTATGAGCCAAGGGTTTGAGGCCCTGAACATAAATGAAGCGTCTGCTGTACTGGGAACCTACATAACGTCGTATCAGCAAGCCCGGAAGGTTGTTGAAGAGGGTACTGCCCAAGGCTGGGACAAGCTGTTGCCCATGGAGAAGAAAGAAGACAGATTTGGGTTGGGTTACAGACCAACTCAACAAGATCAATCAGAGGCTGCCGAGAAGCCCAGTTTTGTCAGCAGGGGAATGCTCACCCCGGATGCTGTAAACAACTTGGAAGAGAAGGAGGAAAGTGACCGCAACCTGGAGAGCTGGATACGTCCAAGGATCCCGGGGAGCCAAGTCCTTAACTGGTCTTCCCAGGAAATTATAAGGGTTACTCCTGCAGAGTAATTATTATTTCCTGTATTTTTAAGCATGCATCAAGTCTTGCATCTTGCCCAAGATGACAAGACTCATTTTGTAATCGGGCCATCTTGTAATTTTGTGCAAATGGATTAATCAATGAATATCGGACATCTTTTGCAAATGAGTCTTTTTTCTTTTCCGCTCACTGTTTTTCATTTTTCTTTTTGTACAAAAATAAAGTGGCAATGTTTTCCAAAATGAAAACTTCATTTCACCTTTTCTAAACAAGATTAAAATTGATCACTAAAATGAACAATCTAAACCCTTGCAGAGAGTGCCTTTCAGATTGCACCGACAACAACACTGCTATGACTTCGTATGACTTTGACAATCCAATCAATCAAGCTGATGAAGGGGTTGAAGAAGATTATGAGCTTCCTGAAGAGCTAGCCAGGTTGTTAAGGCAAGAGGAGAAGGTTATCACTCCTCATCAGGAGGAAATCTAAACGGTTAATCTTGGTACGGAAGAAGACGTAAAAGAAGTTAAGATTGGGGCCTGCCTGCAGGATTCAGTGAAGAAGCAACTAGTTGATATGCTTCGGGAGTATGTGGATTTGTTTGCTTGGTCTTATCAGGATATGCCAGGATTGGATACCGATATGTTCATGCATAAGCTACCTTTGAAAGAAGACTGCCCGCCGGTAAAACAGAAGTTGCACCGTACTCGCCCAGATATGGAAATGAAGATAAAGGAAGAGGTACAGAAGCAGTGGGACGCCGGTTTCCTTGCTGTGACTAGCTATCCGCCGTGGGTTGCTAATATTGTACCTGTGCCTTGTAACACCCCAAATTTGCCCTCTCGTTTTCATAGCATCTAGCATATCATTTTTCATATTTTGCACCGCATCATTAGCATAGAAAAATGAAGCATAACATTCATTGTTGAAGCATAGCATGGATCATGGCAGTGATTTCGGTTGGATGTGGTTGTTCAGTTCGTGATCTGATTCATATGGATATTTGACTTGATCTTGGTCAGGCTATCAAGAGATCTGTTTCAACTGAGTATTTTATCAGGATTGTTTCTCGGATAGTGTGTGCCCAAGTCAAGTTGTTGTGTATGGAATGCTTCAAATTGTCAAGTTGTGGTTTGTGTTGTTTTGGTCCAGAAATCAGTTTTATCATGATTCATCAGTGGCGAATGGTTCAGGGGGTTGGAGATTCATTTTAATCAGATCTTGTTGGAAAAAAGCTCAATTGTGGCATGTGCATCAGTGGCTTTTGATACGTTCATATTCATATCCAATATTTCCATTATTTCCTATCCATTCACCCATATTTAATAACCATACTATTTTTCAAATCCAAAAGTCATTCCAAGTTCATATCCAATTGATACCATAATCCTTTCCATTTTAATTCAAGTTTCTATCCATTTATTTTTATCACAATTTATAACAAGTTCTTTATTCACTTTTATTTGTTATTCATATTCAAATAATCATTTCTTAAACCATACTTATCCATCTATTCATACAAACACATTTATTGTTATTACCATTAACCCTCAGTAAAAAGTCATTTTCTATAAAGCCCACTTGCATCAAGCTTATTTCCTTTTGTTCTAAAAAGAAGCCAACATTTGTTTCATATCATCAAAATTATAACAAAAAAAAGAAAGAATTGAAATAATAAATGGTGAAACTGAACACGTGATCAAGCCACCACCATCACGTAACAAGCAAGGGTGATTCAGCATAAAAACGAAAAAAAAGAAAGAAAAAAGAAAGCAACATGGTGCCAAGGGCACGTCACACGTCACTCTTCACCTTTGCCCATAACAGTCAAAACGCATGGAATATGTGAACGAAACGCAAGTTTGTAGCACGCAAAAACCGTGATCATGAAGGCAATAATTTGTGAAAATCCATAACAGAATTGAAAGGAGGGGAGTTTGTTACAAAAAACGACCTCTCTCGCCATCAGCCAAATTTTCGGATGAATCAAAAATAAAAAAAACTCTCTTTGTGACAATCTTCAAAGATCTTGCATCACTCTCCATTATCATAGCACAAACAGATTTTCCATCCTGCATCATAATAAAAAACGGAATCACTCTCTCCGCCAATTCGTCACCAATAACAGAAAAGCAAAGAGAACAAAGTTGAACTCATCGTGATTGGCTTCTGTGTATCAATTTCATTCATCACCAAGCCAAACACGGATTCCATCCTTTCCATCACACAACAATCATAAATCAAAATCGAATCAGCCGTCATCATTCTGCACTAACTGAGTTCCTCTTCACAGATGCTTCTTCGATCTCGAGAGTCAACCTGCAGAAGCACGCTCATCACTCATCCTCATTGACATCGCACGAACTTCAATTTCGCGCTTCGCTCAAAGGACGGAGAGCTTTAGCAACTTATATCATCGTTTTCATCGCGCGTCGGCATCTTCGTCGACAGATCGTTATTTCTCCGGCGTATAACCGATGCAAGTCGCAGTGTCGAAGGTTGGTGAACTTTGATTTTCAGGCTTGATTACCGTACTGTTATTGTAAATCGTTTGGTTGCGATTTTGTGCTTCTGTTTATTCGTGCTTCTGTTTATTCGATCCGCTCCGTTGATTGCGTTTTTGAAAGTTAGGAATCCGGATTTGAGGTGAAGGAAGTTGTTTGAGGGAGTTTGTTTTTGTTATTTTGTGTTTGGGAGGCGGTAAAGGTGAGGTGGAGGTGAAAGCCGGCGAGGTCGCGATGAGGAAAGTGAAGGAGGACGGCGGTCTTCGGTGAGGTGAATGGAGTTGACGGCGCAGTTTTGTTGGAGGAGGAAGAGAGTTGGCCGGTGAGGCTTTAGCCGGCGTCGGCGCCGTTCTTGGAGGAAGAAGAGGGGAAGTCAGTGAGATAGAGAGACTTAGGTTATTTTTATTTTTGTTTTCATGTTAAAGATGTTAAGAATATTAAAAAAGTTTCATAAAGATAATGAAATTGAGTTTAACGAGATGATAAGGTGATAAGATCATAGCAACTTTTGTGATTCTTGTCCACACCGGCGGTGACACTTGTCACCGTCCGATAGGACCCTCCGTCTAGCGTTCCTACGTGCTCACTCACTGTAACAATCATAAGCCTGCGTTTTTAGACCGTGTGATGATCCTACTTTGGTGGTCCATCGAATCAGATGCTCCATAAGAAAGTCAATCGTTGATTGGCACCTCACCATAACTCCCTGCGGACCCTTGCGTTTGGGCCTCTCTCTTTCTGCTCCTCGCACCCCTCGTAGGCCCAGTTCTCTTTTTCCTAACTTCTTCTTTTTTCTAGTTGCACCCTCTCCAGCATTTCCTTAGTTTTTATTTCCTTTTTTTTATATTAGTTTCAAAGAAATTCATTTAAAATAGTAAAATTCATTAGAAAAATCCACAAAAAATATTTTTGTTTTCATAATCCATTTTAGAAGTTTCTCATTTTTTTTATTTCTCTGTTTTTATTATTGTCTTTTTCTTTAATTTCTTTTTCATTTAGTTTCCATAATTAGCACCTTATCTTGTAAAATTCGTTTCTTCCACCTCAATTAACTTTTTAACTCCATTCTTTTTGCATTATTTCATAGACTCGTAAAAGTACCTAAAAACATCTTTCTTATATTTTTAATTCCATTTTATCCATAGTTTTGTAAGTCGTATTTGTGCGTTTCCGTTACTTGTTCTTAAGCGATTTTGTGCGATGATTCAGTGAAGTTTCTTTGTGAATTTTTGTGAGATATTTTGAGGCATTGTTGGTTGCTGGTTATTGACTTTAGATATTTAATTTCATAATTTTCTCATGTCATTTGATATCTGTTTGGAGTCTCGTCTCTTAGGTAGTGTTTCGTGCCTCCTTATTCCTTCTTGCTAACATAGTTTGAGGAAGGCATTTAGGCCATCCTATTAGGATTTGTGGGTCTTTGTTTTAGGTCACCTATAGGGTTAGGTACTGACTTTTTGGTTTGGTTTGGCTTGTGATTGTCATCTTTTGGTTTGCGTAAATATTCTTATTTGTTTGCTTGTATTACTAACTTTTCAGGGGCTATGGTAAGTGTGAGGTGTGGAAATTAAGTTCCACATCTCTAATTCTTATCTCTTCCTATTATGTTTATGTGAATTAACCCTATTTTGTTGGGCCTAGGCCTTTCTCATCCCTTCTTCTATCTTCTTCTTCCTTCTTCATTAGGATAGAAACCTCACTAACCCTTAGGATATCCATGCATGTTAACACTTAGGATTGCTTTAGTCCCCTTTAGAATTTTTCCTTTGAGATCCTTTGGTGCTCTCTCTCTATTCTCATCTTCAAAATTAATTTTAATTCACTTAATAAAGATTGAGTACCTTCATGTGACATGAGACTTTGCTATGAGATGCTCACATGCGTTCCATTTCGGGGCGAGGTGTGAGTCATCACTCGTGGTGGATAGGTCTTAGCATGAGTACATCACAAAGAAAAGCTAAAAAAACACTTCTTAACCAAAAAACCACAAAAACACTTAATAATGGTAATAGGCCAGTGTGCTTGAGCCTTCACTTGTGGGACTAGCTGTGGGGATTTCCTCCATAGATAGGTGTGCCTCTTGCGTATTCCATTTCGGGATGATGTGAGACGTACACATCCCATTGAGTAAGACTTAGGTACACTTACCTATGCAAACCTTCACTCATAAAAGCTTCATAAAAAACACCAAACAAGCAATAAACGTCTTTCCTTCGGGAATTCTCTTCTCACCTCATTCGCTCCGTCCGCGAACTTGCTCCTACTTGTCATTTTGCAAGACGGTTACGCACTCGTCGTCCGAGTCTGCAACACCTGAGCAATGGCATAGGCAGTTCAAGCCTTTAATTCACAAGCAATTTCCTTGTTACCCCTAGTTAGGGGAACTACGGCGTCTCTGATCCTCATTATCCTGATGAGGTACGTAGGCAGCGGGGTAGGGCCCGTTCGAGCACAATCTTTATTTTCCCTACATTTCTTCTCTTTATTTTCTTTTCAATTCTTTTCTCAGTTTCTTTTCCAGTCCATTTCTTTTCTTTTGCTGCAGTTTTCATACCCTCACCCTTTGAAATAGTCTCTTTTGCAAGCGTGGATCCCGTCGGGTACGACGGACGGATTGGGGTGCTAATACCTTCTCAATTCGTAACCGACTCCCAAACTCAGATCTTTGGTTCGCAGGACCTTGTCCTTTCCTTCTTCCTCAGGTTTGTGCAACATTACCTTTCCCATTCATTCGGGATAAAAATGTCTGGCTGGCGACTCTAACCTTTTCGCGCCACTTTCGCGTTTGTACTAGGATGAAAATACCGGGAGCGACAGCTGGCGACTCTGCTGGGGACTGCACACCAGATGATCTCTGGTTCCCTCGTGAGTCTCTCCTAGCGCTTGTGTGTTGTTGTTTCATGGGGTGATGTTTGTTTGTTGTGGCTTGTTGTATTTTACTGTTGTTTATTTACAGTTTTATTTACAGTTTTCAGTATTTATTTTCCGCATCATATATCATATTGGACTGTCTGGACTGGTTTTCTGTTTGGTGGGCTCGGGTGATACTGTTTCTGAGAGATAAGCCAAGTACCCGGCTCGAGTGCACCCTAGGACTAGAGTGGACATATTGTACTCGCATGTGACATGATGAGTGGCGATGTGTTTCACGCCCAGATTGCGACCGTCTTGGAAATATCTTGTGTGGGGATTTCCTCCACTTCGGGATAGGACCTTGATAGTTATGTGCATCTGGGGACCGATCATTGAGAACCTTTGTGGAAACAACCCTCTCCAGTGGTGGCAGTGGCAGACCACATTTTGTGGCAAACCCATTCGCACCCAAGGGTCCACTGGGGACTCGCATTGGATGGCCTGGTTCTCTTATAGGAACTCAGTCAAAGCATCTGGTCGTATGACATTAGTACTGTATCCTACGGGCTGAATGTACTATTGTTTCTCGATTTCAGCACTTGAAGCTGGGAACCTATAGGGGATGCTTGTTTTTCCCGGACTCAGCTGAGGCATCCCTGCGTAGTACATAATGCCTAACCGATTCCCTGATTTGGTCATGAGCCATTTCTCGGAAATGGTGAAAGTATTATTGCTATTCGGCTTTGAGAGTCCGTGATGTCTGACCCGGAGCCTACCCGTGAGATTGGGAGGGGTTTACAGGTTTGCAAGAACCCTTGACCTCAACATACCCTTCATCATCAGTGCGATCTTATGTTTTGATCCGGTTACTATGGTTCTGGAGTTCTTGATCCTTGGTTTTGAGTTCTTATCAGATGGTTATTATTCAGAGGGCATATATCATCAGTTGCTTGGTTCTCAGCTCAGTGTGCCGTATCCAGACAGACACCAGTTCTCGATCATTTGCCAGTTGCATACATGCCATCATAGCATTCTAGCATACATGTTCAGTTGTTTCTGAGGATCTCATCCCTGAATTATTTCTGTTGGATTTTTGTATAAAAATGTGGATCAAAGCAGATAGATTCTTTGGAAGTAACTGAACATGGCATCTCATATCATTTGCATTGCATTTCTGTTTCACAGGCAGAGCTCATCCGTTCTTTGTTCACCATCTACAGTTGAGACTCCAGTTCTCGTATCAGACTTGAAGCAACTTTCGAGAAAAATCATGGACCCTGGAGAGCAAAGCCAGTTTGCAAGTGTTGGGTTGACAAAAGATCAGTGGGACCAACTTTTGGAGGCTATGATGACTTTGGCAAGGCAGGATGGCCGTAATTCCGCTCAAGCTCAGCCGGCACAGACCCCTGTTGGGAATCTAGATGTTCAAGAGCGCCAGGTCGCCCGAAGTGTACATTCTTCTTCTGTTGATGCTGCAGATTATCACAGTTTCGCTTTCACTATGCCAGATCCCCAAGAGGCAATCCCTGTAGTGAGAATCCCAGATCCACGAATTATGGATAGGGAGGAAAGATTCCGTGTGTTGGAGGAAGAGATTAAAGCCCTTCAAAGTCGTAATGTCATTGATCTAAGTGTTGCAAGCATGTGTCTGGTGCACGGCCTTGTAATACCTCCAAAATTCAAAGTACCGAAGTTTGAAAAGTACAAAGGGGATAGTTGTCCAAGACAGCATTTGGTAAGATTTTGCAGAAGGATGGCCTCACATGAGCATAATGACAAATTGATGATTCATTGTTTCCAATACAGTCTGAGTGAGGCATCGTCGAATTGGTATATGCAGTTAGAGAGCAGTCGTATCCAGTCATGGTCGGACCTAGCCAATGCATTTGTGAAGCAGTATGACTACAATCTTGACAGAGCTCTTAGCCGCATGGATTTGCAAGTTTTATCCCAAAGAGATGGTGAATCTTTAAGAGAGTATGCCTAGAGGTGGAGAGAAATAGTTGCTCGGGTGCAACCCCCGTTATCAGAAAGAGAATTGGTTGATCTTTTCATAGAGACCTTACGGGGGGGCGTACTTGGAGAGGTTGAGTGGTAGTGGAAGTTCGAATTTCTCGGACTTGGTGATAGTTGGAGAACGCATTGAGAATTTTATCAAGATGGGAAAGATCCAAGGCATTTCAGGTAGCTCAGCTGAAGAGAATGAATCCGTTATCAGTTCCCAGGAAAAGGATGTGATTGATGCAATATGGGAAGATCCTCAAACTCCATTGACTTATCCACAGTACCCATGCATTTCAACTGCTCAGAGTCAGCAACCTTCTGAAGATGTATGTCAAATATCAGCTAACAATGAACCTCCTCAATATCAACAGCGACCATGCCAACAGAAGAATACTCCGCAAAGGCGTCGTTACTACACTAAGAGATCCAAAAGGTATTTTGATCCATTTCCAGTACCATACAGTCAGATACTTCCATGCCTGATTGATAGTGGATTGATAGTGTCGAAGAAGCCGGGTCCAGTGCCTTCTCCATATCCACCAAGTTTTGATCCCAATGTTCAATGTGGATTCCATGGCAACGCACCAGGACATTCAGCTGAAGAATGCAAGCCTCTCAGGGATAAGGTCCAGGATTTGATTGATTCCGGGTTGATTTCAGTGACACCTCAAGGCATTCAAGTTAACGAGTCTCCGTTTGGTCATGTGGGTTCGTCAGCTCATGTTATGGAGGAATTTATCGAAGATATATGTGAAGGTGATTCTTAGTTTGATTCTGAAGAGCGGCTGTGTACCTCATTTTGATCCCTATTGAAGGGAACTACGTCGCTCTGATTCTTCATTGGTCTTTGGTCAATGGAGATACGTAGGCAGAAGATCGTCAGGTCTTTCCGAGCAACCTTAGGTGTCAAACTTATGTGACAATTTCATCTCAGTGTCACTATTTTCTTCAGACATCTCGTGTCAATGTTTGAACGTTGAAAGCTTTAGGTCAGAATAATTGGGAATGAAGTATGGTGCTGACATGTGGCCAGTGGATTGAAGACTGCATATCTTATCAAGAAAAGCTATTGACTACTAAAAGTATTCAAGATCAACAAGTCCAGACGGAGTCAAGTCTCCTCAACAATGGCATTGCTCGGGTTTTTACTGCGTTTCCATGTGTCGCTTTTATACGTTTGTTTGAACATTTGTATGCTTGCATGAAACTTGTTTGCTTTTTGAATGTTAATCATAATGAAATGCACATGTTTTTCTTGAAGTAATTCATTCGTTTTACTTATAATTTTGTGAATGTGCATCGCAATACCAACTGTTGTTATTAAACTCTGTGATGGAGGATGACGAAGCGAAAACGCAAAAAAAATCTCCATTTGTGTGCTCTTGAATAAGACCCTGTTGATGATGTACAGGCATTGTTTCAAATTCCCAAATACCGGAGATATAAGGGAGATAAACCTTCGTTAACCCCTTTGAGCCTTGAAGTAGGAGTTTCTTTTCGCATGAAAAAAAACCTTTACATTCAACTCGGGGCAGGGTAGGTGTCAGCTAGTTGGATCAGGCGTTCATGTCTTCCGTAAAGGAGTGTATCTGAGGATCCCTAACATTTCATTGTACCAAATCAAGAGGTCCAAAGACGGAAACCACAACGGTTATCCATCTTGACCAAAAGGTGAGACAGTCACAACCCTTACAAAAAAGTCAAGAAAACAGTGTCACACAATTTGTTCGGAAAAAAAAAGAAAGAAAAAAAAAGAAATAAATAGCCCACTAAGTCAAACTTGAAAACAAGCGACTTAGGCAAAAATTAGGACATCCCGCTGGACTCCAATTGCAAAAGATTTGCAAGAATAAGTCTAGGCAAAAGTTAGGGATAAGAAAAAGAATGAAAAGCGAAAGAAAGATCCTTGAGCAAAAACAAATAGTGAGATACAGACACAAAAGACAATAAGGGTGGCATGTTATACCCAACAATAACCTCAATGGTGCTTAAACTGTTAGAGTAATGGTTCCTCAATCAACATGAAGCCCTTAGGAAAGGTGAGTGTTTGCGAAAACTAGTTGAACATAGGAATAGATGGACATCACGAAGAGGGGTGGGCACAAATAAGCTTTGAGCCTATATCTTTGTTTCTATAACCGTGAACCAGGCCACGATACAACCCTTAAAAGTCCTAATTGAAGCAGGGTTAATACGAGAGCGTGCCACCATGAGATAGCGTTCCTGACTCCTACGAGTTGTGCTAAAAGACCCTTGTTGGTATTGCATATGCATGTTTATTTAATAAAAAAAAATATTGTACTGTCTTAACCAGTGATTCGTTCATAAATGACATCTTTTCAATAAAAGCTTCAAGATTAACATGTGTTGCATTAGAATTTTCATTCTCAGAATAAGACATTTTTCTGCTTGCATACATTTGTTTGGCAAAAAAAAAAAAGTTCACATATGGAACCTCAGTCTAGAAGTTTAATCTTGCCAAGTTGAGAAGGCGGAAACTTTGGAAGGACATTCATATCAAGGGGCACTTTTCCAAGAAACTTCGTTGAATAGGACCTTTTCCAACCAGTTGGGTTAAAGGTAGCCAATCTGGGGAAATAACGTCGATCAATCTCTTCAACAGCCAATCTGGGGCAATCACTTCGAGATTTAAATCTCTCACAGAGCAGTTAGCATGGGTGTTTTCTCCAAAGCAAGGTTCGTACTAGGGCAGGTCACCCAAGAAACACTAGAAGTTACTTTCTCCAGAAGACGGTTAATTGGATACACATACCCAAGGTTCAGAATATTGGGGAAGAACACCTCATGACGATGCGAGATCTTGGGGCAATTTCCTTCATGGACCATACAGTTTGAGGTGGTTACTTCGGGATATTCAAGAGTTTGGAAACACTGAAGCATTTCAGATGCTATGTTTTTTGTAAAATCCTCTTGAGACAATATTACGGTATGCAAGGCCGTTCCCAGAATGAACATCTGATGATTGATCCCAGTAGGGTGCTTCCCTAATCATAGAATTTCTCCTCAGTCGTTATGGTTACTTCATCTGATCATCATATACGGTTAAAGTACAATTTTTGTTGGCATCTTTTCAACTATGACTAGTTGGCATCTATATGCGTTCAGTCTTCCACTTCAGCTGAGTGTGGCAATCTTCACTTTAATTTGCTTCGACCCTCGAGTCGATATCATCGCTTCTATTTCTCGACCCTCGAGTCGATGTTGCTTCTTTTGTTCCTTCAACCTTCGAGTTGATGTTGCTTTATTCTCTTCGACCCTTGAGTCGATATTGTCATCTTGTTTCCTCAACCCTCGAGTTGATATTGTTTCGTTTTCCTTGACCCTCGAGTCGATGTTGCTTCTTTTATTCCCTCAACCCTCGAGTTGATGTTGCTTTGTTATCCTCGACCCTTGAGTCGATATTGTTGCTTTCGTTTCCTTGACCCTCGAGTCGATGTTGTTGACATTTTTTCCAACCCTCGAGTTGATGTTGTTATGTTCCTCTCGACCCTTGAGTCGATATTTCCGTTTCTTACGACCCTTGAGTCGATATCATAGTCTTCATTTCTTCAACCCTTGAGTTGATACCCAGTGAATCTGTCATAAAAGGAAATTCAAAATCACAACATCAAAGTTCAACCACTGGATTCATTTATGCCCGGGGCAGGTGTTCATATCTTTGTGCTTATAGGGCACAATATTTCACAGTGATACGAGGTTTTTCAGGAATCCTTGCGAGACAAATTCTTCCACAATCTATGCAGTCTGGAGCAGTTATGTCAAGATTCGATGAATCTCTAAAGAGTTTGAAGACTTGGACATTTTGGATGTCAGGTCTTTTGTAAAATCCTCTTAGGTTGATCTTCAAGCAGTCAACTAGTCCAGAAAATGCAAGAGGTCACTAGATGATATTCCCCACAGAGTTCATATTGGATTTTTCACCTCCGTCCGTGAAATGTTTCCCAGCAAAGTTGCCAGACTTTTGGGTATTTGATGATACAGCCAGATATTCATCACCTCAGTCAGAGTTGAGTGTCCAAACCTCCTGACTTGTCTTCCCCTGCAGAGTTGTATCTCTTGCTGCCAATCAGGCATTTGTCTACTGCTCGTCTGCGTTTGTCAACACTCGTTTGTGTTATCCCTAAACGGAGTTCTCCCCAGCGTTGGTATTACTGCTTTATTGCTGCTCGTCTGCATCTTTCAACATTGCGTCTGTGTTAAGCTCCGTGGTATTGCTCGTTTTATTTCTCCAGCGGTGGTTTATGATTACTTTGATTCTGCCCGTTCGCAATTCCAAACACTCGTTTGTGTTTGGTTATATCAGTTGCTGTTTGCTAGTCTGCAATTTCCAGCATTCGTCTGTGCTGTGAAATGGTTACCTTGTTATTGCTCGTCTGCAATTTCCAGCACTCGTCTGTGTTTGGTTATGATAGTTGTTATTGCTCGTCCGCAACTCCTCAACACTCGTCTGTGTTCTGATATGATATTTATTGTTGCTCGTCTGCAACCTCCCAACCCTCGTCTGTGTTTGGTATTAGATCCTTCGCTGCACTCGTCTGTGCCTTGATATGTATTCTCTGTTGTTGCTCGTCTGCAACTGTCCAGCACTCGTCTGTGTTTGTTTGAAGCTCGTCTGCTTTTATCCCCCAAAAGTCGTTTGTGTTCTGAAGCTCGTCTGCTTTGCTTGGATACTCGTCTGTATCATCCCCAGCACCCGTCTGTGCTAGCTTACATCTGAATGTAAAGATTTCCGGTTTACCCTGATATTTCTGTGACTACTTCAAATGCTCGTCTGTATTTGAATTTCTGGTATTCGTCTATACCAATGGCTGATACTCGTCTGTATCATTGCCTGAGACACTCGTCTGTGTTTCTCAGATCATCGTCTGATACTCGTCTGTATCATTGACTGGTGGCACTCGTCTGTGTTATCTTGATGATCATCCAATACTCGTTTGTATTGAAGAGGTTTCGAATCCTGACAGTGGGAATTAAATATCGAAATGGTTACCGGTCCTGGCGTAACAGGTAAATCCGAAGGAGGCTCGTCTGTCTCAGGCACCAATTATTGTTGTTGCTGCACCTGGCGTAACAGGTTTGCTCAAGAAGACTCGTCTGTCTTATACCATATATCCACGGATAATATATGAAGAAGATTCGTCTACCTTGATTGCATGTCTATCCCACAGACTCAAGTGCATCACCGGTCCTGGCGTAACAGGTAAATCCGAAGGAGACTCGTCCGTCTCAAGTCAAGTGTTTGAGGACTCGTATGTCCAGCTCCTGGCGTAACAGGATTGTTTGAAGACTCGTCTGTCTCAGATTATGTTTCGCAGTGTTTGAGGACTCGTATGTCCAGCGCCTGGCGTAACAGGATTGTTTGAAGACTCGTCTGTCTCAGATTATGTTTCGCGGTGTTTGAGGACTCGTATGTCCAGCTCCTGGCATAACAGGATTGTTTGAAGACTCGTCTGTCTCAGATTATGTTTCGCGGTGTTTGAGGACTCGTCTGTCCGGTTCCTGGCGTCACAGGATTGTTTGAAGACTCGTCTGTCAACATGTTCTTATTCCAGATATCAGTTTCAACTTGGAAGAAGCTCGTCTGCTTTTTCTCCCCTTCATATCCCCAGAGCGTCATCTGGTTGGGTTTATTTCCCGGTGTTGCATTCTTCATCAGAGTGCAAATTTCTGGTCTTCTTGGTATTCAATCACAGTTTATCTTGAATGGTCGATAGCTCGTACTACCGTCCTTTCAGATTAACTGATGATTGAATAGGGGCAGCTGTAACACCCCAAATTTGCCCTCTCGTTTTCATAGCATCTAGCATATCATTTTTCATATTTTGCACCGCATCATTAGCATAGAAAAATGAAGCATAACATTCATTGTTGAAGCATAGCATGGATCATGGCAGTGATTTCGGTTGGATGTGGTTGTTCAGTTCGTGATCTGATTCATATGGATATTTGACTTGATCTTGGTCAGGCTATCAAGAGATCTGTTTCAACTGAGTATTTTATCAGGATTGTTTCTCGGATAGTGTGTGCCCAAGTCAAGTTGTTGTGTATGGAATGCTTCAAATTGTCAAGTTGTGGTTTGTGTGGTTTTGGTCCAGAAATCAGTTTTATCATGATTCATCAGTGGCGAATGGTTCAGGGGGTTGGAGATTCATTTTAATCAGATCTTGTTGGAAAAAAGCTCAATTGTGGCATGTGCATCAGTGGCTTTTGATACGTTCATATTCATATCCAATATTTCCATTATTTCCTATCCATTCACCCATTTTTAATAACCATACTATTTTTCAAATCCAAAAGTCCATTCCAAGTTCATATCCAATTGATACCATAATCCTTTCCATTTTAATTCAAGTTTCTATCCATTTTTTTTATCACAATTTATAACAAGTTCTTTATTCACTTTTATTTGTTATTCATATTCAAATAATCATTTCTTAAACCATACTTATCCATCTATTCATACAAACACATTTATTGTTATTACCATTAACCCTCAGTAAAAAGTCATTTTCTATAAAGCCCACTTGCATCAAGCTTATTTCCTTTTGTTCTAAAAAGAAGCCAACATTTGTTTCATATCATCAAAATTATAACAAAAAAAAGAAAGAATTGAAATAATAAATGGTGAAACTGAACACGTGATCAAGCCACCACCATCACGTAACAAGCATGGGTGATTCAGCATAAAAACGAAAAAAAAAGAAAGAAAAAAGAAAGCAACATGGTGCCAAGGGCACGTCACACGTCACTCTTCACCTTTGCTCATAACAGTCAAAACGCATGGAATATGTGAACGAAACGCAAGTTTGTAGCACGCAAAAACCGTGATCATGAAGGCAATAATTTGTGAAAATCCATAACAGAATTGAAAGGAGGGGAGTTTGTTACAAAAAACGACCTCTCTCGCCATCAGCCAAATTTTCGGATGAATCAAAAATAAAAAAAACTCTCTTTGTGACAATCTTCAAAGATCTTGCATCACTCTCCATTATCATAGCACAAACAGATTTTCCATCCTGCATCATAATAAAAAACGGAATCACTCTCTCCGCCAATTCGTCACCAATAACAGAAAAGCAAAGAGAACAAAGTTGAACTCATCGTGATTGGCTTCTGTGTATCAATTTCATTCATCACCAAGCCAAATACGGATTCCATCCTTTCCATCACACAACAATCAGAAATCAAAATCGAATCAGCCGTCATCATTCTGCACTAACTGAGTTCCTCTTCACAGATGCTTCTTCGATCTCGAGAGTCAACCTGCAGAAGCACGCTCATCACTCATCCTCATTGACATCGCACGAACTTCAATTTCGCGCTTCGCTCAAAGGACGGAGAGCTTTAGCAACTTATATCATCGTTTTCATCGCGCGTCGGCATCTTCGTCGACAGATCGTTATTTCTCCGGCGTATAACCGATGCAAGTCGCAGTGTCGAAGGTTGGTGAACTTTGATTTTCAGGCTTGATTACCGTACTGTTATTGTAAATCGTTTGGTTGCGATTTTGTGCTTCTGTTTATTCGTGCTTCTGTTTATTCGATCCGCTCCGTTGATTGCGTTTTTGAAAGTTAGGAATCCGGATTTGAGGTGAAGGAAGTTGTTTGAGGGAGTTTGTTTTTGTTATTTTGTGTTTGGGAGGCGGTAAAGGTGAGGTGGAGGTGAAAGCCGACGAGGTCGCGGTGAGGAAAGTGAAGGAGGACAGCGGTCTTCGGTGAGGTGAATGGAGTTGACGGCGCAGTTTTGTTGGAGGAGGAAGAGAGTTGGCCGGTGAGGCTTCAGCCGGCGTCGGTGCCGTTCTTGGAGGAAGAAGAGGGGAAGTCAGTGAGATAGAGAAACTTAGGTTATTTTTGTTTTTGTTTTCATGTTAAAGATGTTAAGAACATTAAAAAAGTTTCATAAAGATAATGAAATTGAGTTTAACGAGATGATAAGGTGATAAGATCATAGCAACTTTTGTGATTCTTGTCCACACCGGCGGTGACACTTGTCACCGTCCGGTAGGACCCTCCGTCTAGCGTTCCTACGTGCTCACTCACTGTAACAATCATAAGCCTGCGTTTTTAGACCGTGTGATGATCCTACTTTGGTGGTCCATCGAATCAGACGCTCCATAAGAAAGTCAATCGTTGATTGGCACCTCACCATAACTCCCTGCGGACCCTTGCGTTTGGGCCTCTCTCTTTCTGCTCCTCGCACCCCTCGTAGGCCCAGTTCTCTTTTTCCTAACTTCTTCTTTTTTCTAGTTGCACCCTCTCCAGCATTTCCTTAGTTTTTATTTCCTTTTTTTTTATATTAGTTTCAAAGAAATTCATTTAAAATAGTAAAATTCATTAGAAAAATCCACAAAAAATATTTTTGTTTTCATAATCCATTTTAGAAGTTTCTCATTTTTTTTATTTCTCTATTTTTATTATTTTCTCATTTTATTTCGAATTTTCTTTAATTTCTTTTTCATTTAGTTTCCATAATTAGCACCTTATCTTGTAAAATTTGTTTCTTCCACCTCAATTAACTTTTTAACTCCATTCTTTTTGCATTATTTCATAGACTCGTAAAAGTACCTAAAAACATTTTTCTTATATTTTTAATTCCATTTTATCCATAGTTTTGTAAGTCGTATTTGTGCGTTTCCGTTACTTGTTCTTAAGCGATTTCGTGTGATCATTCAGTGAAGTTTCTTTGTGAATTTTTGTGAGATATTTTGAGGCATTGTTGGTTGCTGGTTATTGACTTTAGATATTTAATTTCATAATTTTCTCATGTCATTTGATATCTGTTTGGAGTCTCGTCTCTTAGGTAGTGTTTCGTGCCTCCTTATTCCTTCTTGCTAACATAGTTTGAGGAAGGCATTTAGGCCATCCTATTAGGATTTGTGGGTCTTTGTTTTAGGTCACCTATAGGGTTAGGTACTGAATTTTTGGTTTGGTTTGGCTTGTGATTGTCATCTTTTGGTTTGCGTAAATATTCTTATTTGTTTGCTTGTATTACTAACTTTTCAGGGGCTATGGTAAGTGTGAGGTGTGGAAATTGAGTTCCACATCTCTAATTCTTATCTCTTCCTCTTATGTTTATGTGAATTAACCCTATTTTGTTGGACCTAGGCCTTTCTCATCCCTTCTTCTATCTTCTTCTTCCTTCTTCATTAGGATAGAAACCTCACTAACCCTTAGGATATCCATGCATGTTAACACTTAGGATTGCTTTAGTCCCCTTTAGAATTTTTCCTTTGAGATCCTTTGGTGCTCTCTCTCTATTCTCATCTTCAAACTTAATTTTAATTCACTTAATAAAGGTTGAGTACCTTCATGTGACATGAGACTTTGCTATGAGATGCTCACATGCGTTCCATTTTGGGGCGAGGTGTGAGTCATCACTCGTGGTGGATAGTGTAACACGGTGGGAGAACTGACTTTAGTTATGTTGCGGATAGCAAGAGTCGCCACCGACTTTTATTTTATCCAAAAGGAAAGGGTATAAAAGAACAGGAAAGACCTTAAGAGATATTTTTGGGTCCGGGGGGTAGGTTATGTAAAGGGAAGGTGTTAGCACCCTTTACATCCATGGTTATCCATGGGCTCTTAGTTACTTAGCTCACTTTTGAATTGTTTTTGAAAGTGTAGTGTGTGAATAAGAAAATTTTCAGAATAGTTGATAATGATCCATGTACGGATGCGTAAAAAACTTGTTTTTGAAAATTTGTTTGAAATTGTGAAGAGTTTGAAAAGTTTTGAATGAAGTGAGCAAGTACATAAGAGGAACCTACCCTAAAGTTTAAGTCTTTCTTGTTCTTTATCCTTTCATTGGTAAGACTATCCCTACTATTAAGGAGTAGGTAGTCATTACCTTGGATGTAAGGGACATGTGAGGGACATTCGGTTTTATGAAGGCAACTGTGGGGTGTAATAAGCATATAGGAGGGACTATCATCATTATTCGAAGGGACTCGATTCGTAAAGGCAACCATGAGGGACTTGATGATTTTTCTTTTTAAGGGACTTGCTTTATACACCCCACTTGACCTTATTAGTAGGCAACTTGAGGGATAACCTTAGAAAGTGTAGGATGGCGATTAAAATCGACTTACGTGTGTGAGTGTTTAATTTAATTATCTTATGATTAAAGTGATCTAATTTATTTTTAAATAAAATACATATTTGCACTCCCTAGTTACTAACCATAGCAACAATTTAACATTTAAAATATTTACAAAATTACACCAAGGAAGCAATTACATAATTATAAGCAAAATAAAATAAATAGCAAAATATAAATATATAGCAAAATAAATATAATAAACAAAAATAGTGAATAAGTAAATAAAATTGGGGTTAGTGATAAATAATAATAATAAGCAAAAAGTTAGTAATAATAAAATAAGAGAGGTTAGTAAAATATAATTAGTAAAATATTATAAGAACAAAATTAGAATAATAAACAAAAGTTAGATTATAAACGATTATTTAATAATATGAAAGAATATAGACAATTAAATGATTATGATAATATACAAATTATTAATTTATTTTTAGATATGTTTTTTAATTACAAGATTTAATTTTTAATAGCATGAAATATATTTACATCTTATATGAGAAAAATAATTTATAATTATATTTACAAAATTTACATGAATCATATTAAATAAATAAATAAATATACATTATAATTATATTAATAATTAGAAAATAAAATTCGGTAGAAAAATAGAACTAGGTTTTATTTTAGAAAATATTTTTAAGGTTTGTTTAGAAAATTAGGGTTTGTTTATACACAAAATTATTTTAACCAATATATACATATATATTTTAACTAATATAAATTATACAAATAAAATTTAAATTGAGAAATCAAGAGTTTTAGATTTTTTTAGAAAAAATAATATTAGGAATTAGAATACATAATAGATACATATTTTATAATATAGAAAATAATAATATAATTTTAATTATTTAAATTAATTAAATTAAAAGAAGGAAAAGAAAATAACAAAAAGAAAGAAAGAAAAAAAAAACCTGGTGGGGCTGGGATTTGAACCCAGTCCCCTATGGTTGACAACAATATGCATTCACCACTGAGCCATCCACGCGCAGGCAGCAAAGAAGTAGATTCCAATGGTTTTGTTCCTTTGTCACAACAAATTCAGGAAAAATAAAGGAAACAAAAGGCCTGGGGTGGGAATCGAACCCAGGACCTTTATACATACAAGCGCACGCATCACCACCCGGCTAGAAGAGCCCACCTGGTTGCAATCCAACAATAATACATAATATAATATGATTGTCAATTACATGAAAAATAAAAAAGAATGGTGCAGCCAGGTCTCGAACTGAGGTCCTCCTATGATACGCGTATACACTTTACCACCAGACCACTGCTGCATTTGTGAATTAACTTGACATTGATATAATAAAATATTAAAACAACATTTAAATATCAGACTGCGCGCCAAGCCAGTCATCTTCTTCCTCGCACCCTTCGAAATCACCTGCGAACATTGTTGCAAATTTTCCTGCGAAAAAACATTCCCAGCAAAACCTACAAACATCAATGACCAACAAAACTGTACCATTTCACAAAATTAAGACCAGCATTATGATCCAGGCATTCACGTGATTAATCCTGTGTTCTTAGAATTCATTTAAGTTTCTTAAATCAAAAATCCCTAAACCTAGGTCCAAACCCTAACTATGGCATCTTGTGAATTAGCCCCGGTTTCTTTGGTTTTCCTGCCCAGAAACATTCTATATCACACAACAAACAACATTATCCAAGCAAAATCCATTTATATGCATTGAATTGATGTAATCGAAAAAGAGAAAAACAAGAACAAGTGTGGCTCGGGTTTAACAATATGGAGCACATGGGATGCATATGAGTGATGCTTTAGCTTCAGCAATGCCCAATAAACATCTCTATGTTCTTACCTTGCCTTCAAATGCCCTGGAATTCAAAATCCGAATCTCACTTTTGGAAGGATTTTTGTGGTTTGGAACTTACACTATGAAGCTGCTGGATTCGTGAATGAGGCTAGGGTTGTGTTTGATTCTTATATGTGAGTGAATTAGGTCAGAAAAAACTCATTGGTTGTGTGGAGATTTGATCCAAAAAAGATTGAAAAAGATCATGGTGTAAAAGTCAAATATTTGTTCATGAAGAATTGCTATTCTTGGATCAATCTCATGATTCCTTTCTCTTTCAAATTCAATCAACATTTATGAAATTCTAGAAGCTCAATCTTCACCCAAAAATAGATTTTCATATTTTATATTTATTTAAAATGATTTTTATGAATTAAATCAATAATAAATAAAAATAAAATAATAAAAATTCTGAATTTTGGTCAATTGGGTCGTGCATAATGATATGATGTGGATTGGATCACAACTTGGGCAGCCCATTTGGAAAGAAGTGGTTTTAAACCTCCATTTTCAACATAAACCATCACAAAATTTCCTAACTTTGCAAAGGAACATCTCCCTCAATTTTAAAGGTATGAGGGTGTTCTTGGACTTTTTGGAAAGCTTGAAGAGTCCTCTAAACAACCCCATTGGTTTCAGGTCCATATCATTTACCAATCTCAAGTTATGCCCTTTTGAAGTTGTTGACTTTTTGTTGACTTTTGAAATGACCTATAATGTCTTAGATCATATCTTCCAAATGAAGCATTTTTGGGCTTAACTTGCAACATCAAAGTTGTAGAGAATTCAATTTCCTTCAAAATGAGCTTTGGATGGAGACTTGGTGATGAAGTATGTGAAAGTTATGACTGGTCAAAGTTCAGTTGACTTTTATTGAGGAAACCCTAATTTAGAAACTCCTGATTATTGATGATCTGGAATCTCCTTGACGAATCATGATCAACCCTTGATCAAATGATGAATTTTAATTCATATACTTGATTTTGGCAAAATATCATGGAGTTTGACTTTGGTTTGACCACAGTTGACCTCAGTTTGACTTTTTAACTACATTGACTGATTTTGACTTATCTGATCATCTGACTGAGCAAACTTTTGAGAAAAGTATTGAAACTTGTCATGGGGGTTCTTACACACATATAAGGTGTTATGAAACTCACTTGAGGTATTGGAAGTCCATTTAGCCTGATTAAAGTTAAAACCCTAGTTTTGGATGCACTGCTTAGGAGGTGCATTGTCTGAGGGAATTGTCAACTCTTATGGCCAATTGTGAACTTTATGAACCTTGTGAATCTTCATAAAGTGTCTTGTGATACTCATGGGAGGTATTGTGAAGCTTGTGAACCTTGTGAACCTCATGAAGTGGCTTTGTAGACCTCATGAACCCCAGGAAAGCTTTGTAACCATTGTGAATCTTGTGAACCTTGTGAACCTTCAAGAAGTAACTTGTAGACTTCATGAACCTCATGAAAGGTCTTGTAAATGTAGAGAAACTTGTGAACCTTGTGAACCTTCAAGAAGTGACTTGTAGACTTCATGAACCTCATGAAAGGTATTGAAAGTATTGTGGGACTTATGAACCTTGTGAACCTTCAAGAAGTAACTTGTAGACTTCATGAACCTCATGAAAGGCCTTGTAAGTGTTGGGAAACTTGTGAACTTTGTGAACCTTCTTAGAACACAAAGTCTTTTATTGTGAGGGCAAATTTTGGGGTGCAACAGATAGGTCTTAGCATGAGTACATCACAAAGAAAAGCTAAAAAAACACTTCTTAACCAAAAAACCACAAAAACACTTAATAATGGTAATAGGCCAGTGTGCTTGAGCCTTCACTTGTGGGACTAGCTGTGGGGATTTCCTCCATAGATAGGTGTGCCTCTTGCGCATTCCATTTCGGGATGATGTGAGACGTACACATCCCATTGAGTAAGACTTAGGTACACTTACCTATGCAAACCTTCACTCATAAAAGCTTCATAAAAAACACCAAACAAGCAATAAACGTCTTTCCTTCGGGAATTATCTTCTCACCTCATTCGCTCCGTCCGCGAACTTGCTCCTACTTGTCATTTTGCAAGACAGTTACGCACTCGTCGTTCGAGTCTGCAACACCTGAGCAATGGCATAGGCAGTTCAAGCCTTTAATTCACAAGCAATTTCCTTGTTACCCCTAGTTAGGGGAACTACGGCGTCTCTGATCCTCATTATCCTGATGAGGTACGTAGGCAGCGGGGTAGGGCCCGTTCGAGCACAATCTTTATTTTTCCTACATTTCTTCTCTTTATTTTCTTTTCAATTCTTTTCTCAGTTTCTTTTCCATTCCATTACTTTTCTTTTGCTGCAGTTTTCATACCCTCACCCTTTGAAATAGTTTCTTTTGAAAGCGTGGATCCCGTCGGGTACGACAGACGGATTGGGGTGCTAATACCTTCTCAATTCGTAACCGACTCCCGAACTCAGATCTTTGGTTCGCAGGACCTTGTCCTTTCCTTCTTCCTCAAGTTTGTGCAACATTACCTTTCCCATTCATTCGGGATAAAAATGTCTGGCTGGCGACTCTAACCTTTCCGCGCCACTTTCGCGTTTGTACTAGGATGAAAATCCCGGGAGCGACATGCCTAAGAAGGACGGCAAGGTGAGGATGTGTGTGGACTACCGGGATCTGAACAGAGCCAGCCCGAAAGATGACTTCTCTTTACCTCACATTGATGTATTGGTCGATAATACGGCTCAGTTCTCGGTATTCTCCTTCATGGATGGATTTTCAGGATACAATCAGATCAAGATGTCACCTGAAGACATGGAGAAGACAACTTTCATCACACCCTGGGGCATATTCTGTTACAAGGTGATGCCATTCGGACTGAAGAATGCTGGTGCAACTTATCAACGGGCTATGGTAACATTATTCCACGACATGATCCATAAAGAAATTGAATGTTATGTGGATGACATGATTGCCAAGTCCCTCACGGAAGAAGACCACCTGGTGAATCTGTTAAAGTTATTCAAGCGTCTGAGGAAGTACCAGTTGAAGTTAAACCCCAACAAATGCACATTCGGGGTACGATCCGGTAAACTGCTGGGATTTATTGTAAGCGAGAAAGGGATTGAAGTTGACCCTGACAAAGTTAAAGCCATTCAAGAAATGCCTGCACCGAAGAATGAAAAGGAAGTTCGGGGGTTTCTAGGTAGATTGAACTACATTTCACGGTTCATATCTCACCTTACAGCAACCTGTGAGCCTTTGTTCAAGCTGTTAAGAAAAGAACAGATGGTCAAGTGGAATGAAGACTGTCAAAGGGCTTTTGACAAAATCAAGGAATACTTACAAGAGCCTCCGATCCTTATGCCTCCGGTTGAAGGAAGACCTCTAATCATGTACTTGACAGTATTAGAAGAGTCAATGGGGTGTGTGTTGGGCCAGCATGACGAGTCTGGTCGAAAAGAGTATGCAATTTACTACCTAAGCAAAACGTTTACCGACTGTGAACAACGTTATTCACTGCTCGAGAAAACTTGTTGTGCTTTAGCGTGGGCTGCTCGCCGACTAAGGCAGTATATGTTGACCCACACCACTTTATTGATCTCAAAGATGGATCTAGTTAAGTATATTTTTGAGAAGCCAGCACTTACCGGACGGGTTTCAAGATGGCAAATGATCCTCACAGAATATGACATTCAGTACACATCTCAGAAAGCCATCAAGGGAAGTGTATTGTCTGACTATCTTGCCGAGCAACCCATTGATGATTACCAGCCTATGAGATTTGACTTCCCTGATGAAGACATCATGTTCATAAAAGCAAAAGATCATGAAGAGCCTGTTCACACTGAAGGGCCTGACCCGGAAGAAGAATGGACTATGATGTTTGATGGGGCTGTTAATATGAATGGTCGCGGTGTTGGTGCAGTACTCATTACACCTAAGGGAGTTCACATGCCTTTCTCGACAAAACTCACCTTTAACTGCACTAACAACGAAGCTGAATACGAAGCCTGTATTATGGGTCTTGAGGAAGCCATTGACCTCAGGATCAAGACTTTGACTGTGTTCGGAGATTCAGCGCTGGTAATTAATCAAACCAACGGCAAATGGTACACCCACCAAGATCATCTGATACCTTACCAGGATTATACAAGGAGGTTGTTGACTTTCTTCACTACAGTAAAACTTGAGTATATCCCTTGAGACGAGAATCAGTTTGCAGACGCCCTGGCTACCATTTCATCGATGATCAAAGTTCAAGCTGCCAACTTTGTGCCTCGGATTTCAGTATCCAGACTTGACAGACCAGCATATGTATTTGCAGCAGACATTGTCAAAGATGATAAGCCTTGGTTCCATGACATTAAGTGCTTCTTGGAGGATCAAACATACCCACCTGGGGCATCTTCCAATGATAAGAAGACACTAAGAATGCTAGCTGGTAGTTTCTTCCTGAATACTGATGGTTCCCTGTACAAGAGAAACTTCGATATGGTACTCCTCAGATGCGTCGATAAGACAGAAGCAGACTTGTTGATGCACGAAGTGCATGAAGGATCCTTTGGTACCCATGCAGGAGGGCATGCAATGGCTAAAAATTTGCTAAGGTTAGGCTATTACTGGATCACAATGGATGTCGATTGTTGTGCCTATGCCAGAAAATGCCATAAATGCCAGATTTATGCGGATATAGTGCATGTACCTCCCAATCCTCTGAATGTGATGTCTTCACCCTGGCCCTTTGCCATGTGGGGCATTGATATGATTGGCAAGATTGAACCGACTGCTTCCAATGGCCACAACTTCATCCTGGTTGCCATTGACTATTTCACCAAGTGGGTTGAAGCAGCTTCATATGCAAATGTTACAAGACAAGTGGTAGCCCGATTTCTGAAAAGAGACATCATCTGTCGGTATGGAGTGCCCGAGCGAATCATTACTGATAATGGTTCCAACTTAAACAATAAAATGATGGCAGAACTATGCCGGGACTTCAAGATCTAACACCATAATTCTTCTCCTTACAGGCCAAAGATGAATGGCGTTGTGGAGGCAGCTAACAGGAATATCAAGAAGATTGTGCAGAAGATGGTAGTTACGTACAAAGACTGGCATGAAATGCTACCATTTGCCATACATGGGTACCGTACGTCAATCAGAACATCCACTGGGGCAACACCGTATCAGCTTGTGTATGGCATGGAGGCGGTCCTACCTGTTGAAGTTGAATTACCCTCCTTGCGGGTGTTGATGGATGTTAAGCTGAACGAAGCAGAGTGGGTCCGATCCCGATACGAACAACTGAATCTGATTGAAGAGAAGAGGTTAGCTGCAATCTGTCATGGGCAGCTGTATCAGAAAAGAATGAAGAAAGCCTTCGATCAGAAAGTCAGGCTCCGAGAGTACCAAATAGGAGATCTTGTACTGAAAAGACTCCTCACTCCTCATACAGACCACAGGGGCAAGTGGACTCCGAACTATGAAGGGCCATTCGTAGTAAAGAAAGTTTTCTCCGGTGGAGCACTCATGCTCAGCACTATGGATGGTGAAGACTTTCCGTCGCCTGTGAATTCAGATGCAGTTAAAAAATACTTCGCATGAAAATGACCCGCTGGACATAAAAACAGAATGTAAGTCCAGGCAAAAATAGGGCATCCCGGCGAGTCAAAAACAGAATAAAAGACTCGGGCAAAAATAAGGGAAAATAAACAAAAAAATGTACACCCGCTGAGTTGAAAAGCCGCATTGGACGATTCAGGCAAAAAAGGGTATCCCGATGGATTAAAAACTCGAAAGGGCGATCCATGCAAAATAAGGGAATAAGCGAACAACTGCATTCTGAATTCGTCTGTATCACTTACAACTTGGTAAGCTTTGAAAGGTTCGAGCGTCGGTCAGAATCATCCTTCTTCAGAAAGCAAGATGAGAAGATTGTCAATGTCGTACGAGTCATAGCAAAAAGGGAAGCTCCTCGAAGCGTCGCCAGCATTGCCAGCACCTCTTTGTCTTTCAATTTGTAACGATTCCCTCATTTCAGGGGATCCATTTCTTTGAATGTATCTTGCCAAATTCAGGGCACTCGAATTAATAAAATCATATTTTTCAATCACACACTGTCTCGTACTCTTTTATTTGTAAAATGTCCGATGTCATTAATTTATTGATTGCATAAATACAGATGCTTCTCTTCTAAAAATGCATGCCTACAGGAAATATACTTACTCCCAGGAGTGTCTGAACTCCTGTGATGGAATCCAGTAAGGGATACCTCGGAGTACTTGTGCGTTTCTTTGTCTTTACAGGATTGCAGGTATCCAAAGCGCCACATGGGGCATGAAGGCTTCTCCCCAGCAAGCTGTCGAATCATTATCTACTCAATCCGTCTTCCAGATTAGCACCAGAGATGTTTTCTCCCCAGCTGAGTTGTCGAGTATCATCCTCAGCAGGATCCCCACGGAAATCTCCAGGAAGATCTTTCAGTGATCTTTCTTCTTCCCCAGCCATGTGCCAATCAAGGAACCATCTCCCCGCAGAGTTTCGACCTCTATCCAGAAGAGCAACGTGTGAAGAGCTCATAGCAGAGTGAAGAAAGCTTCTACAAACCCCAGTTGGGTCCCCCATTGCTGAGATGGGTCTATCAGTGATCTGTTTCCCCATGCGGATACATCTTATCAGATCTACCAATGATCTTATCCCCAGCTGGGATGTCCACTTCAAGCAGATCAGTCAGAGATCTTCACAGCAACGGGATCAGAGTCCCGGATCGTTATCTTTGCATAATTATATCATTCGCATCATATTTTCCCCACAGAGCGTAGCATTCCGTCTAATACGGAGCATTACGGCAAAAGTCAAACATATTGCATAATCACAAGCCACGTGTCGAATTGAACACTTGTAAATACCGGTCATTCATCAACAATATACAAATACCTCTCAAATTCATCACCAGAGAGCCAAAGCATTTTCCTTAAAGACACAGATACATGCTCCCTTCGGCACTCGTCCGTGTCATCATTCCCCAGTAAATTTCCTGAAGCAAACAGATGCATATACAGTACAGATACTTCTTGACACCCGTCCGTGTCATATCCCCAGTAGAAAGCCAAAGCGTCCCCTTTGCACTCACAGATACATATATACACAATTCCTTGATGCCCGTCCGTGTCACCTTCCCCAACATAGTTACCCAAACACTTGGGAAACCACACACTTGTTTATAATACACTTTTTCCGACACTCGACCGTGTCGCACTCTCCCCAGCAAGTTAAACACTCGTCCGTGTTTCACTCATCTTTTTACTCATACAGATACTCGTCTGTATCTTGTATATACCACTTAAATCCCCTCAGATCTGACACTCGTCCGTGTTCTTTGTTAACCAGTTGGTACTCGTCTGTATCATCATCTCTGAACATGCGTCAAGCGTTTGTTTCTACCTAATACCCGTCTGTATCATAGTCTTAAGGATGCTCGTCCGCATCTTTAATCTATACACCGTGTCAAACACTTATTTAGATACTCGTCTGTATCTACCCTTCTCCAGGAGAGTCCCCAACGAAACCTGTTAAACTATTTTCTTTCCATCTGACATTCGTCCTATGTCATGATACCCTCCGGCAGCCGTACCCTGCCAGGTGATCGTCCTTCACCTTTTTGATGATCGTCCTTCATCACCCCCAGTGGAGTCTCTATTCATTAGAACCCCTTTTCTATCCGACATTCGTCCTATGTCGTGATATTTTCAGCAGCCGTCCCCTGCTAGGTGATCGTCCTTCACCTCCTGATGATCGTCCTTCATCATTTTATCTGATGGTCGTCCCCATCGTTGATCTTGTTATCTGACATTCGTCCTATGTCATGATAAACCCTCAGAGCAGCCGTACCCTTCTAGGTGATCGTCCTTCACCTCTTGATGATCGTCCGTCATCATGCTTACCCGATGGCCGTCCCCATCGTCGACTTTTTTATCCGACATTCGTCCTATGTCGTGATACTTTCGGCAGCCGTACCCTGCCAGGTGATCGTCCTTCACCTTAGATGACCATCCCTCATCTTATCCCCAACAGAGCAGCCGTCCCCTGCTAGGTGATCGTCCTTCACCTTTGATGACCGTACCTCATCATTTATTTCATTTGCTTATAATCCCCAGAGAATTTTATAGCTTTACTTGATGGCTGTCCCCATCATAATCTCTTATATCCCCGGCTTGTCGGCCGACCCCGTCGTTGCTTTATTTCCCGCATTTCCCCAGCATGTCGGTCGTCCCCGTCATTGCTTCACCCCAGCAGTCGTCCTCTGCTCAACGGTCGTCCTCCGCCGCCCGCACTTTATAATCATACTTTATTTTCTTTTACAAATCGATATCCCTTTTCTTCTTCAGTCTGTGAGTGCAAATTTTGGACTGTCTTTGGTATTCAACCACAAGTTATCTTGTTCGCCTGTTAAGCCGCCGCTTACATCCTACACAGCTAACTCATGCTTGAATAGGGGCAGCTGTAAACACCCCAAATTTGCCCTCACCCATTTTCACCATGGCTTGTGATCTTTTCATATGCATAAACTCAATCATAGCATCTCATACCACATTTTGGATTCACTGCATTGCTTCTAAGTCATTTGCATCTAGGGTTTGTGATCTGAGCCATCCCTGAGCCATCTGAGCCACTTCAAAGGTATTCAATCACTTCAAAGGGGTCCATGTATGTTCAAGCATCATATTATATCCTCACAAAGTCAAGGAAGTCAAAGAATCACAAGAACTGAGAAAGGCATGGAAGTAGAGCCAGGTTAAACTGCACAGAAGACCTAGAATTAGGGTTTTGGTTTCAGAGGCCATAACTCCAAATTATTTGGTCATTCTTGTTTCTATTTGTCTCTATATGTTATAAGGATCATGCATATCAATTTTCATGAAGAAATTCAATGAGGAAGGCATCTAATCAAGAGTTGACTTCTTGAGCAAGTCAGTGCAAAATCAGGGCATCTGAGGCCCCCAGTGACCCAACCAAAGGGTGTTTTTCATTATTTTGAATGTGTATGATCTTTATTTGATCATAAAAGGTGTTAGAAGTTCATAAAATTTAAGAATTTCAAGCCATTTGCAAAGTTGCCTTTTTGGGAAAGTGACTTGTAATGTAAACTTGCCATTTTGGGAAAGTTTTTCAACCTCCTCAAATTGATTCAAAAATGCTTCAAATGAGAAAACTTTGGTCATGAAAGATGTAGAATGGATCATTCCCTTTTCAAAAAGTATAAGAACTTTTTCTAATTCATTTTGGATCAAAAGTTATGGCTTTGCAAAGTTGGGAAAAATCATGAAATTTCCACTTTTGGCACCAAAGAGGGATTTTTGCAAATTCAAATTCCAAGCATTTTTAAGACCTCTAAGTGACTTATTTGCATCATTATAACATGTTACAACTTAGAAAAGTCAAGTTTGAGCCAAGTTTTTTTCATTTCCATGCCTTGGATCACAAGTTGCATAAGGCATGTTTCATAAAGGCTTCAAATTTGAAACTTTGCAAAAGAGACCTCTCATGTTTGAATTGAACTCCAATTGGTACCAAAGCAGCATAACAATATTGCATAACTCATTTTGTCACATTTTGCCCAAAATATCACAAGTTTTCTTGCCTTGGTTCATGAGAAAATCCAAAGAGGGAAATGTGCAAGAACCTTGGAAACCCTTGATCAAGGCTAGCCAGCTCACAAAGTCAGATCCAAAGGCCTTCCTTGACTCAAGCTGAGGCAAGACACCCCTCTAGATCTCTTCTGTCCCAGCCCATACTTGGAGTACACAAGGTTTTGACTTTTTTGCATTTTGCCCACACCAATCCCACAGTGCCACCACCAACTCTCTGCCCAATCAGAGTCAAATATGTGGACATCAAGCAACCCTAAACACACCATACACAAGCCAGAAGCTCCCACATTGCAGCATACACAAAAATCTGCCAAGAACTTCCCTTCTTCGAATCTCTTCACACAGCCCTCAAACATCAAAAATTCCTTCACACACAAACCACAAATCACTCATAGAACAAAATCCACCCCCTGAAACTGCTTGAATCATCACCCACAGAGACCTCCATTTCTGCTACACCAGAGTTGAATCACTCAAACCAACCACTCCCCAAGATTTCTAAGCTCCATTCCATCATCAGGAGGTTCAAGGGAGAAGGATTGCACAAAGCTTGAGGCCAAAGAGCTCAGAATCATGAAAGTTTCATCTCAGGTAAGAGGAAGAACATTTTTCCCAGAAGTTGTTTTTTAAGTTCATTTATGATGCTATGTACTCTCCTGATCATGAATATGTATTTAGTTTTTGAAATGGTGAAGAAACCAGCATGTATGGCATCTCTGAACATTTGCCCGTGTTTTGTGTTTTGCTTCGATTCAGGCTTGTGAGTGAAAATAAATGAATTTGAGATGAGGGGTTAGGTTCAGATTGATGAGAGGATCATTTTGGTGGAAGAAATTTCATGTTTGGTAACCTGTAGAAGATTCTAGGGTTTTTGGTTCGCCGGAGAAGACGACCGGAACACTGTTCCGGCCGTCTGAATTTGATTAACCCTAATTAGGTTTAGCTGTGTAATTAAGGGAGTTTGAATGTAGGCCGTGCGATTAGTCATTCCCGCGTGTGTTGGATGGCTGAGATTTCATGATTAGCCCTAATCAGCCATTAATTAATTAAATCCAGGATTAATTAAGTATTAAATAAATATTAGCCAGGTTTGAACCTGGGCCGTAGGATTGCGCGCCAAGTCCACCCTCACAAACCCAGATCAAATCCTGGCCTCTCCTTTAGATTACTTTCTATTTTTTTTTATTTCATTTCTTTTTCATTTTATTAGCACGAATTATTTAAAATAGCAAATCACATTTAAAAATTCTGAAAATTTTTGTCAAACACTTCTTTAATTTTTAGAATCCAAAAATATTTTTATTTTTATTTTTTGCATTAAAAATATTTTTTAAATCATTTAAATGTTTATTTTTAATTAGTTAATGAAAATTAATTAATTAAAAATACATTTAGGTATTTAAAAATCCCAAAAAAATTCACATTGCATTTTAAAACATTTAGAAACATTATCCAACTCTCAAAGCAAATTTCTTTTTGGTCCTTAATGCCTTTTGATCATTTTCATTGGAATTAAATTCATTTTAAGGCAATATTTTTGTTCAAACTTGGAAAAATCCATTATGCCTAACCATTGAGAGTTTGATGATGGTTCTTCTTGCATTGCATCCTTCATGGCATGTAGTTTATAGGATAAATTTGGTTTGAATTGATCTTCCATTTCCAATTTGTTTTGCATTTTTCATGAGGAGGTACCTTAAAACCCTAATTGACTTAGAAAAATCATAACTTGCACTAGGTTAAGAGTTAGGTCCCCTCCTTTGGGCAGTGAACTTGTGTAGGGTTAGGATTCCTTGGATTGCATTTTCAATTTTTTATCATGTCATTTGCTTCTGATTTTGAATTTTGCTTTGTGTGTTGTGTATAAACCCTAATTTGTGCTTTCATTTGCATCCATCCCTCATTTGCTGGCATCCAATGACTTGCCATGACATTTTGTGCATCCACATGATTCATAATACATCTTAGGACATATTAGAATCATGTTTGATCATTGCATCCTTCATTTGTCATGTTATATGTCCATTGCATTTCTTAAACTTTCATGAACTTCCATGGTTCAAAGCATGCCTCATTTACATCCTTATGCTTGTTTGATCATTCTCATCTCTTGTCATGTGTTTGCATCATCCCTTAGCATCATTAACATCATGTTTATGCTTCTGGTTTTGGTTTGCATCATGGCATTCCATCTCATTTGCATTGCATTTCATTTCTTTTGCTAACTTTTCAGGTGGTAAGTTGTTTTGAGAAGTGAATTTTCCTTCACTTCTCACAATCTCTTCTCACCCCTCTCTTGCATCATTGCTGCATTTTATCTTGTCTTTGTGTGAGCTTGCTCATTCTTGCTCTTTATTACTCTCTTCCTTCAAGCAACTTGTCTTCTTAAGTGAAGCAAGTTGTCTTACTTCTCTCTGCTTCTTGCTCCTTTCATCTGCTTCCTTCCTGGTGGTTTCTCTAAAGATCTTCTTGCAAACCTCATTAACCCTAGGAACAACCAAGCATGATAATAATTAGGGTTTGATTAGTCCCCCATTTAGTTTTGCCTTTGTGTCATCTTTGAGTCTTCTTCCTCTCATCTCATAACCAAGGACTAAACCCTAAAGGCTTTAAGGCTTTGTGATTAAGCTTATACCTGCATCCTTCTATTAGGATGGAGTGTATAACTTTAATCCTAAGTGTTAAACCCTTAATGTGTTTAAATCCTTTAATCCATCCACTTAATAATCACTAATACAAATAGCTTGTAACTTGGGCCTTGCATTAGTGTTCTAATTTTTCCTTAACTGGTTAAGAATGACTAACCCTAGTGTTAATGGACAAGTCCCCCTCAAGTTGTCTTACAAACAATAAAAATCACTTCTTCATCTTATCATTAACTAAAATCCATCTAATAAAGGCTTTGTTTTGTCATGAGGTTAATCCATAATCATGGATTAAGTTGAGGAGTTTTTCTCAGCTTAAATGTTCTCATCTATCATCCTTCTATTAGGATGGTGTAATGAGTCCATTAAATCTTTGATTATGGCTTAATCTCATTACTCAACACTAAACAAAAACAACAAAAACATCTAAAAAAATGCAAGTAGGTTAATGGTCTTAATCCTACATCATGGTGATTAAGTGTGAGGTGCTTACTTCATACTTAAGGTATTCTCATTACCCCTAATCAGAGGGAGGATGTGATGAGTTTACTAACCCTTTGGTTTAGGCTTAAGCTCATTTTCCTATGACAAACTTCAAAAAGCAATAAAAGACTGAAAACTCAAAAACAAACAATAATCGTCTCCTCCGGGATTCTTTTCTCATCTCATTCACTCACAAACGAGAACTTGCTTCTTCCGTCTAATGCAAGACAGTTTGCACCTGAGCCAGACAGGTCATACACTTGAGCATAGATAGGTAAGCAGTTCACAAGTAAATTTATCTTTCAGTCTCTTTGGGTCGAACTACGGTGTTCTGACTTCCTCATTGCACGAGAGGATACGTAGGCATAACTTAACAGTTATCGAACAAAAGTCTCTGTATATTCCCCCTCCTTCAGCATTATTCTTTAAGCCTCATAGTCTTGAGCATTTCATTTTTGTTCTTACACTGACATTTCACTTATACACTTCACATCTCTTTTACACTGACACTTGCATTCTTTTCCAGCTTTGATACACAAATTGCACTGACACTACCCCTTTAAAACACAAATCTTTTAAGCGTGGATCCCGTCGAGTACGACGGACAATCTGGGTGCTAATACCTTCCCAGGTTGTAACCAACCCCCTTTCTCAGTCTTTCTGGTTCGCAACCATCTTATCCATATCTTTTCATAGGTTTATGCAGCGTTACCTTTCCTCTGGGATAAAAATGCCTAGCTAGTGACTCTTGTCTTCTGAGTTCACCCCTGTGTGTACTCTCCATTTCTTCGACCGTTCGCGTCTGTACTCCTTCTGACCTAGGTGTCATTTTGGTGGGAGCGACAAGCATAGACATACAAGCAGTTCACATTCAATTCATCCAGTCTCTTTGAGTCGAACTACGGCGTTCTGACTTCCTCATTGCACGAGAGGATACATAGGCATAACTTAACTGTTATCGAACAAAAGTCTATGTGTCTTCCCCCTCTTTCAGTATTCTTTTCTAAGCCTCAGTTCCAGAGCAATTCACACTATTTGCACTGAAACCTGTACTTTCTTTCCCTAGCTTTTTCACACATATAACACATACACCTACCCCCTTTTAAACATAATCTTGTAAGTGTGGATCTCGTCGAGTACGACGGACGGTCTGGGTGCTAATACCTTCCCAGGTTGTAACCAACCCTCTTACTCAGTCTCTCTGGTTCGCAACCGTCTTATCCATATCTTTCCAGGTTTATGCAGCATTACCTTTCCTTCGGGATAAAAATGCCTAGCTGGCGACTCTATTCAATTCAGCCTCATTTCTTTTTGCCGACCCTTCGTGTCTGCACCTTGGGACCCTGGTGTCTTTTCAGGGGAGCGACAGCTTGGCGACTCTGCTAGGGACTTATCTTTTGCAACCAGGGCTTCTGGTTCTTTTTGTGGGTTTCTCCTAGTGCTTGTTTGATTTGTGTTTATGGGGGTGTTATGTGTGCTTTTTGTTTATTGCTTTATTTATTGCTTTCTGCACAGTTTTATTTATGGTTTTCATTTACTATTTTTTATGCATTTCATATTATTATCATCATATCATGTGTTGGATTTGTTGTTTTACCTTGGTGGGAGGGATACTTCAGTGAGTAAGGTTCCATATCGGGAGCTTGAGTGACACATAGGATTAAAGTGGCTTCATATTCTTTCCCATTCCATTTCAGTCTGGTGCGGGAATATGAAAACACGGTTCAGACGTGGGTTTCTTCTTGAGAACTCTGTGCTATAGATTTCCTGTAGTGCTAGGGCCATCTGGGAAGCCTTCTAAGTCTAGATGACCTTTTTAGATGACCTTCAGTATCTGAGGTGAATTAGAGGGGGATCCTTTAAGATTAGGGTAAACATTGTACCTCCGGGTTAGAAGTGTTTACACTTCTCATAATAGATCCAAGTCCGAGGATCCTTGTTCCAGAATAATACTTGTGAGTGGGTTGGGATGTTTACAGGTTTGCAGGAACCTTTGGCCTCCACATGCCCTATTACTGGATATTGTTTTTAAGGTTACACTATTTTGGACTGATTCTATGAAACCCTGGACTTGTGACTCTTTATTTGAGTCCCCCACCTGGTTACTGGTTCTCAAGCCCCAATCTGGACTTATGAATACTCATGGACCCTATCAAAGCAGATGAAAAATCCAGCACCTGATCACAAACCCTTGCATATCATTTTGCATACATCATTTTGCATAATTTAACATTTGTCTATTTGTTTTATAGGGTATCCACATCTCCTTTGGTTTAGTTTTGACCTGTTCTACTGCTCAGATTCCTTCAGCTATCTGCATCGGCCATCTTCATCAGTTATCTTCATCAGTTATCTTCATCAGAGATCTTCTTCAGCTGTTATTTTCTCCAGTTGTCTTCATCAGTATTTCTCCTCAGTTATCTTCATCAACATCCATTGGCAGTATGGACTCATCCAGGAAGAGCAACATTACTTACCATTTCTTTGAGCCCTCCCTAGCAGGCATCAGACAGATTCAGGCACTTATCACTCCTGATCATGTCCCTTTATTCATGGAACATTATGGTGGTATTATGGACATGATCATAGACTTGGATGCATCACAGAGGAGTATGATTCACACTTTCCTTCAGTTCTATAACCCTCCTCTCAGATGCTTTACCTTCCGAGACTTTCAGATAGGGCCTTTGTTGGAAGAGTTTTCCATGTTGTTGGGTATCCCTATCAGAAGAGGAATTCCTTTCAACCTTGAGATGACTGCTCCCAGGAATGAAGACATAGCTAAGGCTTTACATTTGCAAGTCACCATCATTGATCAACATATGACTATCAAGGCTGGAATCCCATGCCTCCATTTGGATTTCTTAATCACCCAGGCCACCAGTCATGCTGCAGTTGGGAATTGGGAATCTGTTTGTGTTCTCCTGGCTCTTAGTATATATGGTATCATCTTATTTGCAAACGAGCCTAAGTTTGTAAGCAAAAATGCTATCCATATCTTCCTGCTGAAGAATTCAGTTCCTACCTTGCTAGGGGACTTCTACTACTCAGTGCATCAGAGAAATGAGAAGCTGAGGGGAAGATTGGTCAGATGTTGTGCACCTCTCTTCTACTGTTGGTTATTGAGACACATGCCAAAGACTGAAGCTTTCCTGAATCCTCATCAGTCAAGGACTTGGGCTAAGAGGATGATTGCCCTTACTTTAGAAGACATCGGGTGGTGCACTCAGAGCACCAAGGGCATGGACATAATTATAAGCTATGGACAGTATCCTAATGTACCTCTTATTGGAATAAAGGGTTGCATAAACTACAATCCTTTGCTTTTCAAAAGACAGTTAGGGTATGCCTTAGTACATCCACCAAGAGAGAAGGACTTAGCAGAGACCCTTTACTGTGATGTTCAGAATAATTATGCCATCATCCGACAAGCAACCTGCGCTTGGGACAACATACAGACAAAAGGGATTGTTATTATTAGCAAGTGCAACAACATAGCTTCAGCTCAGTATATTGATTGGTCTCGCATCAGAAGACAGGTCACCCGCATGCCATTCACCATGGAGGATGTACCAGGACCTTCAGCAGTAGAGCCTATAGCTACAGTCAGTTTAGAGGAGTTTGAAAGGTTGAAAGAGAGGAAGGCTCATCTTTCTAAAGCTCTAAAGAAGACCCTCTGGGAGAGGAATGATAGTCGTCTGGACAATGAGAGGTTAGAGAAGCTTCGGATCGAGCATATGACCAAGATTGAGAAGATAGATGATTACATCAGAAGGCCAAAGCTGAACACTACTTGGAAGAGAGTCAGGCTAGGTGGATCAGGATCACTGAGGCTCGTGTGCAAGAAGATCAAAAGACCCAGGCTAGGATAGAGCAGTTGGAAGCTAGTGAGAAGAAGAGTCGGGAGGCCTTGTTAGCAGCACAGAAGGAAATCTCCGAGTTGAGACTTCGGGTGGGGTTGAAGAGATCAAAGGACCAAGACAAGAATAAGAAGTTGACAAGTGCCACTGCCACCAGGAACCTTCTTATCAGAACCATCACAGAGTATCCGGTTAGACCAGTTACTGATGCTCTCCTGAAGGAAGTTAGAGAGGATGACTTTGGGCTGGATGTTTGATTTCTTTGTACTTGTATTTTATTTTGGTTGTACTTTATTTCTCATGATAATTGGGTTGTATTTCACGACTTTATTGTATTTTGACCCACCATGGGGACTTGTTGTAATCATAAACTATGTATCTTTTGCATTTGAAATGTATGGTTTATGTATTACTTGGATTTTCTCTTGGGCTTCATTTCTCCTCAACATCATCTTCATTCCCATAGGTCTGGAAGGTCAAAACCAAAGAACCAACCGGATACCCTTGGAAGACAAATAGACATATTGCATTGCATACTAACTTCATTTTTTGTTTTGCAGGTGTTTTTGTTGTTTGTTTCTCACTTTATTATGTGTTTCAGGAAACATTGCTCGTAGGAGGGTTTTTCCCATCAACAGAGTTCACCGGTATCCAACCAGAAACAACCTTTCAAGCTTACAGATGGAGCAAGTTCAGCAATATTTGACTGACGTAAGAACTCAGATGGCTAATGAAAGAGTTGATATGAGGAATCAGATGAACCAGTTCATGGTAGTAATAACTCGGTTGACTCAGAGCCAAGAAAGATTAAGAAAGTTAGTCGAGCGGAAAACTCCTGAAGAGAACCATCCAGGTACGGGAGGTACTAGTAACAACGATCACGGGCAGCCACGAACAAATCCACCAGAATTTGGGCCCCACCTCAATCCTGAAGTCCATGTTATTGGAAACACCCAAGGAAATGCTAGAGGGCGTGCCTTGCAAGAGGAACATTTTACAGTAATTGGTGCTGGGGATGAAGCCTATGATCGTCGTCTGGACGAAATAGCAGAGAATCTGAGATCTCTGGAGTCCCAAAACTCTTTGGGATTTGATGTTATGGACATGGGTTTAGTTGAGGGAGTCAGGATTCCACACAAGTTCAAGCATCCTTGCTTTGAGAGATATAATGGTACCTCTTGTCCACGTACTCACCTGTAGTCGTTTCTGGGGAGACTAAAAGCATATACTATGGATGAAAAATTGTGGATGTTCTACTTTGAGGATAGATTGATCGGGGCATCCCGTGAGTGGTATTCTCACCTATCTAGAGTTACAGTCAGGAATTGGAAGGACTTAGCTGAAGCTTTCATACGACAGTATCAATATAACTTTGACATGGCTCCCAACAGAACTCTCCTAATGGGTATGTCTCAGTCTTCAAGAGAAAGCTTCAGGGAGTATGCCCAAAGATGGAGACAGCTTGTTGCTGCTGTCCAACCTCCAATGTCTGAGAGATAAATGGTTGACATGTTTATGAACACCCTACAAGGAACTTACATTGACAGACTTGCTGCTTTCTCATCCACCAGGTTTGCAGATGTAGTCATAGCTGGAGAGAGAATTGAGAGTGTTTTGAAGATGGGCAAAATTTCAGAGAATGGAGCCAGTTGCAACAATACAAGAAAACCTTTCTCAGGACCTCGCAGGACAGGAGATACCAACTCAGTGCACATGGGCAGAGGTAGGCCTCAATATATGCCAAGATTAGTAGCTGATGTTACCATTCCAGCTCCAGTACCTCAGCAACAGTATCCTCAACAACCACAACACTTCCCTCAGCAACAACAGTTTCCTCAACAACAGGGATCTTATAACAACAACAACAATCAGCAACAACGACCTTTCCATCAAAGGCCTTCACAAGTCAACAGGGTTATCGATCCTATCCCGATGCCCTATGCAGCTTTACTACCACGACTCCTGAAGCTCAACCTGGTCGAATTGAGGACTCTGGCTCCACCAGATCCCCAAAATATCCCAAGGAACTATGATGTTAATGCCAGATGTGCCTTCCACTCCAATGCGCCTGGCCATACTACAGAGAAGTGCAGAGCCTTACACATGAAAGTTCAGGACTTAGTTGATTCTGAGGCTTTGAATTTTGCACCTCCTCCAAATGTCACAAAGAATCCTATGCCTAGCCATGGTGGGCCCAGGATAAATGCCATTGAAGCGGACCAACCAGTAAACCTAATTGACAATGTTGCAAGCATTCAAACACCTCTGGCCGAGGTTAAAACTCAGCTGTTAAAGTGCCAAGTGTTTCCGGGTTGTGAGGAACATTGTAAAGCTTTCCAGATTTCTGCCAATGGTTGTGCAAGTTTGAAGATTGGCATCAGCAGTCTTATCAGGGAAGGCATTCTACAAATAACTTTAATTGTTCCCACTTCTACAACTGCAACAAACATCTCTCCTACAACATCAGCAAACACCATTTCAAATGAATCTCCTACAACTTCAACAAAAATCATTCCAACAGATTCTTCTACAACATCAATAACCATCCCTTCTTCAACATCAACAAACATCATTTCAACACCTCCTCTTACAACAACAGCAACCATTAATGAAGACATCTCCACATTTACCATTTACTATGATCCGGCAACAATCCACATTCCAGATTCTTTCAACAACTCACATCAACATCAACATCAACATCTTCTACAACATCAGCAACCTTCATCACCTGCACCATCTCCCATCAGACCTCCTGTCACAATTTATTATGAACCTCAGACTGTCTCAGCTCCTTCTTCCGCATAAATTAGTCCATTTACTATCACAATGCCTAGACCAGTTCCATATGACAGAAGCAGTGCTATACCTTGGCACTATGGCTCAGATCTTTATTGCAACAGAGAGAAAGTCACTTTTGATACTTCTACACCACAGATTGATAATGTGAGGGGAGGCGGAGGCTTCATTCGAAGCGGACATCTCTTTGCCTCACAATTCCCAAGAATTAATGCTGAAGCAGAAGCTGCTACTAAAGCAAAAGGCAAGAGTGTGGTGCCTGAAGAACCTGTTGCCAAGGAAACTCAAAAGACATCCTTTGATCAGGATGTGGACGAGTTCATGAGAATTATCAAGATAAGTGACTAAAAGGTTGTGGATCATCTCCATTAGACACTGTAAGCTCATAATTTCGACATGTTGAAATTTGGAGCTTGAAGCCATCTCTGTCGAAGAATGATGAAAGAAAAGAAATTCAAGAGATGCTGACAAAGTTAAAAGCTCCAATGCTTCGACAGAAGGACAAATAGTATTCTGGCAGGATAAGTTTGGAAAGTTGTTTGTAGCTAAGTATTTGACAGAAGAAGGTTGTCTTTCGACGTTTCAACAGAAGAGGGTTTTGACAAAAACAGTATTTGGCAGATGCTGAAAGAGTTGTTTCTTCTTTAAAGGCTTCGACAGATTGAAGAGGTGCAAGGTTTCGTCACCAAAGAAGGGAATTCAAATTCAAAAGGTTGTAACCTTTGACAGTTGGACACATGGAAGTTTCAGAGAAGAAAATTGCATGCAGGCTGACACTTGTCATTTAGTTATAGTTTTTCCGTTCTAAGCAGTTACTTTGTTTGTATATAAATAGGATAGTTTGTGTTTAGAATGTGTGTGTGAAAATTGATACAAAATTCCTGTAAATACTCTAAGTACCCAGTGTGAGAGAAAATGAATTTGATATTTGGAACCATGTACGTTTGAACACCATTTATCCTTTAAGTTATTTAAATTGTTAGTTTATTCATCAAGTTTATGTCATTTTTAAGCTTTATTTACTTTCTGCAAGTTATAGTTTTCGACATTTCTTCTTGTTTTTGTGTAAAACCTTCAACTTTATTTTATTTTCTAAACTTAAACTTTACTTCACTTTAAAAATTAAAGTTCTTAACACTTTGATATTATTAACAAAACAAGCCACAAATCATTCACAACACTAAGAGTAGTTCGACAAAATAATTGCACATGTGTCCCAGGACTTGTTTGGTTGGTCCTGCAAGTAACCCAATTTTCTGAGAAATTGGTTAACCAGAGGTTGTTCGCCAGAAATCACCGCGAACAAATTGGCACACCCGGTGGGACCAGTGCAGTTAATAAAATCTAATAGAGAACTTTCTTAGACAAATTGTTCCTTGCTACGTTGTATGATTCTTAGAAGCGGTAAACTAGCCGTAACCAACGTAGAAAGACCAAAGAGAACAAGAGGAAGAAAGATGGCTAACTTGCCAAATGCTTCAAACAATCCTGACAAAACCATTCCAGTTTCCAATCCCATCCCTTCGTCAGGAGCAATACCAGTTTCTGGCCCTGTTTTAGAACAGATTAGGCCTCCATCAGGGGATTCAATACCAACGGGTTCAGGGTCCCAGAATGCGCCTAGTTCTTCCACCATGGGACACGCCAGACCCCTTGGAACCCCTCCCCCTGGAGGAAATACCTTCAGGCCATATCTGAATTATTCTCAGCCCTTGACTGGGAGGGAACAACCATATGGAATGCCAACTTCAATGATGGCAAGCCTACATAATTCGTCACCATTATTCTCTGATGCTATGGTTCAAATGTCATCACCATTGCAGGGATCAGGATATGGTGGAAATGGAAATAGAATGAATCAAGTTCCACCAGGTTTCCATATGCCCACTATGACAAACCATTTTGCACAAGTAATTCGTCAACAGATGGATGAAAGCAATCATGATATGGTGCAGGCTTTGACACAACAAATGGGGGAAGTGTTCAATCCTTTAATACAAAACACTACCCAAACAAACCAGATATTGGCAGAACAGATGGCACGCATTGCTGACTTTTTTGGAGTCCCTCAAGCACAACAAAGAATGCAATTGAATCAAAATCCTGCCAATAGGTCTGCAGAAGAGGAACTTACTATAAACCAAAGGCCAGTAGGAAACCCTCATGAAAATCCCAGGGGCCAAGAGGTGATAGTTGAACAGCCTAATGTATAAGAGCCCATTCGACAGGAACCAAGAAGAATAATAGTCCAGAGAGACCAAAATGCTGATGAAATATTACGGCAGAGAATGCGTTACAATAACATGCCTGTCGAAAATAATATTGCCACCATGGTTGAGAGAATAATGGCTCAAAATGGAGTAAACGTAGGATTACAAAGGCCTGGTTATACTTCCCCCCTGTCTGAATTTGTTTTACAACAAGAATTACCACCAAGGTGGAAAGTCCCCAAATTCACCAAATTCTCAGGGGACACTAGTGAGTCCACCATAGAACACGTAGCGCGTTATTTGATAGAGGCAGGAGAAATTGCTAATAATGAGAACTTAAGGATGAAATACTTCCCAAGTTCTTTGACAAAAAATGCTTTCACTTGGTTTACTTCTCTTCCTGCAACTTCAATCTTCACTTGGACCCAATTAGAAAGATTGTTCCAGGAACAATTCTATATGGGACAAACCAAGATAAGTTTGAAAGAGTTGGCAAGTGTCAAAAGAAAATTTTCTGAACCTATAGATGACTATTTGAATAGGTTTAGATTATTAAAAGCCAGATGTTTTACACAAGTGCCGGAAGAAGAACTAGTCGAAATGGCTGCAGGGGGTCTAGATTATTCCATAAGGAAAAAACTGGATACCCAGTACTTAAGAGACATGGCACAACTGGCAGACAGAGTGAGGCAAATAGAAAGACTAAAAAATGAAAAATTTAGATCAAATAAAAACAAGAAGGAAAGAGTGGCCTATGTGGGCATAGTTCAAGAAGATGATTATGACGAAAATGAACCAGTCATTTTCGACCAGCAAGAAATTGATCTGGCAGAACTAAAACAAGGCCCTCCATATTCTTGTAAAGTTTTAGCCCCGTCGAATGGAAAAAATCCAGTCGAAGTAGAAAAGAATGACAGGTTCCCTAAAAGAACCTATACATTCGACATCACCAAATGTGATGAAATTTTTGATTTATTAGTCAAAGATGGTCAGTTAATAAAACCAGCAGGCACTAAGGAGCCTCCTGTAGACCAACAGAAAAAGAGAGGTTTTTGTAAATACCATAATTTCTTGGGTCATAAAACTTCTCAATGTTACCTTTTCAGGGATCTTGTCCAGAATGCAATCCAAAATGGAAGGCTGAAGTTTGGAGACAAAGCCAAGCAACAGATGAGGATTGACTCCAATCCCATGCAGGTTGTGGAGGCCAATTATGCTGAACCAGAAATGGTAAATGTGGTCGAAATGGAGATCATGGCGGAGGAAAGTTTTGAAATGGTAGAAGTTACTGAAAGCTTCGACACCAACTTCAACATGATAGAAGCTGCTGAAGGTTTCGACACCCATGTAAATGTGGTGGAAGAGGGTGATGACCTTGCAGACCAGGCTGAGGATGAAGAAGTCAAAGCTTCTGAAGACTTCGACAGTGAGAATGCCATTGAAACTACTGAAGGTTTCGACGAAAGAAATACAGTCAAAATGGGAAGAAGTTTCGACAAGAAAAACTATGAAAGAGATGCTGAGCAGGGGGTGATCTGGGACACTTTAGGAGAGTCAAATGGGAAGTTCGACTTCATGGTGAAATATTCAGCACCACCAAGCTCCAAAACAGATATCAACAAAATCAAACCCACAGGATGGGGAGATCCTTTCAAAAATGATGACGAAGAGGAGGATAACAAAACCCTCACTGTCCAAAGAGAGGCCACTGAGGGCCTTAACCAAGATAAGATCAAAACAACAGGGATTGATGACAATGCCCTTACTGTCGAACCAATAAACAGTAGTACCATCAAAACTGAAGAACATTCTGTCGAAGGTGTTGCACACTGCTGCAAATACATCTATAAGGGTTTACACCCAAAAGGCATTGTGAGTCAGTCAAAGGAGAATATCCCAGAGGAAATGATGCTAGTCGAAAAAATGAACAAATTGAAAATCACAACTGAACAGAATGCTGGGATTCATATGGTGGAAATCACTCAAAAGGTAGGACCAGACACCAACAAGGGAAAGAAACGTCAAGAGAAGCATCAGAAGCTGGTTTACCCAGAAGAGAACGAAAGTCTTGTCTAATTCATCCAGAGGTGTCAAAGGAAGAACGCAGAAGTTATGCTTTGCCCAAGATGCAGTGTTGTGTTCGACAGGAAAGCAGCTGATGACTTAGAAGCAGCAGAAAAGACCCAGAGGAAAAGAAACTGGGGAACAGTCCCACCAACCAGAAACGAAAGATTCGACCCAAGAAGAGGGAAGCATCACATCCAAGGAGTGGGAGAAAGACGTTTCAACACTTATAAACCATCCAACAGACCAAATGACGACAAATGGGTTCAACCTATAAGGGATGCCCAAGGTCAGAAGAGATGGAAGAGCTTTGAAGTGAACAGGGGTCCCTCAATGGAAGTAAAAAAGGAGGCAAGGCCAAAGTACGTCTCTGAAAACTACAAAGGGAAGAATCCTATGTCCAGGTCCCAATGGAGAAGATTCCAAAGGCAGAAGAAAATTGAAAAGGAAACTGTAGAACACAAAAGGGTTGGGCAGAAGGGAGCTGAATCAACCAAGTATGTGCAGATTACAAGCAAGGGGAGGCCTTTGACAAAAGAAGAACCCCCTCAGAAGGATGGATCTCATGACACCACAGAAATGCAGAAAACAAACAACAAAATGCCAGTGGACGAAGAGGTTACAGATGACTTCAGTTCAGAGTCTGATGCGTCCTTCGACGTAACCTGCAATGTGGTTTCTGTGTTGCCCAGAGATTATGACAGGATAATGGAAGTCGAAGACGAAGAGGATGACATGACAGATGACAGCATAGGCCTTAAGCCTGTATGCTACTACATAATGAATAATGGTTGTGTCGAAGAGCAAAATGCCTTCTTCGAAAAGCCAGATGATGCAATGAAGGCTCACTTAAAGCCTCTTTTCATAAAAGGAAAGGTAGAAAACGTGGGTGTCAACAAAATTCTGATTGACGGAGGAGCAGCTGTGAATTTAATTCCTCATTATATGATAAAGAGGATTGGAAAAGATGACTCCGACACTAAGCCTCACAACATGGTGTTGTCCAACTATGAAGGTAAGGTAGGGACAACACTGGGAGTCATACAACTGAACTTGGCTGTAGGATCCATTACCAGGCCTACCATGTTTGTGGTGATAGCATCAAAGGCAAATTACAACTTGTTGTTGGGAAGAGAATGGATCCATGGGATTGGGGTTGTGCCATCCTCCATGCATCAAAGGATAGCAATCTGGAGGCCAGATGGGATTGTCGAAAACAAGAAGCAGATCAAAGTTACTTCACAGTTGATGTGAACAATGTCACTAGTCGTAACTTCGACAAGAACCTGGCCCATATAGCACCATGCAATCCTGCTGGTTTTGACCTAACAGCCTCCGACAACGCCTATTGTTCCATGTACCTCCACCCTACGCATGGCTTCCAGTGGGATAAAGAAGTAATTGGGGAGACAAATTACACTTGGGGAACTGCCCATGTCAATCCAACTGGGTGGGGGAGTGAGTTCAGTGAAAATGACTGTGGCATCAACAATAGAAAAGATTTCGGCTTATATAGCCGAAAAACAACTCAAAGCGGCCCTTGAGGCTGAAGTAAGAAACATGGTTGTCGAAGCCAACACACAAGTTGTCGAAGAGCAACATCCTCAAGAAAACATTGAGGAACAACATACAAAGCAGAGTTTAGAAGAAGATTCTAATGGCGAATGGCAGAGTCAAAGACTTGATGCCATTTATGATGACGAACCCTTGGGGTTTGAAAAAGATCCAGCCCCAACCAATATGAAAATGGTGGCACAGGATCCTTTGGAAGAGATTAATCTGGGACTGGGGGCGGAGAAAAGGCCAACTTACATCAGTGCCAAGATGAATCCTCAACTCAGAGTCGAAATAATCCAACTGCTGAATGAGTTTAAAGACTGCTTCGCATGGGATTATGACGAAATGCCTGGTTTAGACAGAAATTTGGTTGAATTGAAGTTGCCAATACTGGAAGGAAAGAAGCCAATAAAGCAGACTCCCAGACGTTTTGCACCTGAAATTCTGTCGAAAATCAAAGAGGAAGTCGAAAGGCTTCTAAAATGCAAATTCATCCATACAACAAGGTATGTCGAATGGATTGCTAATATTGTTCCTGTGATTAAGAAAAATGGCAAACTGAGGGTATGCATTGATTTTAGAGATCTAAATTCAGCTACCCCTAAGGATGAATATCCCATGCCAGTGGCAGAAATGCTAGTAGATTCTGCAGCAGGCCATGAGTATTTAAGTATGCTTGATGGCTATTCTGGTTACAACCAGATTTTCATTGCTGAAGAAGACGTTCCAAAAACAGCTTTTCGTTGTCCAGGGGCAATAGGAACATATGAGTGGGTGGTCATGCCCTTTGGTTTGAAAAATGCTGGAGCTACTTACCAAAGGGCCGTGAATTCTATTTTTCATGATTTCATTGAAACGTTTATGCAAGTTTATATAGATGATATTGTGATTAAATCTGCCTCAGGCTCAGACCATATTAACCATCTTCGACAGTCCTTTGAAAGGATGATGAAGTTTGGTTTGAAAATGAATCCTCTTAAATGTGCTTTTGGTGTGCAGGCTGGGGACTTCTTAGGCTTTGTGGTCCACAAGAAAGGGATTGAAATTAATGAAAACAAAGCCAAGGCCATATTGGAAGCGAAAGCGCCATCGACAAAGAAGGAATTGCAGTCTCTACTAGGGAAAATCAACTTTCTCAGAAGGTTCATCTCCAACCTTAGTGGAAAAACTCAGGCCTTCTCACCTCTACTTCGACTAAAGAAGGAGGGCTTCACTTGGGGGCAAGAACAGCAAGATGCCTTCGACAAGATCAAGGAGTATCTGGCAAATCCTCCAGTCTTAATATTTCCTTGTCGAAAAGAAGCATGAGGCTCTACATATCAGCATCTGACAGAACATTAGGAAGCATGCTTTGTCAAGAAGATGAACATGGCGTCGAAAGAGCCATCTATTATCTCAGCAGAGTCTTAAATGATGCTGAAACTAGATATAGTATGATAGAGAAATAATGTTTATGTGTATATTTCTCTTGTACAAAATTAAAGCATTATATAAAACCCATTGATGTACATATAACTTCTCATTTTGACGTAATAAAGCATATGTTGTCTAAGTCTATTCTACATAGTCGAATTGGAAAATGGGCTTTAGCCTTGACTGAATATTCTTTAAAATATATGCCTCTAAAAGCTGTCAAAGGACAAGTGGTTGCTGACTTTATAGCTGACCACTCCATACTTGGAGATGAGACAAATTATGTCGAAAGAGAGCCTTGGAAATTATATTTCGACGGTTCCAGTCATAAAAATGGAACAGGTGTTGGGGTATTAATCATTTCTCCCAATAAAATTCCAACAAAGTTCAAGTACAAAATAGAAGGTGGCTGTTTGAACAATGAGGCAGAATACGAAGCTTTAATTGCTGGACTTGAAATATTGTTGGAATTGGGGGCAACAGAGGTCGAAATAATGGGTGACTCTGAGTTGGTGATAAAACAACTGACGAAAGAGTACAAATGTGTCAAAGAAAATTTGATCATGTACTTTGTGATAGCCAATAGACTCCTCAAGAGATTCGACAGTGTAATCTTTAGACACCTTCCTAGATTAGAAAATCAGGAAGCAAATGACTTGGCTCAACTGGCCTCAGGCTATAAAGTGTCGAAGGAAAACCTGATGAAAGTTGTCGAAGTAAGAGGAAAAGTTTTATCCACTAGACTGTCCCCATCTGATTTGGAGACCATAAGATTGGGATATGGTGATGAAGAAAATTTTGAAATTTTTAATGTAGATGATCCAGGGGTAGGAGATTGGAGAAAACCTATCAAAGATTATTTACAAAATCCGAACCAGACAGTCGAAAGGAAGATAAAGTATAGAGCTATAAGTTATGTGCTCTTTGGAAATGAACTGTTTAAAAAGACTGCAGAGGGAGTTCTACTAAAGTGCCTAGGAGAGACTGAAGCTTATATAGCTTTGTCGAATGTGCATAGTGGTGCATGTGGTGCACACCAGTCAGGGCATAAGATGAAATGGTTACTATTTCGATAAGGGATGTATTGGCCAACAATGTTGAAAGATTGTGTCGAATTTGCGAAGGGATGTCAAGAATGTCAAATTCATGCAGGCATACCTCATGTGCCAGCAAATGAGTTACATTCCATTATAAAGCCTTGGCCATTCAGAGGTTGGGCTTTAGATTTGATTGGTGAAATTCGACCAGCCTCTTCAAAAGGGAAGAAGTACATTTTAGTTGGGGTAGACTACTTCACTAAGTGGATTGAAGCCATACCATTGACAAATGTAGACCAGGAAGCAGTCATAGACTTCATCCAGAAACATATAATGTATAGATTTGGAATACCAAAGACTATAACCACTGATCAAGGATCTGTGTTTACTGGAAGAAATATGCAGGCATTTGCAAAAGAGACAGGTTTTAAGTTGCTAACTTCGACACCTTATTATGCCCAAGCAAATGGTCAGGTCGAAGCAGCCAACAAAGTAGTGATAAATCTGATAAAGAAGCACGTGGGTAAAAAACCTAGAAATTGGCACAAGACTCTGGATCAAATCCTTTGGGCTTGTCGAACGTCTCCTAAGGAGGCAACTAATTCTACCCCATTTAAATTAACCTACGGATATGATGCAGTGTTGCCAGTCGAAATTTGTTTACAGTCAATACGAATTCAAAGGCATCATGAGATTCCATCTGAAATTTATTGGAGCATGATGATGGATGAGTTGGTTGATTTAGATGAAGAAAGGTTACGTGCTTTAGAATTAATAAAAAGGCAGAAAGAAAGAGTCGAAAAGTTTTACAATAAGAAAGTAAAATTTAAAGCCTTTTTAGTAGATGATTTAGTTTGGAAAGTAATTTTGCCCATGGAAAAGAAAGATAGGTTGATGGGAAAATGGTCCCCTAAATGGGAAGGGCCTTTCAAAATTCTAAGAGTTTTTTCAAATGGTGCATATGAGGTCGAAGAAATAGAAAAAGACAGAAGAGTGCTGAAAATAAATGGCAAGTACTTGAAGAAGTATAAACCAACATTGCAAGAAATAAAAATAGGAACAGAATGAAATTGCAAATAAAAACTTGTCTTCGCCAAACAGATGGCGTAAAATAACATTACATATGAAATTGCTAAAAAATTCTTAAACAAATAAAATTTCCTATTTTCTATTACAAACTAATATTGAAGGAAGTTGGCTTTGAGTTCGTCGAATTTTTTCTTTTGAAGCTGAATTCGACGCTCGCAGAGACTCTTATTGACAGTCAGTTCATCAATCTCCCTGTGAAGTTGTTGGGATGATTCTGCATGTTGGAGACCCTTTTGAAGTTCACTGTCGATTTCCTCTTGGTTGGGCTGTTGGAGGGTGGCCTGGCGTTCCTTCTCTTGGAGGATTTTCTTTTGAAGTTCAGCAATCTGAGTCTGATAAGCCTGAATGTTGTTTTCACACTCAGCAGCTGCTTTGGTGTATTCGTCAGAAAGCTTGTTCAGTTCTGAAATTTTGTCTGTCGAAGAAGCTACGATATTCCATTCTGAAACTTGTTCTTCAGATTTAGCTGTAATGTTCTGAGAGAATTCCTTTTGACGAACCAAATCAGCACTTACAGAATCAATCATTGACATCAGGTCCATCACCAGACGACTCTCTTCAGTCGAAGCCTCCAGCAAATTGGCTCGTTTCAGGAGTTTCTTTAAATCATACTGGGCAGAAGGATTTTCAGCCAGGGTCTCAAACAGGTCCACCCCAAGGATTTTTGTTTTGATTTCATCCATGATGACACTGATGGGTTGAATGTCAGAAGTGGCCCCTGAAGCTGTCGAACCGCTGTGGGAAGAGTCTTGGAAGTTGTACCTGGAATTGAGTAGAGCTTTTAAATATTCCAGAGGCTTTCTAACTTTCAAGCTTTCAATTTCCTCGTGTGATAAGCTTTCAATTATCTGTTGGAGTAGGAACATTTTGGGAAGTTCCTCCAAGACTCAAGTTGGTTTCTGGTTGATTCGACAGATCAACCTCTTCTTCAACAATTTCTTTGTCAGCCTCTGTGGTATCAGTTGGCTCTTGAGCTTGTACATCCTGGCCAAGAGCATCTTCGTCAATTTCGGTTGCAGCAGTTGGTCCTTGAGTTGGTGCATCCTGGTCTGGAGCTATTTTTTCTTCCGCAGTAAAGTCTGGGCGAAAGGGAGAATTATTGCCAGAAGATTCAGAGTCACTAATGTTGAATTCGTCCAAAGTTTGAGGTCCATAGACACCTGCATCTGGGGTGGAGTCTTCTTGAAGCCTTTCAGCCAGAGTCTTCTCAGAGTCAGAAGGAATAACTTCTTCTTGGACTTTAGAAGTCTCTTCGACATCAATAACAACCTAAAGAGAGCATAAGAGGGAAGTATAAGATAAGAATATTTGCAGTAAAGACTAGGAATGTTGTCAGTCGAAAATAAATACCTGAGGGATCTCAGTGTGAATACTTGAGTCCCCACTTTTTTCACTCCTTGAGGGAATTTTGTTGGTTGGACTGGCAGGGGGAGTTCGTCTGTGAACTATGGATCTTTGGGAGGCCACTGTTTTTATTTTCAGACCTTTGTTTCTTTTCAGAGGTTGAGGTTCAGGAGATTCATCCTCAGACTCTTCGACACTCATCTCCTTTTCTTCTTGTTTTCTTTTCTTGGCTGGTGTACGAGTTACCTGCAGTAGAAAAAAGAAGAGGTATTCAGTATAAAGGAATATTGAGATACATAAATAAGAAAGAGGTGTTTTCTATTTGTCGAAACCTTTTTGGCAATTATGGGAGATTTTTCGACTGTCTTGGAGGAGGTTCCTTCGCCAGCAGTTTTCTTGACAATTCTGACAGCTGAAAGAGAAAGAATTGCATGAACATTGATATAAAAATAAAAGGAGTTAGAGATAAGAGGAGGAATGTAATTTCTTCGACACCTTCAAGAATGGGTTCTTCAACACTAATTTGTTCTATCCCAACATGAAGGTGCCCAGTGAAGTTGCCCAAGTAATACTTCGTCGGAACCACACGTTCGGCAAGTTTCTTGCTGGACTCGCGAAGCAGTTTCAAATCAGATCCACACACAAACCAATCTGGAAATGGAGGGCACAAGGCCACACCAAATTCTGCAGAAGGGAGTGGGGGAAACCTTGGAGGAAAGGTGGTGAAAGCAAAATTGTAACGTGCATGAGTTGGAATGTACGAAGGCACCTCCAACCTATCCATTTTTTCTGTAAATTTTTGTTTTAAAGTTACTGCTGCTTCACCTATGGTTCGACGAAGATCATTGGGCCTGTAAATAGTTTCAAAATACTTTTGAAACTTTTGAATTTCTTTGATATGTTTATCTGTACCTTTTTTCTTCTTATCCTGCACAAAAGTAAAAGCGTTCGTCAGGAGAGTGGTGAAGGTTGCTACATCAAAGAATTTGTTAATATAATATTCCTTCCACCAAATGTCGAAGTCTTCAATGCATAGGAAGCTTGGTCGAAAGATGGTGGGGTAAACTTCCAAAGATGAGTCGAAGAATTTGTTGTATAACTCTAAACTTCTGTCGAAACTTTGAAATGAGTTATAAAATATAATAGAGCCTTTCTTGTGATAAATGGGCTTCGTCTTCGTTTGTATTAGCTCAAATTGTCTAGCCACCAGGTTGGGTTGGTAGACAATGAGAGACACTTTAGTGTTGTTGAGACTGTCGTGGGAGAAAAAGTGCCTTGGGATGAGGAAAGCCTCCCAAATGGATATATAAGAGTCTTCTTCTTTCTGGTTCTCCACTGGGAGTTGTCTTGTGAATCATCTGGGACCCACATTTCTGTTGGCAAATGGTGCCATGGAAGGAGTGAACTTATAGCATTTGGCGAACATCATTATGTAACTGGTGAATGCTTGTCGAATACCTATGTTGTCATCAGTAGGGGTTAGTTGGACTAACCTAGGCCATTCGACGTGCCTTTCTTTCACCTCTTCTTCGTCAACTGGCATTTTGACAGGGATGCAAGCTTCGAAGGTTGCGTTCAACCACAATTGTAGGAGCCAGAAGGGGCCTGTGAGACTAATATTGCCTTTGTCCTTGAGGGTTTTTAAATTACTCACACTTTCACTCAAGGATTCGTAGAGGTTTGCCAAAAGCAACTCACTCAGGCAGAATGCAACTCCATTATGAAGTTGATTAGCCATGATAATATAACTTCTGGCAACCTGGAGTGACCTAGTGCAGAAGACAAACTTAGCTAACCATAGAGTAAGGAAAGCAATGTGCTCTCTGTCAGAGACTTCCTCATCGTCTTCGCCTTGGTGATGGGCAATAAAAATAGAATATCCAGCATGCTTGGTGTCGAAGCCTATGGGATCCTTGTTTAAGTGTTCAGGATTAAAAATTTCCCCTAAAGGACTGAGGCCAGTAATGGCTGCTATGTCAAAGAGGGTAGGAGTAACCATACCACAGGGTAAATGGAAAGTGTTGTAAGTGCTATCCCAGAAGTACAAAGAGGCCAGAAGCATGTTCTGGCAATAGCGTGGACCTTCCTTCGACAGTTGGATCAGGTCATAGATGCCAGTTTTCTTCCAGAATTTCTCTTTGACTCTTTCGACCCTAGTGAGCCAAGCTAAGTAGTCGGAGGGATCTTTCATCAAGGGAGGACTCCTAAAAATCCTAGCTTGATTCAAATAAGACAGATCTATCTCTGTCGAAGCTATGGGAGTTTCAGGTTTTTTGGATGTTGTTTCGACAGGCTTAGGGTTCTTGCTAGCAACTATGGGTTTAGAAGCAGAATAACAGGGATAAAAGTCTTTCAAGCGGTTAGGGTCAGCATTAGGATCAAAAATGGGACCTAGCATGGCATGATGAACTCCAGAAATTGAGATAGGAATCATTACCTGAGACCTGTAGATGCTTGCTTTCTCCCTTGCATTTGGGGGTTCTGGAATGTATTGTTGTTGTTGCACTTGCATGGGTCCAGATAGTGTATGAGCAGGAGGAAGGTCAGTTGTTTTCTTTGTCTTCTTGGCGCTACGATCAGCAACAGTCTTTGGAGGAGCCATTGATGTGAGAAGATGAGAAGTTTTGAAGGAGCAGAAAGCTTTGAAAAGGGTTTTAATGGAGTTTCTGCGTTAGGAAAGGGAAGAGTTTTGAGGATGTGAAAAAGAAGAAAAGGTTGTTGAAGGTGGTATTTATAGAAGATGAGAAGATAAAATAAATAATAATAAGAAGAAGAAAAATGAAAAGACTTTTCAGTTGGAAAAGTGGGAACATGCGTTTTGATCCATTGGTGGTGATTGAAAGTGACGGTTGGTAGGAGGCCATGATTTAGCTAAAATATAGGGTCATGGAGGAGTGTGTAAACGTGGGCTAGACATGACGTTTTTCAGAAAGTGGAAATCATGGTGTTTTCTTGGGACTCAAAAAAGTTACTTTACAATAAATGAGGCTGACAGGATGTCAAAGGTCATTTCGACAGCAAAAGATATTTCTCCAGGGACTAGTCGAAAACATCTTTGCTGGGGGGAAATTTGTAAGCTCATAATTTCGACATGTTGAAATTTGGAGCTTGAAGCCATCTCTGTCGAAGAATGATGAAAGAAAAGAAATTCAAGAGATGCTGACAAAGTTAAAAGCTCCAATGCTTCGACAGAAGGACAAATAGTATTCTGGCAGGATAATTTTGGAAAGTTGTTTGTAGCTAAGTATTTGACAGAAGAAGGTTGTCTTTCGACGTTTCGACAGAAGAGGGTTTTGACAAAAACAGTATTTGGCAGATGCTGAAAGAGTTGTTTCTTCTTTAAAGGCTTCGACAGATTGAAGAGGTGCAAGGTTTCGTCACCAAAGAAGGGAATTCAAATTCAAAAGGTTGTAACCTTTGACAGTTGGACACATGGAAGTTTCAGAGAAGAAAATTGCATGCAGGCTGACACTTGTCATTTAGTTATAGTTTTTCCGTTCTAAGCAGTTACTTTGTTTGTATATAAATAGGATAGTTTGTGTTTAGAATGTTTGTGTGAAAATTGATACAAAATTCCTGTAAATACTCTAAGTACCCAGTGTGAGAGAAAATGAGTTTGATATTTGGAACCATGTACGTTTGAACACCATTTATCCTTTAAGTTATTTAAATTGTTAGTTTATTCATCAAGTTTATGTCATTTTTAAGCTTTATTTACTTTCTGCAAGTTATAGTTTTCGACAGTTCTTCTTGTTTTTGTGTAAAACCTTCAACTTTATTTTATTTTCTAAACTTAAACTTTACTTCACTTTAAAAATCAAAGTTCTTAACACTTTGATATTATTAACAAAACAAACCACAAATCATTCACAACACTAAGAGTAGTTCGACAAAATAATTGCACATGTGTCCCAGGACTTGTTTGGTTGGTCCTGCAAGTAACCCAGTTTTCTGAGAAATTGGTTAACCAGAGGTTGTTCGCCAGAAATCATCGCGAACAGACACCCTCCAAAATCTTTATCCTATCACGGTTCATGTGTTCCAAAGTTCACAGGAAAACATTGCTCAAAGTCTTGCACGCAGCTTATGTGCCAGAAGAGATTACAGTTAATCAGCTGGAAATGGTAGTTTCAAATGTCAACACTAGTCATGGACTAGGTTTCACCAATGCTGATCTAACTACGGAGGGCCGAAATCATAACAAGGCTTTACATATTACCTTAGAATGTAAAGGTGTTGTACTTTCTCATGTCTTGGTTGACACTGGGTCATCCCTTAATGTCCTTCCAAAGAAAGCCTTGGTCAAGATGGAGTATGATGGTCTTGTACTCCGCCCAAGTAACCTAGTGGTGAGAGCCTTTGACGGTTCTAAAAGATCGGTTCTTTGGGAAATTGAGCTGCCTGTGGTAATTGGCCCACAGATTTTCAAAACTATCTTCTACGTGATGGACATTCAGCCTGCCTACAGTTGTTTGTTGGGTCGACCCTGGATTCATGTCGCTGGCGCCGTAACATCGACCCTTCACTAGAAGTTAAAATACGAGTGGGAAGTCCAAATTATCACAATCTGTGGAGACGAGGATATCTTCACAGTCATCTAGCTACTTACAAGTATATTGAGATGGATGGGGAAATCCATGAGACAATGAGCCGAGGGTTTAAAGCCCTCAATGTTAATGAAGCAAGAGCTGAAGTATCAGGTACATCAATTTCCTTTTACAAAAAAGCTCGAAAGGTTGTTGAAGATGGGAATGCCCAAGGCTGGGGCAAGTTGCTGCAAGTCCAGATCAAGGAAGACAAGTTCGGTTTGGGTTACAAACCATCCCGACAGGTCCAAGAGGAGGCTGTTGAAGCCCCCAAGTTTATCAGTGGGGGAATGCTGACCCCATATGCTGTCAACAATGTGGAAGACAAGGCTGAAAGCGACTTCAACCTAGAAAGCTGGATTCGTCCAAGAGTCTCAGGCCAGCAAGTCCTCAACTGGTCTTCTCACGAAATTATAAGGGTTATTGCTGCAGAGTAATTATTATTTCTTGTTTAAGCATGCATCAAGTCCTGCATCTTTCCCAAGATGTTTTGGACTCATTTTGTAATAGGGCCATATATGTATTTTGTGCAAATGAATGATTAATGAATAATGGACATCTTTTGCAAACAATCTATTTTCGCTCACTGTCTTTTCATTTTAGTTATTTTCGCACAAAACAAATAAATGGCAATGTTTTTCTTAATAAACTTCATTCACTTTTTTCTAAATAAGATAAAACCAATCACTAAAATGAACAAATCTCAACCCTTGTAGAGATAATCCTCCAGATTGCACCGACAACGACACTGCTATGACCTCGTATGACTTCGACAATCCGATTAATCAAGCACATGAAAGGGTTAATGAAGACTATGATTTGCCTGAAGAGTTGGACAGGTTGTTGAGACAAGAGGAAAAAGTGATTGCTCCTCAACAGGAAGAGGTTGAGACTATCAATCTTGGTACTGAGGAAGATGTGAAAGAGGTGAAGATCGGGGCTAGTCTGCAAGCTCCAGTGAAAGAACAACTCATTAGTATGCTTCGGGAATATGTCGATGTGTTCGCTTGGTCTTATAAAGATATGTCGATTTTGATACAGACATTGTCATGCACAAGCTGCCATTGAAAGAAGATTGTCGGCCAGTTAAACAGAAGTTGCGCCGTACTCACCCAGATATGGCCATGAAAATTAAAGAAGAAGTACAAAAGCAGTGGGACGTCGGTTTTCTTGCTGTGACTAGTTACCCGCCGTGGGTTGCTAACATTGTACCCGTACCTAAGAAGGATGGCAAGGTGCGTATATGTGTGGATTATCGGGACCTGAACAGAGCAAGCCCGAAAGATGATTTCCCATTACCTCACATTGATGTATTGGTAGACAACACAACTCAGTTCTCGGTATTTTCATTCATGGACGGATTTTCTGGATACAATCAGATCAAGATGTCACTTGAAGGCATGGAGAAGACAACTTTTATCACACCTTGGGGCATGTTCTGTTACAAGGTAATGTCATTTGGTCTGAAGAACGCCGGTGCAACATATCAACGGGCTATGGTGATGTTATTCCACGACATGATCCATAAAGAAATCGAGTGCTATGTGGATGATATGATTACCAAGTCCCTTACAGAGGAATATCATCTGGTGAACTTATTGAAACTGTTCAAGCGTCTGAGGAAGTATCAACTGAGATTAAACCCCAACAAGTGCACATTCAGGGTACGTTCGGGTAAGTTGCTGGGTTTTATTGTAAGTGAAAAAGGAATTGAGGTTGATCCCGATAAAGTCAAAGCTATTCAGGAAATGCCCGCACCTAAGACTGAGAAAGAAGTTCGAGGGTTCCTAGGTAGATTGAACTACATCTCAAGGTTCATATCTCATCTCACTGCAACCTGTGAGCCCTTGTTCAAGCTGTTAAGAAAAGAACAAACAGTCAGGTGGAGCGATGATTGTCAGAGAGCTTTTTACAAGATCAAGGAATATCTGCAAGAACCTCAAATTCTCATGCCCCCAGTTGAAGGAAGACCTTTAATCATGTATCTGACAGTATTAGAAGAGTCAATGGGGTGTGTGTTGGGCCAGCATGACGAGTTTGGTCGAAAAGAGTATGCAATATACTACCTAAGCAAAAAGTTTACCGACTGTGAACAACGTCATTCACTGCTCGAGAAAACTTGTTGTTTAGCGTGGGCTGCTCGACGACTAAGACAGTATATGTTGATTCATACTACCTTATTGATCTCAAAGATGGATCCAGTCAAGTACATATTTGAGAAGCAAACACTTACCGGAAGGGTTGCAAGATGGCAAATGATCCTGACAGAGTATGACATTTAATACACCTCTCAAAAAGCCATCAAGGGCAGTGTATTGTCTGACTATCTGGCTGAGCAACCCATTGTTGATTACCAGCCTATGAGATTTGAATTCCCTGATGAAGACATCATGTTCTTAAAAGCAAAATATTGTGAAGAGCCTATTCACACTGAAGGGCCTGACCTAGAAGAAGCATGGACTATGATGTTTGACGGGGCAGTTAATTATAATGGTCGTGGGATTGGTGCAGTCCTTATCACAGCCAAGGGAGTCCACATGCCTTTCTTAGCAAAATCACATTTGCTTGCACTAACAACGAAGCAGAATACGAAGCTTGTATCATGGGTCTTGAGGAAGCCATTGAGCTCAGGATCAAAACTTTGAATGTATTCGGAGATTCAGCTTTGTTAATCAACCAGACTAACGGCAAGTGGTACACTCATCAGTAGCATCTGATTCCCTAACGTGACTATACAAGGAGATTGTTGGCCTTCTTCACAACAGTTAAGCTTGAATACATCCCTCGAGATGAGAATCAGTTTGCGGATGCTTTGGTTACCATTTCCTCTATGATCAAAGTACAGACTGTCAACTATGTACCTCGTATTTTGGTATCCAGACTGGACAGACCGGCATATATATTCTCTGCAGACATTGTCACTAATGACAAGCCTTGGTTCCACGACATCAAATGCTTATTGGAGACTCAGACATAACCACCTGGGGCATCGTCTAATGATAAGAAGACATTAAGAAGACTAGCCGATAGTTTCTTCCTCAATATTGATGGCTCTTTGTACAAGAGAATCTTTGACATGGTCTTGCTCAGATGCGTTGACAAGAAGGAAGCAGACTTGCTAATGCACGAAGTACATGAAGGTTCTTTCGGTACCCATGTCGGAGGACATGCAATGGCAAAGAAGTTATTAAGATCAGGGTACTACTGGATCACAATGGATGCAGACGGTTGTGCCTATGCCAAAAAATGCCACAAATGCCAGATCTACGCAGATAAAGTGCATGTGCCTCCGAATCCTTTGAATTTAATGTCTTCACCTTGGCCCTTCGCCATATGGGGTATTGATATGATTGGAAAGATTGAACCGAGTGCTTCAAATGGTCATAGATTCATCCTGGTAGCCATTGATTACTTCACCAAATGGGTTGAAGCAGCTTCGTATGCAAACGTCACCAGGCAACTGGTAGCTCGATTTCTGAAAAGGGATATCATATGTCGGTATGGAGTCCCCGAGCGAATCATTACTGATAATGGTTCCAATTTGAACAACAAGATGATGGTAGAAATTTGTCGGGACTTCAAAATTCAACATCACAACTCTTCTCCTTACAGGCCAAAGATGAATGGCGTTGTTGAGGCCACTAACAAGAATATTAAGAAGATTGTGCAAAAGATTGTAGTCACCTACAAAGACTGGCACGAAATGCTACCATTTACCTTGCATGGGTACCAAACCTCTATCAGAACATCTACTGGGGCAACACCTTATCAGCTTGTGTACGGTATGGAAGTTGTCCTACCTGTTGAAGTTGAACTACCCTCCTTACGAGTAATGATGGATGTGAAACTGGATGAAGCAGAATGGGTCTGATCTCGATATAATCAGCTGAGTCTGATTGAAGAAAAGAGATTAGCATCCATCTGTCAAGGGAAGTTATATCAAAAGTGAATGAAGAAAGCCTTCGATTAGAAAGTCAGACCTCGGGAATACCAAGTGGGAGAACTTGTTCTGAAAAGACTTCTTCCTCCGCATTCAGACCACAGGGGCAAATCGACGCCAAACTACGAAGGTTCATTCATAGTAAAGAAAGTTTTCTCTGGTGGAGCACTGATGCTCACTACTATGGATGGCGAGGATTTCTTATCTCCTGTGAATTCAGATGCAGTTAAAAAATACTTCGCATAAAAAGATCTGCTGGACATAAAAACAGAATGAAAGTCCTGGCAAAAATAGGACATCCCGGCAAGTCAAAAACAGAATAAAAGACTGGCAAAAATAAGGGGAAAATTGAAAAGAATGTACACCCGCTGAGTTAAAAAGCCACATTGGACAGCTCAGGCAAAAATGGGTATCCCGGTGGATTGAAACCCCGAAAGGGCGATCCACGCAAAATCAGGGAATGAGCGAACAACTGCATTCTGAATTCGTCCATATCACTCACAACACAGCAAGCTTCAAAAGGATAGAGCCCCGGTCATAATCAACCTTCTTCAGAAAGCAAGATAAGAAGAGCGTCGAGGTCATATGGGTATTAGCAAAGGAAGCTCCCCGGAGAGTCAACTTTAAACATTGCCAAAACTTTTATTTTCTCAATTTATAGCAATCTCCTCCTTTCAAGGGATTCGCTTCTTTGACTGTACTGACCTATTCAGGAAACACAAACCAATAAAATCAGAATTTTCAGTCATACTTTGTTTTATACATTTTTGTTTCGTTTGCAAAATGTCCAAAGTTCATGGTACAACACTTGCATGAAAACATATAAGCCGTTTTCTAATAAATGCTTGCATGAGGTATGAATTCTTAAGCAAAATCTAACTCCTATGATGGAATCCGGTTGAGGATGCCTCGGGACACTCGTTTGTTTCCTTTGTCTTAACAGGTTGCAGGTACTCAAAGTAGACAATCTTTCACAGCATGGAGCATATCAAGCATTATAATCCCCAGTATGCGGTCAGCAAGACTATCTCCAATGGAGTCGCTCGGGATCAATCCTCCCCAGCATGAGGTTTCCCCAAGCAGAAATTTCCCCAGCAGGGATCCCCACAAGGTTTCATAGAAAGGTCGTTTGGTGAACTTTCTCCCCACGGATCAGCCAATGATCTCTTTCCCCAGCGAAGTTCTCCCTCCAGACAGATCGCCCAGAGATCTTTTCTCCTTGCGGGATCCGGATCTTAGATCAGTTTTAACATTTGCATAATCATAGCATTCGCATCATATTCACCAAAATAAGCGTAGAATTCCGTCTAAAAATGGAGCATTACGGCAAAAATCAAACATTAGTATGATCATAAGCCAGGTTCGAGCCAGTCACCTGTAAATACAAAATCACTTCATCAGCAATATATAAAACTCATATCCCCTGCAGATAAAACACAAAGCATCCCCTTTGCACTCTCAAGTATAAATGCATGTTCATATTTATACTTGATCTTTTCGACACTCGTATGTGTCATACATTCCCCATCAAATCCAAACACTCGTCCGTGTCCCTTGCTCAATCTTTTCGACACTCGTCTGTGTCTTGCATATTTCCCCAGCAGGTCAAGCACTTGTACACACTTATATAGAAGTCCTCTGATACTTGTACATATCTTATATTTACTACCTCCCCGGCAGATAAATGCTCGTCCTTGTTCCTTGCTTAATCGATTGATACTCGTCTGTATCATCATCCTTAAACACGCGTCACCATTTGTTTCTATCGATACTCGTCTGTATCGTGATCCTAAGGATGCTCGTTCGCATATTTAGCCTATACACACTGTCAAACACTTATTCCTTTTATTTTAAAAGCGTAAGCACTCGTCCATGTTTACATCCCCACAGAGACAAAAAAACTTTTTCTATCCGGCATTCGTCCTATGTCGCGATACTTTCGGCAGCCGTCCCCTGCCAGGTGATCGTCCTTCACCTTTAAATGACCGTCCCTCATCCTTTCCCCAGTGGAGTCCCCATTGTTGGAACTTTTTATTCGGCATTCGTCCTATGTCGTGATACCTTTTTAGCAGCCGTCCCCTTCTAGGTGATCGTCCTTCACCTCTTGATGAACGTCCCTCATCATTTTATCCGATGGTCATCCCCATCATTGATCTTTTTATCCTACATTCGTCCTATGTCGCGATAATCCCAAGAGCAGTCGTACCCTGCTAGGTGATCGTCCTTCACCTCTTGATGATCGTCCTTCATCATGCTTACCCGATGGTCATCCCCGTCGCGGTCCAATTACCTGTTTAACCTGATGGTCGTCCCCATCAGTGCTTTCCTCATTTCTTTAATCCCCGGAGAGTTTTATTTCTTTTACCCGATGGTCGTCCCCGTCGCGGTTTCTTTATTTCCTAGCATGATGGTCGTCCCCGTCATTGCTTTGCTTACCGTTTTTATCCCCAACATTCGTCCTCTGCTCGATGGTCGTCCTTTATCGCATTCACTTGATAAACATACTATACTATCTTTTACAATTTATATCCCTTTTCTTCTTCTCCCTAGCGAGTGCAAATTTCGGACTGACTTTGGTATTCAACCACAAGTTATCTTGTTTGTCTGATAAGTCAGGCGCTTAATTCCTACACAACTAACTCATGCTTGAATAGGGGCAGCTGTAAACACTCCAAATTTTCCCTCACTTTTTCTCACACCATGGCTTGTGATCTTTCATTTTTTCATTTACATAAGCATTACATCTCACTGCATAGTTCATTTCATCTACATCTAGGGTTTGTGACCTGAGCAATCCAAGAAGTGATCTGAGTAATCCAAGAAGTGATCTGAGCCATCCCAAAGGCCTTGAAGCTTATCAAGAGGGTCCATGTGTGTTCCATGATCATAATGTGCTCCCCAAAGTTCATAAAAGTCAAGAGATCACAAATAATGGCAAAGGCATAAAGGCAGACTGAAGATTTCCTGCACAGATGACCTAAAATTAGGGTTTTGGTTTCAGAGGCCTTAATCCCAAATTTTTTGGTCATTCTTGTTTCTAATGGTCTTAATATGTTGTAAGGGTCATGTGTACCAAATTTGATGAATAAATTCACTATGGAAGTCATCTGATCATTGGGTAACTTCTTGAGCAAGTAAAGTCAAAATCAGGGCATCTAAGGCCTCCCTCAAGGGCACCATTGGGTCATCATCATCATTTTGAGTCTTTATGATCTTTATTTGATCTTATAAGTGGTTGGAAGTGCACAAAGTTGAATAATTTTGAGCCAAATGCAAACTTGCTATTTTTGGAAATGACTTGTAATGGAAACTTTCCATTTTGGGAAAGATTTTCAACCTATTCTTTCATGACCAAAACTGCTTCAAATGAAAAATTCTTGGACATGAAAGTTGTAGATTATGTCTTCCCATTTTCAAAAAGTACAAGAACATGTCTCGATTCATCCTAGAACTCAAGATATGGCCTTTCAAAGTTGGCAAAAATCCTATAATTTTCAAGTTCATGCCAAAGAGGGAATTTTACAATTTCACTTGCCAAGGCATTTCATGACCTCTAATCAACTTCTATGCACCATAACATGTAAAGGAAACTTCAAAACATCAGAATTGGCCCAACATTGCATGGTTTTCATGGCTTGGTTCACAAGAAATCTCAAAATGACAATTATGCATAACTTTGCAAAAACCTTGGAAACTCTTCATCCACTTGTGCCAGTTTCATAAAATTGATCCTAGGGCTATCCTTGAACCAAGCTGAGGCCAAGACACCCCTAAAGACAGCTCTGCACCATGCCCATACCTCGAGTACACAAAGTTGACATTTTTGCAACTTGGCCCATACCAATCACACTATGCCACCACCCACTTTCTGAGCACACTCATTGGCCTATACTAATCTTATGGAGCTCATTTCACACAAGACTCGAGCCTGAAACATTCTACAAGTCAGAATTACCAAAATCCCCAAAAATTTTCATCTCTTCGTTTCACTCGACACAAGCCATCAAAACTCAAAAATTCTTTCACCATTCTTCTCAACATCACTCAAGGATCATTTCCCACCCCTTACCCTGGCCTAAGAACCCCTCAATCAGAAATACGATTTCTGCCACACCATAACCAAACATCATAAACCAACCATTACAAACTTGTTTCAAGCCTTTCATAAGCTTCAAGGGACTAAGTGGAGTGGTTTTGCACAAAGGAGGGGGTCAGAAAGCTCAGAATCCCAAAGCTCCAACTCAGGTAACCATCAAGAACACTTTTTCCAGAAACTCTATTTTAAGTTCTTGAATGAATCTATATGTTGCCCTGATCACACTGATATAATTTATTTTGAAAATGAGTGAGAAATGGCCATGTATGGAGCTTATGAAACTTTTTAACCTAGGATGTTTTTTCTTCAAATTCCCTTTTTGATGCATGATAAATGAGTTTTGAGCCTGGATTCGTGTTTAGGAAGGTTATGGGAATGTTTCTAGAGCTTTAGAGTATGGGTGAGCCTAAGGAGAGAGATTGAGTTTTGAGGTTGCCGAAGAAGATGACTGGAACATTGTTTTGGTCACCTGAAAGTCATTAAACCATAATCCTATAATTAAATGCCAATTTGAATAATGGCCATAGGATCTTGCTTGCCGCGTGTTTGGATGGTTCAGATTGATCCACTTAAACCCTAATCTTTAATTAATTAAATTAATCAGGTTTAATTAAATAATTTGCCATAATGAATCCTAGCCACCCATCTGCACGCGCAGTCTTCCCCCATTCAAACCTGGACCATCATATCAGTTGGCTTTCATTTATTTACATTTTAATTCATTTTCTTTTTATTTATTTTGTTCTTTAATTAAAAATGCATTTAGGTTTCTAAAAAACACAACAAAAAAATCATGAAGCATTCCAATACATTTAGAAACATTTTCAAACTCACCATACAAATTTAGTTTTAGGTTTGATCATATTTTCACAATTTTCTATGAATTAGGGTTCTCAAAAATCACATTTTTTAACCCTAACTTTAAAAATTCATTTCTGCCTAACCATGAGGAGTTTGAACTTGTTTCTTTTTGCATTGTTTCACATATTGCATATAGTTTCTAGGTTATTTTTCTCATGATTTTACCTTTCATTTTCAATTTGATTTCATTTTCCCTTTAGAAGCACCCAAAAACCCTAGCAAACTTAGAAATTTCATAACTTCCACTAGGTTAAGCTTTTGACCTTCTCCTTTGGGATGTGATCTTGTATGTGATTAGGGTTTGGTTGAGCTTGATTTCAATTTTTTATCATGATGAATGCTTATGTTTTGGTCATATGTGTCGCTCCCCGGATTTCCATCCTGGTACAAATGCGAAAGTGGCGCGGAAAAGAATAGAGTCGCCAGCCAGGCATTTTTATCCCGAGGGAACGGGAATGGCAATGTTGCACAAACTAGAAGAAAGAAGAGGAAGGACACGGGTCCTACGAACCAAAGAGACTGAGTTCGGGAGTCGGTTACGACCTGGGAAGGTATTAGCACCCAGATCGTCCCCCGTACCCGACGGGATCCACGCTTGCAAAGAAAACTGTCTCAAAGGATGAGGGAATGAAAGTTGTTGCAAAGAAAAGGAAATGAACTAGATAAAAGAAACTAAGAAAGGAACTGAATGAGAAAACAAAGAGAAAAATGTAGGGAAAATAAAGATTGTGCTCGAACGGGCCCTACCCCGCTGCCTACATACCTCATCAGGACAATGAGGATCAGAGACGCCGTAGTTCCCCTAACTAAGGGAGGCAAGGAAAATTACATGTGTATTAAGGCTTGAACTGCCTATGTCAATGCTCAGGTGTTGCAGTCTCGGACGACGAGTGCGTAACTGTCTTGCAAAGTGACAAGAAGAAGCAAGTTCGCGTATAGAGCGAAGGAGATGAGAAAAGAATTCCCGAAGGAAAGACGCTTATTATTTGTTTGTGTTTTTTTATGAAACTTTTAGGAGTGGAGTTTGCATAGGTAAGTGTACCTAAGTCTTACTCATTGGGATGTGTACGTCTCACATCATCCCAAAATGGAATGCGCAAGAGGCACACCTATCTATGGAGGAAATCCCCAAAGCTAGTCCCACAAGTGAAGGCTCAGACACACTGACCTATTACCATTAATAAGTATTTTTGTGATTTTTTGGATTAAGAAGTGTTTTTTAGCTTTTCTTTGTGAGGTACTCATGCTAAGACCTATCCACCATGAGGGATAACTTACACCTCGCCCCGAAACAGAACGCGTGCAAGTATCTCATAGCAAAGTCTCATGTCACATGAAAGTACTCAACATTTATTAAGTGAATTAGAATTAAATTTAAAGGTGAGAAGAGAAATCACCAAAGGATCTAAAGGTAAAACATCTAATGGGGGACTAAAGAATCCTAAGTGTTGTCATACATGGATATCCTAAGGTTAGTGTGGTATTCTATCCTAAAGAAGAAAGAAATAAGAAGAGAAGAAGAAGAAGAAAGAGAAGAGGGGAATGAGATGAGAAAGGCCTAAGCCCAACAAGCAAAGGGTTAGCTCAATTAAGAATGATAAGAAGAAGAAAAGATAAGATTTGGAGATGTGGGAATCACTTCCACACCTCACACTTACCATAGCCCCTGCAAGGTTAGTAACATAAGCACAAAAGCAAAGCAACATGAAACAAATGACATGCCAACATCATACAAACAGAAGTGAAATTGTATATACAGATGCTCAATGGATATGCAAGACAAGAATGAGGGAAGAAGCATGCAAGACAATATGAAGCATAATGAATCACATGACAACAAATGCAAACTTAAGAAAGATGCAAAACAAGAATGCACAATCATGGGAAAAATTCAGAAGCTAAATAGGTCAAATGAAGACAAGAACACAAACTAGGGTTAAGAACTTCCTTCACAAGTCAAAGGACCAATAACCAATGAACAAATTTCTAAAAATCAGGGGAAAAATCACACATGAAGTGCATCATCTTAGGAATCCAAAGCAAAAAGAATGAACACAAAAATCAAAATAATGAACCCTAGGGAAATTGGATAAGACAGATTGCTCAAAAAGGATTTAAAATGAATTAATGGAGAAGAACAATTAATGGACACGTGGATAATGAGAAAAAATGGAAAATAAAAATTTGAAAAATTAGGAAAAACTCAAATAAAGACTTATGAATTATTTTGGGATTTTTGGATAATTGGAATTATTTTTAATAATTGGAAATCAAAATGGAATAAAAACGAAATAAAGAAAAAAGAAATTAAAAGAGAAATGAGGTAGGAGGTGAGAATAGCAGGGATTTGCATTGAAATGGAATGGGCCTGGAATAAGGTGGGGTGCGAAAAGCAACATGAAGCCCACCCAGAATGCGCTGGAATATAAAACACTATGGTGGAAATCAGAGAAAACAAAGAAAATAACAGAGTCCTTGGATCAATCTAACGCGTGTTGTACCTCTCCTCATTAAATGACGTGGACAACTTATTGGCGGAAAGCTGAGGACTCATGCGTGTTACTGTGTGCTGAGAAACATAGTGAATTAAAATAGAATATGAAATAACGTGAAGAGAGGGTGGGCTTCAGGGAAACGTGGCAAGATCCTGTGCGTTGTGAGGCAAGATCTGAAGGCTGGGAACCCATCTTCTTCGTTGCAAGACCCTAACTGACCTTCTCCAGATTCCGGTGACCGGAGCTAGGGCCCCGGCACCGGAAACCACACCAGTTGAACAAAACATGATGAAAATACACACAAAGCTCCAGATTGACTAAACAAGGCATGCTGATTTCAAAAATGGCATTGAAAAGTTCTAAAACTCAAAGAATCATACGGATCGAAGAGGAACAAGCGTGACCATGAAAACTGAAACTCAAATATCTAACAATACAATGCACCATTTTCGAAACCAAAACTTGCAGCATGATCAGTTTACATCAAGGACTAAGAAATGCACAACTAATTTCATTTTCAGATCCAAAGATTTGGAAGCTTACCTGAGTTGCAGATCTTGAAAGAGCTTGATAGAAAGCCAGATGATGGATGCAAATCACTCCAAATTCACTCTAGATGCAAAATAATGCACCTAGAGCCTTTATGATGGCTGGATCTTGAGCTTTGCAAGTACCTGCCCTGAAATGGCAAGGTTGTTGATCTTGAGAGATTGCTTGAACAAGTTTGTGATTAATGATCCTGAGCTTGCACTGATCAAGGATCTATCACTGGTTTTTGAATTGAGCAAGTGTATGATGAGATATGAGAGAAATTGCAAGTTGTGCACAAACTTTGAAATGAGAGAATGAGAGAGAGATCAACAATTCTGAAACCCTAGCTTCTTATATACCAAGTCATGAACCAATGCTGAAAAAATGAGCTCACTTGCACGTGTGAATGAGGAGAATTTGTGATTCTTGCAAATTTTGAAAAATGTGATGGAAGCATGCACTCCTCATACTTTCCTTGGACTTCAGCCCCATGTGCACTCCAATCTGTACCCTTAATTTGATTCCACAAGATCTTGGCCATTGGATCAAGGTTGTCACACTTTCTCCATGAATTTGCAAAATATCCACTTTTTGAATAACAAACTTGCTTGGCAAGAAATTGATGTATTCTTTGGAGAAAAGCGTGCCATTTGCCTTGTATTTTAACATTGGTAACTTACTTGATCCATTCCAAGCCTTAAAATTAAGTTTCACATCATTTGACTTTTGTGCATGCATGAAATTTTTGGTTTTGCCCTAGTTTTAAGCCAATTTTCGAGGGGCCTATAGAACAAACCATGAATCCCATGAAAAAGTACTTGTACTTTTTGAAAATGGGAGACCTTAATCTCCAACTTTCATGTTTGACTTTGGTTCATTTGAGAATTTTTTATCATGTTAAGCTCACTTGAAATTTAGGGCAAAAGTTGCCAAAAATGGAATTTTCCAAAAACTAACTTTGCACCAATTTTGCAAAAACCCTCAAAACTCCATAATTCTTGATCTTTGAACATCCCAAACCTCTTATAACATTGCAAAGACATCCCTTAGCTAGAAAAAGTGGATTGGACCCCTTGAAATCACACAGTTGACTTTTTAAAGGCATGATTGACCAATTACTTCATCTGCAAGCAACTGAAGAATTTCTTGACTTCCACATGGAATTTTCTCATGAAAATTGGTACCTAGGATCCTCTTGACATATAGAACACTTTTCCCAAATGAAATGGCTAAAGTTGTGAAGTTTTGATGCTTGAATCTCAAACACTAGTTTAGGTGCCTTGTGTAGGAGCTTTGCCTTAGCCTGGATTCTCAGATGATCTTCCAACCTTCTAAGCTTTTGCACATGAACCTGAACTTGTAAATGCAATGTATACCCATCATAGGACTTGTACAAAACCATTGGTCCCCTTGTCATAGCTTGAAATGCTTTAAGAACCTCCACAGATGATCATATTCCTAATGTTGGGTCATGAAGAATGTTATGCCTCATCTTTCCATGCTAGGATGCTGAAAAAATGATATGTTCATGATGAATATGATGTGATATGATGCTTAAAATGAAGAGGGAAAATTTGGGGTGTTACAGCTGCCCCTATTCAAACAACTGTTGATCTGAAAAGGACGGTAGCACGGGCTATCGACCGTTTAAGATAAACTGTGGTTGAATACCAAGAAGACCTGAAATTTGCACTCTGACGAAGAATGCAACACTGGGAAATAAACCCAACTAAATGACGCTTTGGTGACTGAAGGGGAGAGAAAGCAGACGAGCTTCTTCCAAAATGAAACTGTTATCTAGAATAAGAACACTTTGACAGACGAGTCTTCTTCGAACAATCCTGTTACGCCAGGAGCTAGACATACGAGTCCTCACTGTAAAAACATATGACTTGAGACAAATGAATCTCCTTTGGATAATCCTGTGACGACAGGTGCAACAATAATAATTGGTTCCTGAGACAGACGAGCCTTCTTCGGATAATCCTGTTATGCCAAGACCGGTAACCATTTTGACATTTATTCCCACAGTCAGGATTTTAAACCTCTTCAATACAGACGAGTATTGGACGATCATCTGGATAACACAGACGAGTGCCATAAGGTCAATGATACAGACGAGTATCAGACGATGATCTAAGAAACACAGAAGAGCGCTTCAAGCAATGATATAGACGAGTATCAGCCACTGGTATAGACGAATACCAGAAATTCAAACACAGACGAGCATTTGCGGCAGCAACAGACAAGTACCAGGATAATCAGCAAATCCACACATACAGATATAAGTTAACACAGACAAGTGTTGGGGATGATACAAACGAGTATCCAAATAAAGCAGATGAGCTTCAAACAGATAACACACACAGGCGAGTGTCGGAGAATGCAGACGAGCAAACAGCAAAGATTATCAACCATCCAACACAGACGAGTGTTGGTAAGTTATAGACAAGCAACAACAAACCTCAAATATCAAACACAGACGAGTGTTGGAACTTTACAGACGAGCAGCAACAGATATCATGTACCAAACACAGACGAGTGTTCGAACGTTGCAGACGAGCAACATCAAATATTAAACACAGACAAGTGCTGGAAATTGCAGACGAGCAACATCAAGGTAATCATGGACCAGTGCTAGGGAAGGCAAACGAGCAAACTAGAGTGATAACACATACGAGTGTTGAAAGATGTAGACGAGCAGCAATAAAGTAATAATATGTCACTGCTGGGGAAAACTCTGCTTAGGGATAACACAGACGAGTGTTGAAAAACGCAGACGAGCGGAAAGCGGTAAGAACATAGACGAATGCTGGAGAATTGCAGACGAGCAATAAAAAGCGAACACAGACGAGTGTTGGGAATTTGCAGACGAGCAACAAATAGATGCCTGATCGGCCACAAGAGTTACAACTCTGCATGGGAAGAACCAGTCCAGAGGCCTTGACTCCTAACTCTAACTGGGGTGATGTATACCTGTCTGTATCATCATATTAACCAAAAGAATGGCAACTTTGCTGGGGAGTATTTCACTGACGGGAGTGAAAATCAAACATGAACTTTGTAGGGAAGATCATCTTCAGACTTGGCTGGGAAAGATGCTTCAACAATACTCTGGTTGAGGAGAGCATTTTTCTAATTCTGAGTTCTGTGGGGACATCAGGCATTCAGCTTCCAGATGGGCATACTCCACTGGGGAATAACAAACTGCTTGGGCCACCTGCGGGGAGTAACTTTGCTTGGGAGAATGTGACGCCATCCTGCAACCTGCAACAACAGAAAACACAAGTGTGCCCCGGGGACTTGCATGGTATGATTTGTTCATCCATCGTCACCCGACACTCAAAGAGGGTTTACAGTGTTTCCCTGCAATGTCATTTTCTTTCAAATTATCAGCATTTTTTAATGCAATGCTATTTTTGCCAAAAATTCAGGACATTTTGCAAACAAAATTAAACACAACACAACTTTTTGACTGAATATTCTTTTATTGAAAAGCCTCTGAATAGGCAAAGATTTACATCAGGAAGCAACCACCTGGAAAAGAGGTAGCCACTATAAAATTGAGAAAATAAACTATCCTAATGGCAATGGGCATGGCATCCCAATGAGTTCCATTTCTGCTATGACCAGCATGTCTTTAAAACTCTCCATTCTTGCCTTTGCTTTCTGAGAAGATTAGGGGACTGTTTCCTATCCTTCTGATATTGTCAAGTTGTATGAAACGATGATGTGGTTCAGATTACTCGGATCGCAGTTGTTCGCTTATTCCCTTGTTTTGCGAGGATCGCCCTTTCGGGTTTTCAATCCACTGGGATACCCTTTTTTGCCTGAGCTGTCCAATGTGGCTTTTCAACTCAGCGGGTATACATTTTTTTTTTTATTTTCCCTAACTTTTGCCCGAGCTTTTTATTCTATTTTTAGCTCGCCGGGATGCCCTTTTTTTGCCTGGACTTTAATTCTGTTTTTGTGTCTAGCGGGTCTCTTTATGCGAAGTATTTTTTAACTGCGTCCGAGTTAATAGGGGACTGGAAGTCATCTCCATCCATAGTGGTGAGCATCAGTGCTCCTCCTGAGAAGACTTTATTTACTATGAATGGTCCTTCGTAGTTTGGGGTCCACTTGCCCCTGTGATCTGAACCTGGAGGAATGATCCTTTTCAACACAAGCTCTCCTACTTGATACTCCCGAGTACGTACTCGTTGGTCGAATACACGCTTCATTCTCCTCTGATAAAGTTGACCATGACAGATAGCCGCTAATCTCTTTTCCTCAATTAAACATAGCTGATTGTAACAAGCACGCACCCATTCAGCCTCATCAAGCTTCACATCCATCATCACACGCAATGAAGGAATCTCAACTTCAACAGGCAGGACTGCCTCCATGCCATATACTAGAGAGAAGGGAGTTGCCCCAGTTGACATCCTGACTGACGTTCGGTACCCATGCAACGCGAATGGTAACATCTCATGCCAATCTTTGTAAGTGATAACCATTTTTTGCACAATCTTCTTGATATTCTTGTTTGCTGCCTCTACCGCACCATTCATCTTTGGTCGGTAAGGAGAAGAATTGTGATGCTGAATCTTGAAGTCCCGACACAACTCTGCCATCATCTTGTTGTTTAAATTAGAACCATTGTCAGTAATGATCCTTTCGGGCACTCCGTATCTGCATATGATATCTCTTTTCAGAAATCTTGCCACCACTTGACGAGTGACGTTGGCATAAGACGCTGCTTCTACCCATTTGGTAAAGTAATCAATCGCGACCAAGATGAAGCGATGACCATTTGAAGCAGTAGGCTCTATCTTCCCGATCATGTCAATGCCCCACATAGAAAAGGGCCAAGGGATGACATGACGTTGAGCGGGCTAGGAGGAACATGCACTTTGTTTGCATAAATCTGGCACTTGTGGCACTTGCGAGTGAATGAACAACAGTCTGCATCCATTGTCATCCAATAATACCCCCAATCTCAGCAATTTCTTAGCCATAGCATGCCCTTCTGCATGGGTACCGAAAGATCCCTCGTGGACTTCCTGCATTAACAGGCTTGCTTCGTGTCTATCCACGCATCTGAGCAAGACCATGTCAAAGTTTCTCTTGTACAAAACCCCGTCTGTATTCAAGAAGAAGCTAGCAGCAAGTCGCCTCAAGGTCTTCTTGTCATTGGAAGATGCCCCAATTGGGTATTCTTGCTTTTCCAGGAATAACTTGATATCAAAATACCAAGGTTTCTCATCAGACGATGCGTCTACAGAGAAGACATGAGCTGGAGCGTCAAGCCTGGAGATGTCAATTCTGGGCACATAATTCCACACAAGAGTTTGATAGACGAAGAAAGAGTGGCCAATGCGTCGGCAAATTGATTTTCATCACGTGGTATGTACTGAAGCTTAACAGTTGTGAAGAACGTCAACAGTTTTCTAGCATAATCCCTGTAAGGAATTAGATGCTCTTGATGCGTATACCACTTGCCGGTAACTTGGTTAATGACGAGGGATGAATCTCCGAATATATCGAGGTTCTTAATCCAAAGATTAATAGCCTCCTCTATTCCCATTATGCATGCCTCGTATTCCCCTTCATTATTGGTGCAACCAAAAGTAATTTTGGCAGCGAAGGGAAAGTGAACACCTTCGGGAGTAATAAGAACGGCACCAACTCCACGTCCATTGATATTGACTGCCCCATCAAACATCAGCTTCCATTTGGATTCAGGGTCTGGCCCCTCCTCTGGAAGTGGTTCCTCGCAATCGTTTGCTTTGAGGTACATGATGTCTTCATCAGGGAAATCAAACTTCATTGGCTGATAATCATCTTCAAGAGGTTTTTATGCAAGGTAATCCGACAATACACTTCCCTTGATGGCTTTCTAAGAAGTATATTGGATGTCATATTCAGTTAAAATCATTTGCCACCAAGCAACCCTTCCGGTTAACGCTGGTTTCTCAAAGATGTACTTGACAGGATCCATTTTGGAAATGAGCAGTGTGGTATGAGTCAACATGTACTGTCTCAGTCGGCGAGCAGCCCATACCAAAGCGCAACAAGTTTTCTCGAGCAATGAGTAACGGGCCTCACAGTCGGTAAACTTGTTGCTAAGGTAATAAATAGCGTACTCTTTTCAACCAGACTCTTCATGTTGGCCTAGCACACACCCCATTGACCCTTCTAGCACGGTCAAGTACATGATTAAAGGTCTTCCTTCCACTAGAGGCATTAGAATTGGAGGCTCCTGCAAATATTCTTTTATCTTGTCGAAAGCTCTTTGGCAGTCATCGTTCCACCTGACCGTTTGCTCTTTTCTTAGCAATTTGAATATCGGTTCGCACGTGGCAGTTAGATGAGATATGAACCGAGAAATGTAGTTCAACCTCCCTAAAAACCCGCGCACTTCTTTTTCTGTCTTCGGTGCAGGCATATCTTGAATTACTTTTACTTTTGCAGGATCTACCTCAATTCCTTTCTGACTAACAATGAAATCCAGCAGTTTCCCGGAACGCACTCCGAAAGTGCACTTATTTGGATTCAACCTCAGCTTGTATTTGATCAGTCTATCAAACAGCTTCTTGAGATTGACCAGATGCTCTTCTTTGTTTCGGGACTTAGCAATCATATCGTCCACATAACACTCAATCTCCTTGTGTATCATGTCGTGGAACAATGTGACCATGGCCTGCTGATAAGTTGCCCCGGCGTTCTTCAAACCAAAGGGCATTACCTTATAGCAGAATGTACCCCACGGGGTAATGAACATTGTTTTCTCCATGTCTTACGGCGCCATCTTAATCTGATTATATCCGAAGAAGCCATCCATGAAGGAAAATACCGAGAATTGAGCAGTGTTGTTTACCAACACATCAATGTGTGGCAACGGAAAGTCATCTTTTGGGCTCGCTCTAATCAAATCCCGGTAGTCAACGCACATCCGGACCTTGCCGTCCTTCTTTGGTACAGGTACATTGTTAGCTACCCAAGGTGGGTAACTAGTTACAACAAGGAACCTGGCATCCCATTGCTTCTGAACCTCCTATTTGATCTTCATCACCATGTCAGGACGAGTTCTTCTCAACTTCTGTTTCACAGGAGGACAGTCTTCTTTCAATGGTAATTTGTGCATAACGATGTCGGTATCCAACCCTGGCATATCTTGATATGACCAAGCAAAGATGTCCACATACTCTCGCAGCATACTGATCATCTCTTTCTTGACTTCGGCCTGCAGACTGGCCCCAATCTTGATCTCTTTCTTCACATCTTCACTGCCAATGTTGATGATCTCAATCTCCTCCTGATGAGGCATAATAACCCGTTCCTCTTGTTTCAACAATCTGACCAATTCTTCAGGGAGTTCACAGTCTTCCTCAACCCCTTCATCAGCTTGGTAGACAGGGTTGTCAAAGTCATGCGTGGTCATAGAAGGAATGTTATCAATGGAATTCGGATGATCAACACTGCACATATGATGTGCTTATTTCAGAATCTGCTTATTTTGAAAAAGAGACGCAAACATAAAACAAAAAGAGAAAACACATTGCCATTTTTATATTTTTGTGAAAAATTTAAAAACAAAGAAAGAGAACACAATTTTGTCTGAAAATGTCCTTTTATTTCATGGTAAAAATAAGTGCATAACAAACATGGTGGCCCATACAATGGATCCTTGCATCTTGAGTAGAATGCTGGATTTGACAATGCAGTATGATAATAAAAAGAAACAAATAAATTACTCTGAGTGCCAGATAACTTGAACAATGTCTTCAGCAGACTAGTTCCTTAACTCCTCCCCGGGCGCGCACTGATGTATCCAGTTGTCCCAGTCACCATCACTGTCTCCTTCTTCAGTGGTTGCACATATGTGGTTGCGGTCGAGCATCCCAGCACTTGTAAAGGTGATAGCCTTACCACTTGGAGTAGATCCACCAGGCTGATATCCCAAACCAAACTTGTCGTCTTTCTTTTCTAGCTCCAGCAATTTTCCCTAGCCTTGGGCGCTTCCTGACTGAACTACCTCCTTTGCTTGCTTGTAGGAATGGATGGAGGTACCTTCTTTCTCACTGCTTCTCTCTACAAGAGTCAAGATGCTGACGTTGACTGCTTCGAAGGCTTGGCACAGAGTTTCATGAATCTCTCCATCCATCTCTACATACTTGAATGTCGACAAGTGGCTTACAAAGATGTCTTCCTCTCTGCACACTATGATTACCTGGCCGTCAACCATATATTTGAGCTTTTGATGCAGGGTGGACATCACGGCACCGACAGCATGAATCCATGGGCGTCCTAACAAGCAGTTGTATGCGGGCTGAATGTCCATGATGTAGAAGATGCTTTTGAAAACCTGAGAACCTATCTTGACCGGTAACTCAACCTCTCCAAACACTAATCTTCTTGACCCATCGAAAGCTTTGACAATCAAATCACTGGGTCTTAGGACTATACCATCAACATTGAGCTTCATTAATGCCTTCTTTGGAAGTACACTAAGGGAAGAGCATGTGTCTACAAGAACATGCGACAGCACAACACCCTTGCACTCCATAGTGGTATGTAGTTCTTTGTTACGGTTTCGGCCCTCCGGTGTGAGGTCTCGATTTGTGAAGCCCAGCCCATGGCTCGCATTCACGCTGCCCACCACAGCTTCAAGTTGATTGACAGTAATTTCTTGAGGAATATACGCCATCTGCAGCACCTTCAACAAGGCCTCTCTATGAGCGGGAGAACACATCAGCAATGATAGAATGGATATCTTGGAAGGTGCCTGGTTCAACTGCTCGACCACCTTATAATCACTCTTTTTGATTATGCGCATGAATTCCTCGACCTCCTTCTCGAAGGTTCCCTATACAGCAGCAGGACTTATTGTCTCATCGGTCACAGTTTGCTTCCCTTTAGCCTTTGACGAAGCCTCAGCCTCAAGATCCCCTCTCAGCACTGGGGGAGCAAATAAACGACCACTTCTGGTAAAGCCTCCAACTCCTCCGACGTTCACTACAGTCGGGTTAATAGCAACAGACTTGTTCTCAACTTTCTGTCCAGCCACGTACACATCTGAGCCGTAATGCCATGGAATGGCTTTATCGTCTGTATAAAGAACAAGCCCAGGCACGGTGATAGTCACAGGGATGACTTCAGGAACGTAGATGGTCACCGGCTCTCTTCTGGCAGGCATCTCTACTTCATCATAGAATATGGTTATGGTAGACACATCCTCAGCTTCATTATCAACCTTGTTAAACTGCAAATATCCTTCATTAATCAAACTCTGCAATCCCATCCTCAGATTCTCACACCCGTTCTCTGAATTCAGACATCTTTCACAGTCAGAACTGCAACCAGGAAACACTTGACCTTTCAGCAATCTCTCCTTCACTACCAACAGCGGAGTCTTCAACTCTTTTATGCTCAGGATAAGACTTAACTTCTCACCGCTATCAAAAGCATTGATTCTAGCCCCTCCGTGATTCGGAATAGGGTTCGAAGTAACATTAGGCGGTGGTGCAAAGTTAATCGCTTTGGAGTCTATCAGGTCTTGAACTTTGTGCTGCAGCGCCCTGCACTTCTCAGTTGAGTGCCCGGGTGCCCCTGAGTGGAAAGTGCATCTTGCATTGACATCGTACCCCATTGGAAGCTCTCCAGGAGGTGGTGGTGCCAAAGTTCTCAATTGAATCAAATTCAAGTCCAGCAATCTTGGTAGCAAAGTGTTGCACCCCAACATTTGCCCTCACAAGACAAGACTTTGTGTACTAAGAAGTTCACAAGGTTCACAAGGTTCACAATACATCTCATGAGGTTCACAAGGTTCACAATTAGTCAGAAGATTTGACATTTCCCTCAGACAATGCATCCTCCTAAACAATGCATCCTAAAATAGGGTTTTGACTTTAATCAGGCTAAATGGACTTCCAAGACTTCAAGTGAGCTTCATAACATCTTATATGTGTTTAAGAATCCCCATGACAAGTTTCAAGACTTTTCCCAAAGGTTTGCTCAGTCAGATGATCAGATAGGTCAAAATCAGTCAAAGCAGTTAAAAAAGTCAAACTGAGGTCAACTATGGTCAAACCAAAGTCAAAATTCATGATTTTTTGCCAACATCAAGTATATGAAGTAAAATTCATAATTTTATCAAGGGTTGATCATGATTCATTAAGGAGATTTCAGATCATCAAGAATCAGGAGTTTCTAAATTAGGGTTTCCTTAGGAAAAGTCAACTGAACTCTGACCAGCCATAACTTTCACATGCTTCATCAAATTTTTCCCATCCAAAGCTCATTTTTAAGGAAATTGAATTCTCTACAACTTTGTGTCTCACAAGCCAAGCCCAAAAATGCTTCATTTGGAAGGTATGAGCTAAGACATTATAGGTCCTTTTGAAAGTCAACAAAAAGTCAACAACTTCAAAAGCGCATAACTTGATAATGGTAAACGATATGGACATGAAACCAATGGGGTTGGTTAGAGGACTCTTTAAGCTTTCCAAAATGTCCAAGAACACCCTCATATCATTAAAATTTAAGGATTTGTGCCCTTGCAAATTTGGGAAATTTTTGGGAGGTTTATGAAGCAAATAGGGCCTTAAAACCAAATTCCTCCAAATGGGCTTGCAATTTTGTGATCCAAACTTTAACATGACATCATGCACGACCCAATTATCATTTATTCAGATTTTTATTATTTTTATTTTATTTATTTTTATTTTATTCATTTAAAATCATTTTAAATCAAAATAAAATATGAAAAGTTAAATATTTGATTTGATTTTCATTCTAGAAGCTCATAAACATGTTTAAAGTTGATTGAAAGATTTAAATTCGTGCTAGACCAAAGAGGAAAAGATTTATGTGATTTTTTGACTAAAAAAGCAAGTTGTATCTTCATGATCAAGCAACCAAGACAAAGCCCATAAATCCAAAGTTTCTTGACCTAATTCAATCCACTATATGTACACAAACTCATCACAATGCCAAGGACACGGAAATTGTAGCCTCAAGAACAAGTTCCAAATTTTCAAAATTCATCAAAAACTCTCAATTCGGATTCTCACTTAGAGGCTCTCTCAAAGCATTCTAAAGGTTCAAACATGTTCTTTGAACATCATTGATGCAATCCCAACCATTCATTGCATTCAAAACACCCTAAATCGCATAAACCGAATCATGTTCTTCAAGCTATTTTTGATTTTCGATTCCATTGATTAGCTTGTTTTAAACTGTTTTTGATTGTTTGATGATGTTTGTGATGAACCCTAGATTGATTCTGGGCTGTTTAATTAAGTTTTCCATGCAGGTATCAAATTCCACCATTATTAGGGTTTGCGGCCTCTTTTAGGGTTTTGCTATTGAGTCAAGATAAATGAATTATAAGAACATGGAATGATTGCAAATATCATATGGAACTCAATGGTACCTTTAATTTTGCGAAATTTTATGATTTGTTGTTAATATTATTTCAGAAAGCTAGCCTGGCTCAGTTGGTTTGTGTGTACGCGTATGAGGTTGATGGTCCTGGGTTCAAATCCCCCAGGCCATTTTGTTTTGTTTTATTTTCCATGATTTTTTGCACGTTAGCAATAAAAGGCATTGCTGCTCATCCCTTAACACCAGCGCACGCCTGGCTTGGTGGTTGTGCTATTTGTTTATATTTTATAATTAAACTTAATTAATTTCTTAAAATGTTAAAATAAATATATATTGTTTATTATACCTAAAATTCATTTTTTTCAAACTTTATTTTCAAAATTTAATTATTTATATTTATATATTATATGTTCATATTATTAAATATATATATAATTTGTAAATAAATGGATTTGTTTTGTAAATAAATAAATAAAACCCTAATTCTATTTTCTAAACTCATAAACCCTAATTTATTTTGATTAACCCTAATTTTCTTTTATAAATCCTAATTATATTATAACTTTTAATTTATTTGTAAATTTTAATAATGTATATTTATTTTATAATTTGTATATAGTTTTTATATGTAAATAATTTAATTAATTATTTAACCCTAATTTATTTTCCTAAAAAACAATTAAAAACCCTAGCTTTACTTTATGAATATCATTTATTATTTTTTTTATATGCTTATTAATTATAATTAACAAATATTTTTATAATATGTATATTAATTTAAATAATTAGACTATTAATTATATTTTATTAATACTTATTATTTATTTCTTTTATTAAAAATCTTAAAAAATAATTATCTATTTAAAATTGAACTTTTGATTTATTATTACATTATTATGCTAATTTCTTTTTCTTATATTTATTTTGTCTATTACTAACCCCTTTATTTATTTATTTATTATGTGATTATTTATTTATTTTATTTTATTATTATTATTATTTTGTAATTGTACCATTTATGTAATAGTTGTAGTATTATTTTTATTATTTATTTAAATTGCTATGGTTAGTAAAATAGGGAGTGTAAAACATGTTTGTATTTAAAATTGAATTTAGATCATTAATCTAAAGATAAATATATGAAATTGTACACGCACACACGTAAGTCGATCTTGGATCGCCATCTCACTTCTTAAGGGTTACCTCTCAAGTTGCCTAAACAAAAGGTCAAGTAAGGTGTATAAAGCATAGTCCCTTCATTCATTAACATCATCTAGTCCCTTAAAAGATTAAAAGATCAAGTCCCTTCATGGTTGCCTTCGTAATGATCTTGTCCATTTCGAATAAAGATGATAAATCCCTTCGAATTGCTTATACACCTTACAGTTGCCTAATCACAGTTGTCCCTTCACTTGTCCCTCAAACATCCAAGGTAATGACTACCTATTCCTTAATAATAGGGATAGTCTTACCATCTAAAGGATATTCAAGAACAGAAAAGATTTAACTTAGGGTAGGTTCCTCTTATGTACTTGCTCACTTTTCAAAAACATTTCAAACAATTTTCAAAACAAAGTCTTTATATATATCCGTACAAGGATCATTATAAAGTACTTAAGAAAATTTCTAAACACACACTACACTTCTTAAAACATTTTAAAGTGAGCTAAGTAACTAAGAGCCCATGGATAACCATGGATGTAAAGGGTGCTAACACCTTCCCTTTACATAACCTACCCCCCAAACCCAAAAAATCTTTTAAGGTCTTTCCTGTTCTTTTATGCCCTTTCCTTTGGATAAAATAAAAGTCGGTGGCGTCTCTTGCTATCCGCAACATTTAAACTAAAGTCAGTTCTCCCACCGTGTTACAGAACTGGCGACTCTGCTGGGGATTTAATAAAAGAGGGGTACCCTTAGGAATTAGATCACTTTAAAATTGTTTGCCTTGTTTGCTTTATACTTATCTGTTGGGTGCTCTTATGTGTGAAAGATCCTAACCCGGATCTAGTGTACCTTAGGTAAATGGCAATAGACCAAGGAAACTGTACGGCATATATCGATATGGTTGATCTGGTGGCCATAGTTAGTGTGACTTCTTGGTGTGTTCTTATGTTCCTTAAGTCAAGTTAAGGATAATATGAGGCTGCCATATGTTGTCAATACACTAACTAACTTTAGAATCCTAGTTATCCCATCTTGGCCTTTAGAAAGTAGTGAGATAACCGGCTTTGGTGAAGACTGAAGTTGGTTGATACTCGATGCTACACTCATTGAGATTCTAAACTTGGAGGGTTTTGGTTGGCAAGTAAGTTGCCTATTGAACAACCACCCTTGTGAAGGATCAATGATATTGAGATCCCTTAGAACCAGGTTACTTTTGTAGGACAGGATGAACCAACTAAACTTCAGGGGAGGGTACTTACCTTTAAACCTCATGCAAGCCTTCAAACCTAGAACTATTGTGTGACTTGTTTGTGTGTGCCACATGTTTGTGATTGAGCATAACATCATAGCATCATCATGCATCATAAGCATAGCATTTTCACTAACCATTTCAAGAACCAAAGGATTTATCTTTGTTCTTTGTTGCAGGTCATGGCTTCTGCTCGTAGAAACACTATCAGGATCAACTTTGTAGGAATACCTCCTAAGCTTAAGGAATTGGTCTCTCAAGTTTCTGAAAACTCTCAATTCATCAAGAGGCATGGTCACCTATTGGATCTAGTCACTTCAGGGTTTAATGAAGACATGATGAGTGTTCTGTTTCAGTTCTTTGATCCTAAGCACCATTGCTTCACATTCCCCGACTATCAGCTGGTTCCTACAATGGAAGAGTTCTCCAAACTTCTGGGTATACCTGTACTTGATCAGAAACCATTCACATGCTTGGAAAAAGAGCCCAAACCTGAAGTCATTGCTGGAGCCCTACATTTGAAGAAATCAGACATTGTTCTAGAAACGAGAAGTGGAGTTTAGGGTATTCTTGCTAAGGTGTTGATAGAGAAGGCTCAAGTATTCTTGAAGGCTATGAGTTATGATGCTTTTGAGGAGATCTTAGCCTTATTGATTTATGGCTTAGTGTTGTTCCCCAATCCAGACCAGTTCATAGACGTACACGCCATCAACATATTTCTGACTCATAACCCAGTGCCTACATTGCTTGGAGACATCCTACATTCTCTTCATACTCGTACTACAAAGGCACGAGGAACTCTGATCTGCTGCATACCTCTTTTGTCTAGGTGGTTTATTTCTCACCTTCCTCGCTCAGTGATGAAGAATGAACAAGGATTCAGGTGGTCCAAGAGGATTATGTCACTCTCTCATTCAGATATCCATTGGTGCTCCAGATCTATGGACAATGTCACTATCATTGACCGTTGTGGGGAGTTTCCTAATGTGCCACTTCTAGGCATAAGAGGAGGCATTACCTACAATCCTTCCTTAGCTCTACGTCAGTTTGGTTACGCTCAGAGTGATGGTCCTCATGACATGTTGATTCAGGGTATTGTGTTTGACTACGACAACGATCTGCAAGGTTACCGTCAAAGGTTCATACGAGCATGGGGAAAAGTGAACAAGGTTGACAGCAAGACTCTGGAGCCCAAGTACACTATTCATATGGAAGCTTATCTCAGATGGGTGCGATCTCGTGCTCAGACTCTTATGATGCCATATCCTGCCATCCTGCCAGTTACTATGGAGCCTGTTGCTGAAGGAGATACCTCTTATACCATCCTTCACCTAGACATGCCCACTGACATGGAAGACTTACAGAGATCCTGGATCCATTTGAAGGAGCAAAGGGATACTTTCAAGGCTCATTACAAAGCAAGTCAAGAAAGAATCCTGGAGCTGACAAAGCAACTTCACGAGGAGCGGAATCTCAACTCATACCTCAACACAAAGAGGAAACGGCCATGGGAGACTTAAAACCCCATCTTTTGTATTTATTTCATTTCATTTTTATTGTAAGCCCAAGGGGCAAACAAATTTATTACTAATAAAAGTTTACTTTCTTGATTGTTTAAGCAAATTTAAATCCTGCGGTCCTTGGAAATATTGCATATGCATTTACATACCATGTCATTGCATCACAGGTTTATTGTGCACAGGTTTCTTATCTTCTCGCTGTTTATTTCAGCAATGGCTCTTGAACAAACAGTTAAAGATCTCCAGGCACAAAATGCACAGTTCCAAGAGCTGATCCTGAACTTGTCCAAGGGGCAAGATGAATTGAAGACACTGCTGGCCAAGAAGACTAAGAAGACTAGAAAGTCAGGAAGCCTAATTAACATGGGAAGAAGGTTCAGAGGTCCTGTCAAGACCAAAGAACAGGTTGAAGATTATGAGTCTGAAGAGTCTGAGAAAGAGGGAGGCAGTCTCCACAATACAATGGGGGATTCTGATTTTGAAGCTAACTACTATCATGATCCTAATGAAGATAAGTTCAAGATGCTGGTGGATAGAATGGATGCTATGGAATTGCAAAAGTCTTCTGGGCTGGATTTTGAAGACCTGAGTTTGATATTTGGGGTGGTTATACCCATTGGTTTCAAGGTCCCTACTTTTGTAGTGTACGATGGTGTTTCTTGTCCCAAGCTGCCTCTAAGGTCCTATGTCCGGAGGATCCAACCCCATACTGCTGATAAGAAGTTGTGGATCCATTTTTTCCAAGAAAGCTTGTCTAGAGCTCAACTGGAATGGTACTATCAGTTGGAAAGTGTCAACATCCGTGATTGGAACGATCTTGTTGAGGCCTTTTATAAGCAATATCAATACAATGCTGACCTAGCCCCTACTCGCATGCAACTACAGAGCATGTCTATGGGTGATAAAGAGAATTTCAAGGAGTATGCCCAGAAGTGGAGAGACTTGGCTGGAAGAGTGCAACCCCCTCTAACTGACAGGGAGTTAGTTGATATGTTCATGTGTACGTTGAATGGTCCTTTTTACAGTCATCTCATTGGAAGCTCATCATCTGGCTTCACTAAGTTGATAATGACAGGAGAGCTCATAGAAAGTGGTATGAGGAGTGGCAAAATCCAAGTGGGTGCTTCTTCATCCAGTACTACAAAGAAGCCCCCTAGTGGGAAGAAAGAGTCGAATGTTGTTTATGGTCAATCTGATTGTAATAGGAGGCATCAATCTGTGAGTGCAGTTCATATCTCCAATCCTACTCCTGCAACACCAGAGCCACCACAGGGCAATCAGCAGAGGCCTAGAAGACAGTTCACTAAGCTCAACATGTCACTGGACCAAGCCTTGCAACACTTGTTGAAGGGTGAACTTATCACTTTGAGGGACCCTCCTCAGAATCCCAATGTTACCTCTCCCAGGTACAATCCTAATGCATGATGTGCATATCATTCAAATTGTCAGGGACATGATACCAATAGTTGTTGGATATTGAAGAATAAGATTCAGGATATGATTGATGCGGGAGAAATTGAGTTTGACCCTCCGGGTACTCCAAATGTGATTACTTCTCCCATGCCAAATCATGAAAAGACTGTCAATGCCATTGATGACGTCTCACGTATTTCATCAGTTGCAGATGTGACTACACCATTGTCTGTTATCAAGAAGAAGTTGGTACAAGCTGGGTTCTTTCCAGGTTGTCATGAAGATTGTTTATATTGTGCTTATAAGCTGGATAGTTGCTGGAGATTGAAGGACGGAATTCAACGCCTCATGGACAATCACACAATATTGTTTGAGAGGACACCTTCTGTGGAGAGCATGGTTGAACACATAACTAAAGGTGCGAAGGTTGAAGAGGTGGATATGGTTGATAAAGTGCCGGTAAGGATTACTTCCAAGGGACCTGTAAAAATCACTCGTAAGGGTCCAATTAAAATTACTGCTAAAGGCCCTGTGAAGATTGTTGCTGAAGCTAGAGTGGCTCCTATGATCATTACCACTCCGGGTCCTATTCCATATACTTCTGATAAAGTTGTGCCTTGGCATTATGGGTCCGATGTCTATATCCATGGTGTTAAGCAAGAATCCTTAGCTGATACACTTGTTGTCGGTGAAAATCTGGATGTTGATAATATTGCTGGATCTAGTAAGATCACACGAAGTGGAAGAGTTTTCTCTCCTCCAGTTACCTCCAAGAATACAGTTACTCCTGCTACTACCTCTACTGCTGATGCTCGGGGCAAAGGTCCTGTTATTGAACCTGTGCAAACTGATGTACCAGCTGCTGATGATCTTTCTAAGCAGATGGAAGAAGTACTGAAGATCATTCGCAAGAGTGATTATGACATTATTGATCAATTGGGGCATACTCCCTCCAAGATGTCTATGTTGTCTTTATTGTTGTGTTCTGAGGCTCATGCCAAAGCCTTGATTAAATTTTTTAAGACCGCTCACGTACCAAATGAGATTTCTGTAGACCAGTTTGAAAATTGTGTTGCACACTTGACCTATGATAATGGGTTAGGTTTCTCCGATGCTAATTTGACTCCGGCCAAGAGGGATCATAACAGGGCTCTACATATCTCTATCGAATGCAGGGGCACTACCCTGTCACATGTGTTAATAGACAATGGTTCCTCGCTGAATGTGTTGCCCAAAGAAGTTCTGAATAAGCTTAGTCCTGAAGATGCTGTGTTAAAGCCCAGTAATATAGTGGTGAAGGCTTTTGATGGCTCGAGAAGAGTGGTGCATGGAGAAATTGATCTCCCAATAAAAGTGGGTTCTCAGGTCTTCAATGCTACTTTTTATGTAATGGATATTCGTCCGTCATATTCTTGTTTGCTTGGGCGTCCCTGGATCCATGGGGCAGGTGCTGTGACTTCTACTTTATATCTGAAGCTGAGATATCCAGTAGAAGGAAAAGTTGTCACTGTTTACGGAGAGGAAGGATATATAGTTAGCCATGTGAACACATTTAAATATCTCGAAGTGGAAGGTGAATATGTTGAAACTCCGTGCCAGACGTTCGAGGTGGTTCCTTGGGTTGTTAATAATTATGAAGCTCCTCCTGTTGTCAAGAAAGTTCCTGTGGTCACCAGAGTACCTCCTACAATGGCTTCCCTCAAGGATGCTAGAGCTGTGGTGGATGAAGGTGGTTGTACTATTTGGGGTCAGCTTCCTGACATTCCTTACAAGTCTGACAAATTTGGTTTGGGTTTCACTACAGGGTCCCAGAAGGCTGTGTGTCGTGCTCGTGATGTTCGTATCACCAATCAGGGGATTATGAAAGATCAGATCAATGCTGTGGGTGACTATGATGAAGACTACAACTTGGATGCTTGGATTTTTCCTACTGTGTGTTGTTACTTTTAAGTTTGTAATTTTTTTTGAACAATTAAACTCTTAAGCCTTGTGCCTTACCCGGGGCACAATGGTATGCTTGTTTCGGGATGTCATTTCATTTGCATACTTCATTCAATAAAAATCAGTGGACGTTTCGTTTTCGTAAATATTGTGTTCCTTGTCTTTTCTTTTATTTTTGTTTTATCAGCTATGTGTTCTTACACACACCCACATCACTAAAATGCAGATCCTCATCCACTCTGGATCCTGTTGATAACAGTTCTACTATTGCCAATTATAATTTCGAGAATCCGATCTATCAAGCTGAAGATGGAAAGGAGGACGATTGTGAAGTACCTTTAGAGCTTGCTAGGTTGTTACAACAAGAAGAGAAAGCTATACAGCCACATGAAGAGCCAGTCGAAATTGTGAATTTGGGAACTGAAGAAAACAGGAAAGAAGTCAAGATAGGGGCTGAATTAGAGGATAGTGTCAAGAGAAGATTGATTCAGATGTTACATGATTTTGTGGAGATCTTTGCTTGGTCCTACGAAGATATGTCAGGGTTGGATACAGACATTGTGGTTCACCGATTACCGGTAAAAGAAGATTGTCGTCCAAAAAAGCAGAAGGTTCGTCGCATGCATCCTGAAATGTCAGAGAAGATTAAAGCAGAGGTAATGAAACAGTTTGATGCAGGGTTCTTAGCTGTGACTTCTTATCCTCAATGGGTTGCAAATGTGGTGTCGGTACCTAAGAAAGATGGTAAGGTACATATGTGTGTAGATTACAGGGATTTGAACAAGGCCAGCCCCAAAGATGACTTCCCACTTCCCCATATTGATGTTCTGGTAGACAACACTGCTCAGCATAAAATATTCTCTTTCATGGATGGTTTCTCTGGTTACAATCAAATCAAGATGGCACCTGAAGATATGGAGAAGACTACATTTGTTACACAATGGGGAACTTTTTGTTATAAAGTGATGCCATTTGGTTTGAAGAATGCCGGGGCAACATATCAGCATGCTATGGTGGCTTTGTTTCATGACATGATTCATCATGAGATAGAGGTGTATGTAGATGATATGATAGCCAGGTCACAGAATGAAGAGCAACATCTTGATCAATTGCATAAGTTGTTTGAGAGGTTGAAGAAATACAAGCTGAGATTGAATCCAAACAAATGTACTTTTGGAGTTAGGTCTGGTAAACTCCTGGGTTTCATTGTCAGTGGAAAAGGTATTGAAGTAGACCCTGCGAAAGTGAAAGCTATACAAGAGATGCCAGATCCCCGTACTGAGAAAGAAGTTAGAGGTTTCCTGGGACGATTGAATTACATTGCAAGATTTATTTCCCAATTATCTCCCACCTGTGAGCCAATCTTCAAGTTGTTGAAGAAAGATCAGGTGATGGAGTGGAATGATGAATGCCAGACTGCCTTTGATGAAATCAAGAAATATCTGCTAGAACCTCCAATTCTGATGCCACCAGTTGATGGAAGACCCTTGATTATGTACTTAACAGTATTAGACAACTCAATGGGGTGTATCTTGGGGCAACATGACGTGTCTGGTCGAAAAGAGCAGGCAATATACTACCTTAGCAAAAAGTTTACCGACTGTGAAACAAGATACTCACTGCTCGAGAAAACTTGCTGCGCTTTGGCATGGGCTGCTCGCCGACTAAGACAATATATGTTGACCCATACTACCTTATTGATTTCAAAAATGGATCCAATCAAGTACATATTTGAGAAACCTGCTCTTTCCGGACGAATATCAAGATGGCAAATGATCTTGATAGAATATGACATACAGTATACTACTCAGAAGGCCATTAAAGGAAGTGTTGTAGCTGATCATTTGGCTCATCAAGCAGTGGATGATTATCAGTCAATGAGTTTTGAGTTCCCTGATGAAGATATTATGATTATTACCAAAGAACCTGGACAATATGATGGACCTGAACAAGGATCCCGATGGACTATGGTTTTTGATGGAGCTTCTAATGCACTTGGTAATGGTGTTGGTGTCGTGATCAGTTCCCCTGAAGGTTGTGTAAACACCCCAAATTTGCCCTCACCCATTCACACTATGGCTTGTGATCATTTCATATGCATAAACTCAATCATGCCATCTCAGGACCCATTTTTGTTCCACTGCATAGATTCAAAGTCATCTGCACCTAGGGTTTGTGATCTGAGCAAGCCAAGAGCTTCTTAAGCCACTCCAAAGGTCAACAATCACTTCAAAGGGATCCATGTGTGTTCCTATATCATATGATACCCTCTCAAAGTCAAGAATGTCAAAGAATCACAGGAACTGGGATTGGTATGGAAGCAGAGCCAGGCTTGACTGCACAGATGACCTAGAATTAGGGTTTTGGTTTCAAAGGCCTTAACTCCAAATCTTTTGGTCATTCTTGTTTCTATTGGTCTCTATATGGTATAGGGAGTATGCATATCAATTTTCATGAAGAAATTCCATGGGGAAGCCATCTGATCAAGAGTTGACTTTTCAGACAAGTCAGTGCAAAATCAGGGCATCTGAGGCCCCCAATGACCCAACCAAAGGGTGATCTTCATCATTTTGAGTGTATATGATCTTTATTTGATCATGGAAGAAGGTTGAAGTTCACAAAATTCAAGAATTACAAGTTTTTGCAAAGTTGACTTTTTTGGGCAAGGTTGACTTTTAATGAAAATGTCATTTTATGCAACTTTTTCAACCTTTACTTTTTGATTCAAAAATGCTTCAAATGGAAAGACTTTGGTCATGAAAGTTGTAGATTAGATCTTTCCCTTTTCAAAAAGTACAATAACATGACCTAATTCATTTTGGATCAAAAGTTATGGTGCATCAAAGTTGGCAAAAATCACTAAATTTCAAGTTATGCACCAAAGAGGAAACTTGCAAAATCTTGTACCAAAGGCATTTGTAACTTCTAATTCATGTCAAACCATTACACAAACATCACATGTGACCTAAAAATCAGAATGGGCCAAGAGTTTCTCATGTTTCATAGCTTGTGAGGCAAGATATTTTCATGGAAAGCAAAAGCAAGCAAGTTGCAAAACTCATGATCACACTTCATCCACTTGCTGCCTATGTTGCTGAGCCAGCCCTAGCCTTTCCCCTCACCTTGCTGCGTAGCCCACACCCCTTGTACCAATCTAGAACATGACCCATGCCTCTCTTACAAGAAATTGACATTTTGGCAAAAGCAACCATACCAATCAATAAAGGGCAGGTCACATCATCTGACCAATAAGATTTGTTTATGTGGATCAAATGCTAGCAAAACATAACAGGAGGCCAGCCTGAAACTCAACACAAGTCAGCATCCTCATTTTCACTCCCTTGAGCAAAAACCTTCGAATCTCTCTCCACAAGCCTCAAACACTCAAACAAACTTCACAAACAATCTCAACTCACTTCACTGATCACAAACCAACACTCAAAACAGCCTGAAAGCCATTGAATCAAAAACACGATTCCTTCACCTCACTAAACAGAACTGCTTCAAACCTCCAAACAAGCCATCACAAACTCCTTCTAAGCATCCAGACATCATCAGGGGATCAAGAGGAGTGGATTGCATCAAGAGGAGAGGTCAGAAAGTTGCAAGACTGAGAGCTTCAAAACTCAGGTAGCTCAAGAACATTTTTTCCAGAAATGGATTTTTAAGTTCTTAAGTTGTTCTTCATGCTTCCCTGATCATAAATATGTCATTGGTTTTGAAAATGGTGGAGAGATGAGGGTTTAATCGTGTTCTGAAAGTCTTGCCCTAAATTTTCTTTTGTTTCGATTCATGAGTTTGATGCAATATAAATGATGTTTGTGTTAGGGTTTTGATTCAGTGAGTTGTGGGAATCATTTCTGTGTTTTTAGATTTCATTTTGGTTACGTTTTGAAGATTCTAGGAATTTTCAGGTGGGGTTCCCACCGGAGAAGACGACCGGAGGTCTTCTCCGGCCACCTGAAAATGATTAGGGTTTTAATCTCTGTAATTAAGGAAGTTTGAATCTCGTGCGTAGGATCAGTTGACCTGGTTGACTTGGCGCGTGTGTGAGTGGCCCAGATGCGCTCATTAAACCCTAACCTCAATTAATTAATTCATAATTATGTTTAACTCAGTTTGAATGTGATCCATTAGATCTGGCGCGCAGTCAACACTTCCCTTGCCAGATTCAATCTCAGCCTCTCATTCTGCATACTTCCATTTATTTTAATTTTATTTCATTTCTTTTATATTTGTTTTCTACAATTTATTAAAAATAGTAAAATCCATTCAAAAATTCTGAAATTTTTTATACAAGTTATTATTTAATTTCAGGAACCAAAAATATTTTTATTTTTATTTTTAGCATTAAAAAAGTAATTTTAAATATTTAAAAGTTTATTTTTAATTGATTAATGAGAATTAATTAATTAAAAATACTTTTAGGTATTTAAAAATCACCAAAAAATTCATGAAATGTTTAAAGACATTTAGAAACATTGTCCAACCTTCAAACCAAATTTCTTTTTCGATATTGATGCATTTTGAGAATTTTTCATTGAATTAAAATCATTTTAATGCATTATTTTGATCCAAACTTCCAAAATTCATTTCTGCCTAACCCTAAAGAGTTGGACCTTGGTTCTTTTTGCATTGCATTGTGTTTAGCATGTAGTTTTTGAGATTAAATGGCCATGATTTGATCTTTCATTTTTCCATTTGTTTGGCATTTTTCTTGTTAAGGAACCCTAAAACCCTAGAAAATTAGGAAAATCATAACTTGAATTTGGTTAAGAGTTGGAACTTCTCCTTTGGGCTTTGAGTTAGTATAGGATTAGGGATCCTTTGAGTGCATTTTCAATTTTTTATAATGTTGTTTGCTTCTGATTTTGGTTTGTGTTTGATGCTTTGATCATTAAACCCTAATTTGGGCTTCCATATGCATTCATCTTGCATTTGCTAGCATAATATGACTTGCCATGACATTTCATGCCTCCATTTGATTCATTGAACATCTTAAGACATATTGAAAGCATGTTTGGTCATTGCATCTTGCATTTGCCATGTTGTATGCCATATGCATTTCATAACTTTTCATGTATGTTCATGCTTCTTAGCTTGCTCCATTTGCACCCATAAGTTTGTATGAACATCCCCATGTGTTGTCTCATGTTTGCAGCATCTCATAGCATCATTCTCATCCCATATATGCTTCTGGTTTTGGTTTGCATCATGTCATTCCATCCCATTTGGCATTGCATTGCATTTCTTTCATTAACTTTTCAGGTGGTAAGTGATTCTGAGAAGTGGATTTGCCTTCACTTCTCATACTTTCTTCTCATCTCTCTCTTGCATCCATGCTGCATTTTGATATATGTTTGAGTTTGAGCTTGCTCATTCTTCTTCTTCCCATCTTTATTTCTCAAGTGACTTGACTTCTTGAATGAAGCAAGTTACTTTGCTTCTCTTTGCTCCTTTCATCTGCTTCTTGGTGGTTCCTCTGAAGATTCTTCTTGCAAACCTCACAAATCTTAGGAACAACCAAGCATGACAATGATTAGGGTTTTGATTAGTCTCCCCACTTAGTTTTACCTTTGTGTCTCTTTTGAGTCTTCTCTTCTCACCTCCTAATCAAGGACTAAACCATAAAGGCTTTAAGGCTTTGTGATTAAGTTTATGCCTGCATCCTTCTATTAGGATGGAGTGTATAACTTTAATCCTAAGTGTTAAACCCTTAATGTGTTTAACTCCTTTAATCAATTCATCTAATAACCATCAAGACATCAAGCTTGTAACTTGGGCCTTGCATTAGGGTTCTAATTCTTCCTTAATTGGTTAAGAAGGACTAACCCTAGTGTTAATGGACAAGTCCCCCTCAAGTTGTCTTACAAACCCTAAAAATCACTTCATCATCATATCATCATCATAAAATCCACTTAATCAAAGGCTTGTTTTGTCATGAGTTTAATCCCTAATCATGGATTAAGTTGAGGAGCTTTCCTCAGCTTAAACATTCTCATCTATTATCCTTCTATTAGGATGGTGTAATGAGTCTGTTTAATCCCTGATTATGGCTTAACCTCATTACTCAACACTAAACAAAAACACAAAAAACATCTAAGTAATCACAAGTAGGTTAATGATCTTAACCCTGCATCAAAGGTGATTAAGTGTGAGAAGCTGACTTCACACTTAAGGCATTCTCATTACCCCTAATCAGAGGGAAGATGTGATGAGTTTACTAAATCCATTGGTTTAGGCTTAAGCTCATTAACTTATGACAAACTTCAACAAGCAATAAAAGACTGAAAACACAAAAACAAACAATAATCGTCTCCTTCGGGATTCTTTTCTCATCTCATTCACTCACAAACGAGAACTTGCTTCTTCCGTCTAATGCAAGACAGTTTGCATCTGTGCCAGACAGATCATACACTTGAGTATAGATAAGTAAGCAGTTCACAAGTCAATTCACCTTTCAGTCTCTTTGGGTCGAACTACGGTGTTCTGACTTCCTCATTGCACGAGAGGATACGTAGGCATAACTTAACAGTTATCGAACAAAAGTCTCTGTATATTCCCCCCCTCTTTCAGCATCTTTCTCTTAGCCTCATTATCATGAGCAATTCATTCTCATTCTTACACTGACACTGTATACATTACACTTCACATTCTTTTACACCGACACCTGTACATTCTTTTCCAGCTATTTTATACACAGATTGCACTGACACTACCCCTTTAAAACACAAATCTTTTAAGCGTGGATCCCGTCGAGTACGGCGGACAATCTGGGTGCTAATACCTTCCCAGGTTGTAACCAACCCCCTTTCTCAGTCTCTCTGGTTCGCAACCGTCTTATCCTTATCTTTCTAGGTCTATGCATCATTGCCTTTCCTCCGGGATAAAAATGCCTAGCTGGCGACTCTATTCATATCCAGTGAGTTCACGGCTGTGTGTTCTCATTGTTCCCTTCGCCGACCGTTCGCGTCTGTACCTTTATCTGGGGCCCATTCCCCATTTATCGGGAGTGACAGCTTGGCGACTCTGCTGGGGAATCCTTATACTGCAACCAGGGCTTCAGGTTCTTTTTGTGGGTTCCTCCTAGCGCTTGATTGATTTGTGTTTACTGGGGTGATATGTGTTATCTGTGTTTATATATTTGTTTTGTTTATTGCTTTATGTACAGTTGTTTTACTGCTTTCTTTATAGCTTTACATTTATCATACTGTCATGCTGTCTGGCTGGATCTGGTTTTGCTTTGGTGGGTGGGGTTCTATTGAGAGTTAAGGTCCTATACCTGGGACCTGAGTGACACCTAGGCTAGAGTGGTTCATATTCTTTCCCATTCCATCTCGGTCTGGTGCGGGAATATGAAACACGATTCAGATATGGGTTTCTTCTTGAGAACTCTGTGTTGCAGATTTCCTGCAATGCTAGGGCTATCTGGGAAGCCTGCTAAGTCTGGATGACCTTTAGTATTAACCTTCAGAAACTGAGGTGAATTAGAGGAGGATCTTTTATGGTTATTGTAAACACTGTACCTCCGGGTTAGAAGTGTTTACACTTCTCATAACTGATCCAAGTCTGAGGATCCTTGTTTTAGAACACCACCTGTGAGGGGGTTGGGTTGTTTACAGGTTTGCAGGTACCTTTGGCCACAACATACCCTGTTACTTGTTTGATTAAGAGTACTCCACTTTGGACAGTTCTTGTGATTTAACCCTGGACATGTGGCTCTTTATTTGAGTCCCCCACCCTGGTTACTGGATTCATAGACCTCCATCTGGATTTCTTGAACACACATGGACTTATGGCAGAACATTTGATCAGATCCAGCTCAGTCACAAACCCTTGCATATCATTTGCATACATCCTCATTGCATCATTTTAACATGTGTTTATTTGTTTTTCAGGGTATCCATCCTATCATTCTGGCTTGGTTTTGACCCCATCATCAGCTTAGGCCTATCTTCATCAGCATCTACTTCAGTTATCTGCTATTTGCATCATCAGTTTCAGCCTGTCAGAGGCCCATCTTTCAGTATCATCATCAGCATCTGTCTCAGCTTTTCTTCATCAACATGGCACCAAAGAAAAGTAACATCTCTTACCACTTCTTTGAACCTGAGCTAGCTAGCATCAGGAGGATTCAGACCCTGATCACTCCAGACCATATACCACTTTTTAGAGAACATTATGGAGGAATTCTTGATGTGGTTTTGGATTTGGACCCTTCACAGAGGAGCTTGATACATACTTGTCTGCAGTTTTATGATCCCCCTCTGAGGTGTTTCACATTTCAGAACTTTCAGTTGGGACCTTTGTTGGAGGAGTACTCCTCATTAGTTGGTGTACCCATCAGGGGTGGAATCCCTTTCAACCCTGAGATGGCTTTCCCAAGTAATGAGGAGATAGCAAGAGCATTACATCTGGAACCAGCTCTGATTGGGCAGAATTTGACATCTAAAGCTGGAATCTCTGGTTTTCATCTGGATTTCCTGACTTCTCAAGCTAGTCTGAAGGCCTCCCTAGGGGAGTGGAAGGCAGTCTGTGCTCTGTTGGCCCTTAGCATATATGGGGTCATACTTTTTGCTGATGAGCCTAGGTTTATTAGCAAGAGTGCAATCCATCTTTTCATCCTGCAAAACCCAGTACCCACCTTACTGGGAGATCTTTACTACTCAGCCCACCAGAGGAATGAGAAACAGAGAGGAAGATTAGTGAGATGTTGTGCTCCTTTGTTCCATACTTGGTTGCTCAAGCATCTGCCAAAGACTGATGCATTCTTGAACCCTCACCAGCAGAAGAGCTGGGCTAGGAGGCTTGTTACTCTAACCTCAGATGATATCAGGTGGTGCACTCAGAGCACCAAGGGCAAAGACATCATTACAAGTTGTGGGCAATTTCCCAATGTGCCTCTGGTTGGAGTGAAAGGGTGCATCAATTATAATCCTCTGCTATTCAAAAGACAGCTGGGCTATGCATTAGTCCATCCTCCTAGGGCACAGGATCTGACTGAGACCCTTTATTGTGAAATCAAGCCTAACTTGGCTGTTGTCAGACAAGCAGCCTGGGCCTGGGATAATGTTCAGACTAAGGGGGTAACCATCCTGGGGAAGTGCAACAATGTGGCATCAGCACAGTACTATGAGTGGTCCCATACCAGGGCTCAAATTACAGGAATGCCCTTCACTGTTGAAGATATGCCTGGGCCATCATCAGCACCACCTCCAGCAACTGTTAGCTTAGAGGAGTTTGAGAAATTAAAAGAGAGAAATGAGAAGTTGACTCAAGCTTTGCAGAAGACCCTCTATGAGAGGAGTGATGGCAGATTGGATATTGAAAGGTTGGAGAAGTTAAAGATAGAGCATCTGGCTAGGATTGAGAGGTCTGAAGATTACATCAAGAAGTCTAGGGCTGGAGAACAAATTCTGAAGAATTCCTGCAAGGAAGCTCAGTTCCAGAAAACCAGGACTGATTTGTATCTAAAGGAGAGTCAAGCTAGGTGGGTCAGAATTACCGAAGCTCGTACCCTAGAAGATAAAAGGACTCGGGATAAGATTGAGCAACTGGAAGCTAGTGCAAAAGAGCAACAGGAAGCCCTGGCAGCAGCCCAGAGGGAGATTTCAGAGCTGAAGATCAGAGCTGGAGTGAAGAGGTCAAAGGACCAAAGTCAACACAAGAAGCTAACTGCAGCTGTTGCTACCAGGAACCTCCTTATCAGGAATCTTACAGAGCGTCCGGCTGATCCTGTGACTGAAGCACTTCTCAAGGAAGTTCAGGAGGATGAGTTTGGTCTTGGTGTTTGACTTTTGCTTATTGTTGTTTTCATTTCATGTACTTTTGTTTTCTTACGTTGTATTTTGACCCCTCAGAGGGCTTGGATTGTAAAAAGAAACAAACTATGTATCACTTACCTTTTTGTAATATATGTACCAGTTTGTTTTATCTAAAGCAACATCAACAGCAACATCTTCAAGGGTCTGGAAGGGTCAAAACCAAATGCCAAGCCCGGATACCTTGGAAACAAATAGGCATATTGCATTGCATACTAACCTTTTTGTTTGTTTTGTAGGTTTGTTTTGTTGTTATTGCTAAACTCTGTTGTGATTTCAGGAACTATTGCTCGACGTAGGGTATTTCCACTCAACCGTCCACATAGATATCCAACCCGCAGCAATCTTCTGGGGATACAAATGGATCAGGTACAACAGGACCTTACTGAGGTCAGGGCCCAAATGGCCAACGAAAGATTGGAAATGAGAACTCAGATGACACAGTTCATGGAAGTGATGAACAACATGGCTCAGAGCCAAGAAAGATTGAGAGCAATGGTAGAAAGGCAGAATCAGGAAGAACCCCATATAGGGACTGCAGGAACTAGCAACAATGAGAGGGTCCAACCTCATGTCAATCCCCCTGTATTTGGACCCCACCTCCATCCAGAAATCAACATCCCTGCAAATGTTCAAGGGACTGCCACTGCTGGCAGAGTGCTGCAAGAAGACCCCCAGGAAGATCAGTTCACAGTGATGGGAGCTGGGGAGGAAGCTTATGACAGAAGGTTGGATGAAATAGCTGAGAAATTAAGATCTTTAGAGTCTCAAAACTCTTTGGGTTTTGATGTTATGGACATGGGCTTGGTAGACGGGGTCAGGATTCCCCATAAGTTTAAGCCTCCTTGTTCTGAAAAGTACAACGGGACATCCTGCCCACAGACCCACTTACAATCCTTTCTGGGAAGATTGAAAGCCTATACCATGGACGAGAAGCTATGGATGTTTTATTTCGAAGATAGCTTAACTGGAGCGTCAAGGGAATGGTACTCTCACCTGACAAGGGCAACCATCAGGTGTTGGAAGGATTTGGCAGAAGCTTTCATTAGACAGTATCAGTACAATTTGGATATGGCACCCAACAGGACCCTCCTAATGGGAATGTCACAGTCGTCTAGAGAAAGTTTCCGAGAGTATGCCCAAAGATGGAGGCAATTGGCTGCTGCTGTTCAGCCACCTATGTCAGAGAGGGAGATGGCAGATATGTTTATGAACACCCTCCAAGGAACATACATTGACAGGCTGGCTGCTTTCTCTTCTACTAGCTTCGCAGATGTTGTCATAGCTGGGGAAAGAATTGAGAGCCTGTTAAAAATGGGCAAAATTTCTGACAACGGTGCCAGCTCATCCAGCAATACAAGGAAGCCTTTTGTGGGCCAAAGAAGAACTGGTGAGACCAATGCTATCCATGCCAGCAGGGGTAGGCCCCAATATGTTCAAAGGTCAGTGGCAGCAGTCACCATTCCTTCTCCACTTCCTCAGCAATCAGTATATCAACCTCAACAACAACCCCAGTATCAGCAGCAACCTCAGTACCAACAACAAACTCAGTATCCTCAAAGAAACTACAACAACACCAACAACAACAATCAGCAGAGACCATTCCAGCAGAGGCCATCTCAGGCCAATAGGGTGATCGATCCGATCCCCATGCCATATGCCACATTACTGCCACAACTCCTGAAACTCAACCTAGTTGAGCTAAGGACATTGGCACCTCCAGATCCTAATAGTTTACCCAGAAACTACGATTCCAACGCCAGATGTGCTTTTCATTCAAATGCACCTGGTCATAGTACAGAGAAGTGCAGAGCCTTGCACATGAAGGTACAGGATTTGGTAGACTCTAAAGCTCTGAATTTTGCACCACCACCAAATGTTAACAAGAACCCTATGCCAAACCACGGAGGTCCCAGAATTAATGCTATTGAAGAAGACAAACCGTCTTACTTAATAACCAGTGTGGGTCAGATTCGGACACCGTTGGTAGAAATCAAAGCTCAACTCCTCGAATATCAAATGTTCCCAGGATGCGAGCTAGGGTGTGCTTATTGCAACATTTCAGTGAATGGTTGTGATAACTTAAGAGATGGCATAGATGGTCTCATCCGGAGTGGCCTGCTTCAGATTACAACATCTTTTCCTACAAATCCAGCAACCTCATCAACAACAGTTCCCATGTCTTCTACAAATGCAACAACCATTGTTCCGAACAACTCTTCAATCTTATCAACAAATGCTTCATCTGTCACTTCAGCTGACCAGATATCAACAAACATCCCTTCTACAACTTCAGCACCACTTCATTCAGAGTCTCCTACAACAACAACACCCGTCCTTCCAACAATGTCTCCTACAACTTCAGCAGCAAATGTCTCCACAGTTACGATTTATTATAATCCTGAAAATGATTCTGCTTACAACTCACAAAGTGCCACCCCTATCAGAGCACCAGTCACAATATACTATGATCCACAGACTATCGTGGTTCCTTCCGCAGCTGCCATCAGTCCAGTCACTATCACAATGCCTGGACCAGTACCTTATGAAAGCAGCAATGCCATCCCTTGGCATTATGGTGCTGATCTATACTGCGAAGGACAGAAAATCATTCTTGAATCATCAACACCTGCACCACAAATAGATAATGTGGGAGGAGGCGGAGGTTTCACTCGAAGCGGACGTCTCTTTGCTCCACAAATTCAAAGACCCACTGCCGAAGCAGAAGCTGCTGCCAAGGCAAAAGGGAAGAGCACGGTGCAGGAAGAGCAAATTGTTAAAGAAGCTTTGAAAACACCCTTTGATCAAGAAGTTGATGAATTCATGAGAATCATCAAGAAGAGTGATTACAAGATAGTGGACCAGCTTCATCAGACGCCTTCCAAGATCTCTATTCTATCACTGTTTATGTGCTCCGAAGCCCATCGGAACGCACTACTCAAAGTCTTGCACGCAACTTACGTGCCCGAAGAGATCACCGTCAATCAGTTGGAAGCTGTGGTTGGAAATGTTACTGCTAGCAATGGGCTAGGGTTCACCAACACTGATTTGACTCCGGAAGGCCGCAATCATAACAAGGCCTTGCACATCACCATGGAATGTAAAGGTGCAGTCCTTTCCCATGTGCTGGTAGACACAGGATCATCCCTCAATGTCTTACCTAAAAAGGCCCTTGTGAAGCTAGAGTATGAAGGATTGGAATTGCGTCCCAGCAACCTGGTGGTGAGAGCCTTTGACGGTTCTAAGAGATCAGTTCTGGGAGAAATTGAGTTGCCTATAACGATTGGCCCACAAACTTTCAAAACGACCTTCTACGTGATGGATATACAGCCTGCCTACAGCTGTCTATTGGGTAGGCCATGGATTCACGCCGCTGGCGCCGTGACCTCAACCCTTCACCAGAAGTTAAAATTCGAGTGGGACGGTCAAGTCGTTACTATCTGTGGAGAGGAGGATATTTTTGTTAGCCACCTGGCTACCTACAAATATATTGAGATGGATGGGGAGATCCATGAAACAATGAGTCAAGGGTTTGAGGCCCTGAATGTGAATGAAACTTCTGCTGTACCTGGAACCTCAATGACATCTTATCAACAAGCCCGGAAGGTTGTTGAAGAAGGAAATGCCCAAGGCTGGGGCAAGCTGTTACCGGTAGAGGAGAAGAAAGACAAATTTGGGTTGGGTTACAGACCAACTCAACAACATCAAGCAGAGGCTGCTAAGGAGCCCAACTTTGTTAGTTGGGGAATGCTCACCCCTGATGCTGTCAACAATTTGGAAGACGAGCTGGAAGAGGAGCGCAATCTGGAGAATTGGATACGTCCAAAGATCCCGGGGAGCAGTATCTCAAACTGGTCTTCCCAGGAAATTATAAGAGTTACTCATGCAGAGTAATTATTATTTCCTGTATTTTTATAGCATGCATCAAGTCTTGCATCTTGCCCAAGATGACAAGACTCATTTTGTAATCGGGCCATCTGTAAATTTTTGTGCAACAAGATTAATCAATGAAATATCAGACATCTTTTTGCAAATGAGTCTTTTTCCTTTTTCCGCTCACTGTTTTTCCATTTTTCTTTTTGTACAAAAAAATAAATGGCAGTGTTTTTCAAAATGGCAATTTTTATTTCACTTTTCTAAACAAGATTAAAATCAAATCACTAAAATGGACAAACTGAACCCTTGCAGAGAATGCCCTCCAGACAGCACCGACAACAGCACGGCTATGACTTCGTATGACTTTGACAATCCGATCAATCAAGATGATGAAGGGGTTGAAGAAGAATATGAGCTTCCTGAAGAGCTAGCCAGGTTGTTGAGACAAGAGGAAAAGGTCATTACTCCTCATCAGGAGGAGGTCGAGACGATTAATCTTGGTACAGATGAAGACGTGAAAGAAGTTAAAATCGGGGCCTGCCTACAAAACTCAGTAAAGAGACAACTGATTGATCTGCTTCAAGAATATGTGGATGTGTTTGCTTGGTCTTATCAAGACATGCCAGGGTTGGACACCGACATTGTTGTGCACAAGCTGCCTTTAAGAGAAGAATGCCCACCAGTTAAACAGAAACTGCGTCGTACTCACCCAGACATGGCCATGAAAATCAAGGAGGAGGTACAAAAGCAATGGGACGCCGGGTTCCTTGCTGTGACTAGCTATCCACCGTGGGTCGCTAACATAGTACCTGTGCCTAAGAAAGACGGCAAAGTAAGAATGTGTGTTGACTACCGGGATCTGAACAGAGCTAGCCCGAAAGATGATTTCCCATTACCTCACATTGATGTATTGGTGGATAATACAGCTCAGTTCTCGGTATTCTCCTTCATGGACAGATTTTCGGGATATAATCAGATCAAGATGTCACCTGAAGACATGGAGAAGACAACCTTCATCACGCCCTGGGGCACGTTCTGTTACAAGGTAATGCCATTCGGATTGAAGAACGCTGGTGCAACACATCAACGGGCTATGGTAACATTATTCCACAATATGATCCATAAAGAAATCGAGTGTTATGTGGATGACATGATTGCCAAGTCCCTTACTGAAGAAGATCACCTGGTAAATCTTCTAAAGCTATTCAGGCGTCTAAGGAAGTACCAACTAAAGCTGAACCCCAACAAATGCACATTCGGGGTGCGATCTGGTAAGCTGCTGGGATTTATTGTGAGCGAGAAAGGGATTGAAGTTGACCCTGATAAAGTCAAAGCTATTCAAGAAATGCCTGCACCGAAGTCAGAAAAAGAAGTTCGAGGTTTCTTGGGACGATTGAACTACATTTCACGGTTCATCTCTCACCTTACAGCAACCTGTGAACCCTTGTTCAAACTACTGAGAAAAGAACAGACGGTCAGGTGGAACGAAGATTGCCAGAAGGCTTTTGACAAGATCAAGGAGTACTTACAAGAACCTCCAATCCTTATGCCTCCAGTTGAAGGAAGACCTCTAATCATGTACTTGACAGTATTAGAAGAGTCAATGGGGTGTGTGTTGGGCCAGCATGACGAGTCTGGTCGAAAAGAGTATGCAATATACTACCTAAGCAAAAAGTTTACCGACTGTGAACAACGTTATTCACTGCTCGAGAAAACTTGCTGTGCTTTAGCGTGGGCTGCTCGCCGACTGAGACAGTATATGTTGACCCACACTACTTTGTTGATTTCAAAAATGGATCCAGTCAAGTACATATTTGAGAAGCCAGCTCTTACCGGACGGGTTGCAAGATGGCAAATGATTCTCACAGAATATGACATCCAATACACATCTCAGAAAGCCATCAAGGGCAGTGTATTGTCTGAATATCTTGCTGAGCAACCCATTGATGATTACCAGCCTATGAGATTTGACTTCCCTGATGAAGACATCATGTTTGTAAAAGCAAAAGATCATGAAGAGCCTATTCACACTGAAGGGCCTGACCCGGAAGAAGAATGGACTATGATGTTTGATGGGGCTGTTAATACGAATGGTCGCGGTGTTGGTGCAGTACTCATTACACCTAAAGGAGTTCACATGCCTTTCTCGGCAAAACTCACCTTCAACTGCACTAACAACGAAGCTGAATACGAAGCTTGCATTATGGGTCTTGAGGAAGCCATTGACCTCAGGATCAAGACTTTGACTGTATTCGGAGATTCAGCTCTGGTAGTTAATCAGACCAACGGCAAATGGTACACACATCAAGATCATTTGATACCTTACAGGGATTATACAAGGAGGCTATTGACCTTCTTTACAACGGTCAAGCTTGAGTATATCCTTCGGGACGAGAATCAGTTTGCAGATGCTCTGGCTACCATTTCATCCATGATCAGAGTTCAAGCTGCCAACTTTGTACCTCAGATTTCAGTGTCCAGACTTGACAGACCAGCATATGTATTCGCAGCAGATGTTGTCAAAAATGATAAGCCTTGGTTTCATGACATAAAGTGCTTCTTGGAGGATCAAGCATACCCACCTGGGGCATCTTCCAATGATAAAAAGACTTTGAGAAGGCTTGCTGGTAGTTTCTTCCTGAATACTGATGGCTCCCTATACAAGAGAAACTTTGATATGGTACTTCTCAGATGCGTTGATGGAACAGAAGCAGACTTGTTGATGCACGAGGTACACGAAGGATCCTTTGGTACCCATGCAGGAGGGCATGCCATGGCTAAAAAGTTGCTAAGATCAGGTTATTACTGGATCACAATGGATGCAGACTGTTGTGCCTATGCCAGAAAGTGCCATAAATGCCAGATTTATGCGGATAAGGTGCATGTGCCTCCCAATCCTTTGAATGTGATGTACTCACCCTGGCCCTTTGCTATGTGGGGCATTGACATGATTGGCAAGATTGAACCAACTGCTTCAAATGGCCACAGATTCATCCTGGTCGCCATTGATTATTTCACCAAGTGGGTCGAAGCAGCTTCCTATGCAAACGTCACAAGGCAAGTAGTAGCCAGATTTCTGAAGAGAGATATTATCTGTCGATACGGAGTTCCCGAGCGAATCATTACTGATAATGGTTCCAATTTAAACAACAAAATGATGGCAGAGCTATGCCGGGACTTCAAGATTCAACACCACAACTCTTCTCCTTACAGGCCAAAGATGAACGGCGTTGTTGAGGCAGCTAATAAGAATATCAAGAAGATTGTGCAGAAGATGGTAGTCACCTACAAAGACTGGCATGAAATGCTACCGTTTGCCTTGCATGGGTACCGCACGTCAATCAGAACATCCACTGGGGCAACACCGTATCAACTTGTGTATGGTATGGAGGCAGTCCTACCGGTTGAAGTTGAATTACCCTCCCTACGGGTACTGATGGATGTTAAACTGAGTGAAGCAGAATGGGTTCGGGCCCGATACGAACAACTGAGTCTGGTCGAAGAGAAAAGATTGGCTGCAATCTGCCATGGGCAGTTATATCAGAGAAGAATGAAGAAAGCCTTCGATCAGAAAGTCAGGCACCGAGAGTACCAAGTAGGAGATCTTGTGCTGAAAAGAATCCTCCCTCCTCATACAGACCACAGGGGCAAGTGGACTCCGAATTACGAAGGACCATTTGTAGTAAAGAAATTTTTCTCTGGTGGAGCGCTGATGCTTAGCACCATGGATGGTGAAGATTTCCCGTCCCCTGTGAATTCAGATACAGTTAAAAAATACTTCGCATAAAATGACCCGCTGGACATAAAAACAGAATGTAAGTCCAGGCAAAAATAGGGCATCCCGGCGAGTCAAAAACAGAATAAAAGACTCGGGCAAAAATAAGGGAAAAATAAAAAAAAACGTACACCCGCTGAGTTGAAAAGCCACATCGGACAGCTCAGGCAAAAATGGGTATCCCGATGGATTGAAAACCCGAAAGGGCGATCCATGCAAAATAAGGGAATAAGCGAACAACTGCATTTTGAATTCGTCTGTATCACTTACAACTTGGTAAGCTTCGAAAGGATCAAGCTTCTTTCAGAATCAGCCTTCTTCAGAAAGCAAGACGAGAAGAACGTCAAAAGTCGTCCGAGTCATAGCAAAAAGGAAGCTCCTTAAAGCGTCATCAACATTGCCAGCATTTTGTTTTTCAATTTGTAACAATCACCTCATTTCAGGAGATATGTTTCTTTGACTGTATCTTGCCAATTCAGGGCGCATGAATTAATAAAACCAGATTTTCAGTCACGTCTCGTCTTGTACATTTTTATTTGCAAAAATGTCTGATGTCTCTAAAAAACATGATTGCATAAATACAGATGTTTATCTTCAAAAATAAAAACGTGCTTGCAGGAAATATGCTTACTCTCAGAAGTGTCTAACTTCCGTAACGGAATCCAGTAAGGGATACCTCGGGATTACTTGTACGTTTCTCTGTCTTTTCAGGATTGCAGGTATCCAAAGCGCAACTTGGGGCATGTAAGCTTCATCCCAGCAAGCTGGCAGATCAACAATCAATCTTAGCACCCGAAGTGCTCTCTCCCCAGCTGAGTTGCCTCTCATTACTCTCCCCAGTTGAGATGCCACCTATCATTTCCCCAGCCGAGGTGCCAATCATTCTTCCTCAGCAGAATACAAAAGCCAGGGAGCCATCTCCCCACAGAATTTCAGCCTCTATCCAGAAGAGCAACGCACGAAGGAATCACAACAGAGCGACGAAAGCTTCTGCAAACCCCAGCTGGGCCCCTTATTACAAGGGTATGTCTATCAATGACCTATATCCCCGAGCAATAGCATCTCACCAGATCTACCAGTGATCTCATCCCCAGCTGGGATGTCCATTTCAAGCAGATCGACCAGAGATCTTCGCAGCAACGGGATCCGAATCCCGGTTTGGTGTCTTTGCATAATCATAGCATTCGCATCATATTCACCCACAAAGCGTAGCATTCCGTTTAATACGGAGCATTACGGTAAAAATCAAACATATAGCATAATCATAAGCCATGATTTGAATCAAATACTTGTGAATATTAACAATTCACCAACCATACAGAAAACTCCCCCAGAGTCCCCAGCGGATTCACCAGCAAAAGCAGTTGCCTCTCATTCACAAACAACAGTATATGCTCCTTTTGACACTCGTCCGTGTCACCATTCCCCAGTAAAGTCGCCTGAACACTTTCTCCAAACAAGATCACTCACATTACAAATACTTTTTGACACCCGTCCGTGTCATATCCCCAGCAGAAAGCCAAAGACATCCTCTTTGCACTCACAAACACTCTTATGTACATTTCCTTGACACCCGTCCGTGTCATATCCCCAGCGCAGTCGCCTAAACTTTTGCAACCCATATACTTGTCCATATTATACTCTTCTACTTTTGACACTCGTCCGTGTCACTCTCCCCAGCAGATAAATACTCATCTATACACCACTCATACTCATGTTACACTTATATAGATACTCGTCCGTATCTTGTATATACCACTTAAATCCCCACAGATTCGACACTCGTCCGTGTTCTCTGTTAACCAGTTGGTGCTCGTCCGTACCATCATCTTAGAACATGCGTCAAGCGTTTGTTTCTACCTGATACTCGTCCGTATCATAGTCTTAAGGATGCTCGTCCGCATCTTTAATCCATACACTGTGTCAAACACTCTTGCCTTCTCGGATATAGACACTCGTTTGTGTCTACTATTCCCCAGAAGAGTCCCTTTAGATTCAACATTTCGTCCGTGTTCCTTGTTAACCAGTTGATACTCGTCCGTATCGTCATCTCTGAACACGTGTCAGTATTTGTTTCTACCCGATACTCGTCCGTATCGTGGTCTTGAGGATGCTCGTCCGCATTTTCAATCTATACACAACGTCAAAACACTTATACCTTTTGTTTATTGGTCATAAACACTCGTCCGTGTTTACCATTCCCCGGTAGATCGCCAACAAAGCAAATATTTTCTTTTTATCTGACATTCGTCCTGTGTCATGATAAACCCTGAGAGCAGCCGTCCCCTGCTAGGTGGTCGTCCTCCACCTCTTGATGGTCGTCCTCCATCATGCTCATCCGATGGCTATCCCCATCGTTGTTTTTAGCAGTCGTCCCCTGCTAGGTGGTCGTCCTCCACCTCTTGATGATTGTCCTTCATCATTTTATCCAATGGCCGTCCCCATTGTTGATTTTGGTTATCTGACATTCGTCCTATGTCATGATAAGCCTCGAGAGCAGCCGTACCCTGCTAGGTGGTCGTCCTCCACCTCTTGATGGTCGTCCTCCATCATGCTCGTCCGATGGCCGTCCCCATCGTTGACCCTTTATCCGGCATTCGTCCTGTGTCGCGATATTTTCGGCAGCCGTACCCTGCCAGGTGGTCGTCCTCCACCTTAGATGACCGTCCCTCATCTTAACCCAATAGAGCAGCCGTCCCCTGCTAGGTGATCGTCCTTCACCTTTGATGACCGCACCTCATCATCTGTTTATTTGATTTATTCTTTAACCCGATGGCCGTCCCCGTCGTGGTCCCTTCTTCCTTTCAGTTTAGCCCGATGGCCGTCCCCATCGTTGGTTGCTCCACTTTATGAACTTAATGGTCGTCCCCATCATAATCTCCTATTTTTTCCCAGCTAGTCGGCCGTCCCCATCTTTGCTATATCTTTTATCCCCAGCATGTCGGCCGTCCCCGCCATTGCTTTATTTTCCGCACCTTCCCCAGCGTGTCGGTCGTCCCCGTCATCGCTCTTTCCCCAGCAGTCGTCCTCTGCTCGACGGTCGTCCTCCGTCGCCCACACTTTACAATATACCTTATTTTCCTTTACAATCTATATCCCTTTTCTTCTTCATTCTGTGAGTACAAATTTTGGACTGTCTTTGGTATTCAACCACAAGTTATCTTGTTTGCCTGATAAGCCGTTGCTTACATCCTGCACAGCTAACTCATGTTTGAATAGGGGCAGCTGTAAACACCCCAAATTTGCCCTCACCCATTCACACTTAGTCTTGTGATCATTTCATATGCATAAACTCAATCATGCCATCTCAGGACCCATTTTTGTTCCACTGCATAGATTCAAAGTCATCTGCACCTAGGGTTTGTGATCTGAGCAAGCCAAGAGCTTCTTAAGCCACTCCAAAGGTCAACAATCACTTCAAAGGGATCCATGTTTGTTCCTATATCATATGATACCCTCTCAAAGTCAAGAATGTCAAAGAATCACAGGAACTGGGATTGGTATGGAAGCAGAGCCAGGCTTGACTACACAGATGACCTAGAATTAGGGTTTTGGTTTCAAAGGACTTAACTCCAAATCTTTTGGTCATTCTTGTTTCTATTGGTCTCTATATGGTATAGGGAGTATGCATATCAATTTTCATGAAGAAATTCCATGGGGAAGCCATCTGATCAAGAGTTGCCTTTTCAGACAAGTCAGTGCAAAATCAGGGCATCTGAGGCCCCCAATGACCCAACCAAAGGGTGATCTTCATCATTTTGAGTGTATATGATCTTTATTTGATCATGGAAGAAGGTTGAAGTTCACAAAATTCAAGAATTACAAGTTTTTGCAAAGTTGACTTTTTTGGGCAAGGTTGACTTTTAATGAAAATGTCATTTTATGCAACTTTTTCAACCTTTACTTTTTGATTCAAAAATGCTTCAAATGGAAAGAATTTGGTCATGAAAGTTGTAGATTAGATCTTTCCCTTTTCAAAAAGTACAAGAACATGACCTAATTCATTTTGGATCAAAAGTTATGGTGCACCAAAGTTGGCAAAAATCACTAAATTTCAAGTTATGCACCAAAGAGGAAACTTGCAAAATCTTGTACCAAAGGCATTTGTAACTTCTAATTCATGTCAAACCATTACACAAACATCACATGTGACCTAAAAATCAGAATGGGCCAAGAGTTTCTCATGTTTCATAGCTTGTGAGGCAAGATATTTTCATGGAAAGCAAAAGCAAGCAAGTTGCAAAACTCATGATCACACTTCATCCACTTGCTGCCTATGTTGCTGAGCCAGCCCTAGCCTTTCCCCTCACCTTGCTGCGCAGCCCACACCCCTTGTACCAAGCTAGAACATGACCCATGCCTCTCTTACAAGAAGTTGACATTTTGGCAAAAGCAACCATACCAATCAATAAAGGGCAGGTCACATCATCTGACCAATAAGATTTGTTTATGTGGATCAAATGCTAGCAAAACATAACAGGAGGCCAGCCTGAAACTCAACACAAGTCAGCATCCTCATTTTCACTCCCTTGAGCAAAAACCTTCGAATCTCTCTCCACAAGCCTCAAACACTCAAACAAACTTCACAAACAATCTCAACTCACTTCACTGATCACAAACCAACACTCAAAACAGCCTGAAAGCCATTGAATCAAAAACACGATTCCTTCACCTCACTAAACAGAACTGCTTCAAACCTCCAAACAAGCCATCACAAACTCCTTCTAAGCATCCAGACATCATCAGGGGATCAAGAGGAGTGGATTGCATCAAGAGGAGAGGTCAGAAAGTTGCAAGACTGAGAGCTTCAAAACTCAGGTAGCTCAAGAACATTTTTTCCAGAAATGGATTTTTAAGTTCTTAAGTTGTTCTTCATGCTTCCCTGATCATAAATATGTCATTGGTTTTGAAAATGGTGGAGAGATGAGGGTTTAATCGTGTTCTGAAAGTCTTGCCCTAAATTTTATTTTGTTTCGATTCATGAGTTTGATGCAATATAAATGATGTTTGTGTTAGGGTTTTGATTTAGTGAGTTGTGGGAATCATTTCTGTGTTTTTAGATTTCATTTTGGTTACGTTTTGAAGATTCTAGGAATTTTCAGGTGGGGTTCCCACCGGAGAAGACGACCGGAGGTCTTCTACGGGCACCTGAAAATGATTAGGGTTTTAATCTCTGTAATTAAGGAAGTTTGAATCTCGTGCGTAGGATCAGTTGACCTGGTTGACTTGGCGCGTGTGTGAGTGGCCCAGATGCGCTCATTAAACCCTAACCTCAATTAATTAATTCATAATTATGTTTAACTCAGTTTGAATGTGATCCATTAGATCTGGCGCGCAGTCAACACTTCCCTTGCCAAATTCAATCTCAGCCTCTCATTCTGCATACTTCCATTTATTTTAATTTTATTTCATTTCTTTTATATTTGTTTTCTACAATTTATTAAAAATAGTAAAATCCATTCAAAAATTCTGAAATTTTTTATACAAGTTATTATTTAATTTCAGGAACCAAAAATATTTTTATTTTTATTTTTAGCATTAAAAAAGTATTTTTAAATATTTAAAAGTTTATTTTTAATTGATTAATGAGAATTAATTAATTAAAAATACTTTTAGGTATTTAAAAATCACCAAAAAATTCATGAAATGTTTAAAGACATTTAGATACATTGTCCAACCTTCAAACCAAATTTCTTTTTTGATCTTGATGCATTTTGAGAATTTTTCATTGAATTAAAATCATTTTAATGCATTATTTTGATCCAAACTTCCAAAATTCATTTCTGCCTAACCCTAAAGAGTTGGACCTTGGTTCTTTTTGCATTGCATTGTGTTTAGCATGTAGTTTGTGAGATTAAATGGCCATGATTTGATCTTTCATTTTTCCATTTGTTTGGCATTTTTCTTGTTAAGGAACCCTAAAACCCTAGAAAATTAGGAAAATCATAACTTGAATTTGGTTAAGAGTTGGAACTTCTCCTTTGGGCTTTGAGTTAGTATAGGATTAGGGATCCTTTGAGTGCATTTTCAATTTTTTATAATGTTGTTTGCTTCTGATTTTGGTTTGTGTTTGATGCTTTGATCATTAAACCCTAATTTGGGCTTCCATATGCATTCATCTTGCATTTGCTTGCATAATATGACTTGCCATGACATTTCATGCCTCCATTTGATTCATTGAACATCTTAAGACATATTGAAAGCATGTTTGGTCATTTCATCTTGCATTTGCCATGTTGTATGCCATATGCATTTCATAACTTTTCATGTATGTTCATGCTTCTTAGCTTGCTCCATTTGCACCCATAAGTTTGTATGAACATCCCCATGTGTTGTCTCATGTTTGCAGCATCTCATAGCATCATTCTCATCCCATATATGCTTCTGGTTTTGGTTTGCATCATGTCATTCCATCCCATTTGGCATTGCATTGCATTTCTTTCATTAACTTTTCAGGTGGTAAGTGATTCTGAGAAGTGGATTTGCCTTCACTTCTCATACTTTCTTCTCATCTCTCTCTTGCATCCATGCTGCATTTTGATATATGTTTGAGTTTGAGCTTGCTCATTCTTCTTCTTCCCATCTTTCTTTCTCAAGTGACTTGACTTCTTGAATGAAGCAAGTTACTTTGCTTCTCTTTGCTCCTTTCATCTGCTTCCTGGTGGTTCCTCTGAAGATTCTTCTTGCAAACCTCACAAATCTTAGGAACAACCAAGCATGACAATGATTAGGGTTTTGATTAGTCTCCCCACTTAGTTTTACCTTTGTGTCTCTTTTGAGTCTTCTCTTCTCACCTCCTAATCAAGGACTAAACCATAAAGGCTTTAAGGCTTTGTGATTAAGTTTATGCCTGCATCCTTCTATTAGGATGGAGTGTATAACTTTAATCCTAAGTGTTAAACCCTTAATGTGTTTAACTCCTTTAATCAATTCATCTAATAACCATCAAGACATCAAGCTTGTAACTTGGGCCTTGCATTAGGGTTCTAATTCTTCCTTAATTGGTTAAGAAGGACTAACCCTAGTGTTAATGGACAAGTCCCCCTCAAGTTGTCTTACAAACCCTAAAAATCACTTCATCATCATATCATCATCATAAAATCCACTTAATCAAAGGCTTGTTTTGTCATGAGTTTAATCCCTAATCATGGATTAAGTTGAGGAGCTTTCCTCAGCTTAAACATTCTCATCTATTATCCTTCTATTAGGATGGTGTAATGAGTCTGTTTAATCCCTGATTATGGCTTAACCTCATTACTCAACACTAAACAAAAACACAAAAAACATCTAAGTAATCACAAGTAGGTTAATGATCTTAACCCTGCATCAAAGGTGATTAAGTGTGAGAAGTTGACTTCACACTTAAGGCATTCTCATTACCCCTAATCAGAGGGAAGATGTGATGAGTTTACTAAATCCATTGGTTTAGGCTTAAGCTCATTAACTTATGACAAACTTCAACAAGCAATAAAAGACTGAAAACACAAAAACAAACAATAATCGTCTCCTTCGGGATTCTTTTCTCATCTCATTCACTCACAAACGAGAACTTGCTTCTTCCGTCTAATGCAAGACAGTTTGCATCTGTGCCAGACAGATCATACACTTGAGTATAGATAAGTAAGCAGTTCACAAGTCAATTCACCTTTCAGTCTCTTTGGGTCGAACTACGGTGTTCTGACTTCCTCATTGCACGAGAGGATACGTAGGCATAACTTAACAGTTATCGAACAAAAGTCTCTGTATATTCCCCCCTCTTTCAGCATCTTTCTCTTAGCCTCATTATCATGAGCAATTCATTCTCATTCTTACACTGACACTGTATACATTACACTTCACATTCTTTTACACCGACACCTGTACATTCTTTTCCAGCTATTTTATACACAGATTGCACTGACACTACCCCTTTAAAACACAAATCTTTTAAGCGTGGATCCCGTCGAGTACGGCGGACAATCTGGGTGCTAATACCTTCCCAGGTTGTAACCAACCCCCTTTCTCAGTCTCTCTGGTTCGCAACCGTCTTATCCTTATCTTTCTAGGTCTATGCAGCATTGCCTTTCCTCCGGGATAAAAATGCCTAGCTGGCGACTCTATTCATCTCCAGTGAGTTCACGGCTGTGTGTTCTCATTGTTCCCTTCGCCGACCGTTCGCGTCTGTACCTTTATCTGGGGCCCATTCCCCATTTATCGGGAGCGACAGGTTGTCATACCCCGATTACTGCCAGACTTTGTTTTTATTGTACCAATAACATGGCTGAGTATGAGGCATGTATCTTGGGTATTAAAGCTGCCATTGATATGAAGATTCAGCTCATTGACGTGTATGGAGATTCAGCCCTGGTAGTAAGTCAGATTAAAGGAGATTGGGATACCAAGTATGATAATCTCATTCCTTATAGAGAGCATGTGTTGTCTTTGATCCCCCATTTTAAAGAGATTACCTTTGGACATATTCCACGAAGAGAGAATCAGTTGGCAGATGCATTAGCCACCATGGCATCCCTGTTTGAGATCAGTTGGGATGATGAAGCTCCCAAGATTACCATTGATAAATTTGAGAAGCCTGCATACTGCAATGAGATTGACACTGAAGAAACAGAGGAGAAGCCTTGGTTCTATGAAGTGAAAAGATATATTGAAACCCAGGAATTCCCTGAAGGGGCATCTGTCAAAGATAAGAAGTTTCTAAGGAGGTTTTCTGCTAAGTTCTTTTTGAGTAATGGGATTTTGTACAAGCACAATCATGATTCAACTATGCTTCGTTGTGTGGATAAGAAGGAAGCAACAGAGATTATGGAAGATATGCATGATGGGATGTTTGGCACTCATTCTAGTGGTCATACTATGGCAAAGAAGATATTGAGAGCAGGTTACTATTGGTCTACTATAGAAGCTAACTGCTATCAACATTCCAAAACATGTCACAAGTGTCAAATCTATGCTGATAAAGTCCATATACCTCCATCACCATTGAATGTGTTGACTGCTCCTTAGCCTTTTGCCATGTGGGGCATTGATATGATTGGTGAGATCAAGCCTACTACTTCTAATGGGCATCGTTTCATCCTGGTTGCTATTGATTACTTTACAAAGTGGGTGGAGGCAGCTTCATTTGCATCTGTTACTAAGAATGTGGTGGCTCGATTCATTAAGAATAATCTCATATGTAGGTATGGCATCCCTGAAAGGATTATTACTGACAATGGCTCTAATCTGAATAATACTATGATTACTGATCTCTGCATGCAGTTCAAGATTAAGCATCACAACTCTTCTCCGTATCGTCCAAAGATGAATGGGGCAGTAGAAGCTGCTAACAAAAACATTAAGAAGATTCTACAAAAGATGATTGTTACTTACAAGTATTGGCATGAGATGTTACCATTTGCTCTTCATGGTTATCGCACTACAATACGTACTTCAACAGGGGCAACCCCATTCTCCTTAGTATATGGTATGGAAGCAGTTCTGCCCATTGAAGTTCAGATTCCCTCCTTAAGAATTATGAAGGATGCAGGCTTGGATGAAGATGAGTGGATTCAGACTCGACTTGACCAGATAAATTTGATTGATGAGAAGAGGTTAGCAGCTATTTGTCATGGCCAAATGTACCAAAAATGAATGATCAAGGCTTTCAACAAGAAGGTTAAGCTAAAGGTATATCAGGCTGGTGATTTGGTAATCAAGTGTATCATATTACCACAGGGTGATCCTAGGGGAAAGTGGACTCCTACATATGAAGGACCATTTGTAGTCAAGACAGTATTTTCAAGAGGTGCCATGATACTTACTACTATGGATGGTGAAGACTTCCCGCAGCCTGTAAACGCAGACATAGTTAAAAAATACTACGCATAAAAAGAGACCCGCTAGGTTGACTGGCCTAGGAAAAAATAAGGGCATCCCGGCGAAGCAAAAGGGTTCGGGCAAAAATTAGGGATATATATACAAAAATGTACACCCGGAGTGTCGAAAACCTGAAAAGGCGGCTTGGGCAAAAAAGGTTATCCCGGTGGATTGAAAACCTGAAAGGGCAATCCAGGAAAAAGTTAGGGATTAAAGCGTATGACTATGTCTTGTTTGGATCACCCATGTAACTCCAACCAGTTGTGCTACTTAACCCAAGTTCGAACAGATAAAGCTCAATCCAATCGTTTCCGTCTCGACAGCAGAAGATGAGATACTTGAAGATAATGGCAATAGTAGAATTGAAACTCAATAGGATTATTTCCCACATAGCTGATTTTCCTTGTTTTGTAAAAAAATTGTTATGACAAATTCCTCTTACTAGGATTTCTATCTCCTTGTACAAACTTGCCTATGTATAGGTCACTTTGTGATATAAATAAAATTCCATCTTTGAATCCAGATTTACTTTTACCCTATTTACATAAGCGAAACGTCCATTGGTTGTGTTTGAATGTATGTATGCTTTTGAATATGATTGATGTTTACCAGAAATGCATAAAATGCTTAATATGATTGATGTTTACCAGAAATGCATGAAAATGCAGTAATAGTATTTACTAAGGACGAACGAGGGAAGGAATTCAACGAAGCTTCGCCGGTTTATCCCCACCAGACAGCTACAAGTCCCCAGTAGGGCAAATCCATCTTCATAGATACTTCGAGTCACATCTCCCCTGGAATTTATATCCATCTCTTTTATCCTCAAACGGATAGTCGGGAATTTATTCTTTCAATAGGAGTACGACGAACGAAGACGGGAGGTTATGGATACCTTACCATCGAACGAAGACGGGAGGTTATGGATACCTTACTATCGAACGAAGATGGGAGGTTATGTATACCATACTATCGAACGAAGACGGGAGGTTTATGAATACTGTATTATCAAATGAGATGGGAACGAGTTCCTCATATTCTTCAGCAACAAATCGAGATTTATTTTCCCTGGCCAGCAGTTGTTATACGAAGATACCCAGATGCTTCAGGCTGCATGATGCATACATACATCATTTACATCATACCATAACATACATATCCATAAGTACATAATACATTTACTTAGGTGCATCATACTATGCATGCATACATAATGCATAAACTAATATTTCCCTTGCAGGATAGTTATATGCAGGTAAAACAATATCAACAACTTACAATGGGTCAGAAATGATCCATACACTACTCAAGATGTCCTCGAATAGCAGGCAAACGGTCTGTAAAAAGATCCATTCCCTGGTTCAAGACATCTTTCAGAAGAACAAATCTTGATGTTCTTTTGACCCTTAAGAGCAAATCATGACGCTCTTTTGGCCCCTTTTTCAAGACTTTTTCAGAAGAACAAATCCTGACGTTCTTTTGACCCTTAAGAGCAAATCCTGACGCTCTTTTGGCCCCTTGTTCAAGACTTTTTCAGAAGAACAAATCCTGACATTCTTTTGACCCTCAAGAGCAAATCCTGACGCTTTTTTGGCCCCTTGTTCAAGACATCTTTCAGAAGAACAAATCCTGACGTTCTTTTGACCCTTAAGAGCAAATCCTGACGCTCTTTTGGCCCCTTGTTCAAGAATTTTTTAGAAGAAAAAATCCTGACGTTCTTTTGACCCTTAAGAGCAAATCTTGACGCTCTTTTGGCCCCTTGTTCAAGACTTTTTTAGAAGAACAAATCCTGACGTTCTTTTGACCCTTAAGAGCAAATCCTGACGCTCTTTTGGCCCTTTGTTCAAGACTTTTTCAGAAGAACAAATCCTGACGTTCTTTTGACCCTTAAGAACAAATGCTGACGTTATTTTGGCCCCTTGAATAGCAGGCAAACGGTCTGTAAAAAGATCCATTCCCTGGTTCAAGATATTTTTCAGAAGAACTAATCCTGACGTTCTTTTGACCTTGGAGAATATGCAAACGATCCGTACAAATATCCATTCCCTAATCCAATTATATTTCCAGAAGAGATAATCCTCACAAGATTTATTTCTACTGGTCCATTCAAACAATTCAAATCATGTTGCATAAATGATTCAGAGACGGCTTATACAAAGACCTAGTACTGATATCCAGTATCAACATCAGAACATCACCACATCCAGTTATTTTAGATGGCATCTTTAAGCCCATCTCCAGTTCATCCTGATGGCATCTCTAAGCCCATCCTTAGTTCTCCCAAGTGACATCTTCAAGCCCACTTAATCATACACAGCTAATCATCAGTATTACTCTATGCACTGGTGAGTGCAAATTTTTGGGCTTTTGTGTTCAATCCCCTTCAACCTTCCAGGTCACGATTGGCACATATACCAATCTAACCCCTCAGGTTTCAGAAAATTGAACAAGGGCAACTATTGCACCCCAAAATTTGCCCTCACAAGACAAGAATTTGTGTACTAAGAGGTTCACAAGACATCTCATGAGGTTCACAAGGTTCACAAAGTTCACAATTAGTCAGAAGATTTGACATTTCCCTCAGACAATGCATCCTCCTAAACAATGCATCCTAAACTAGGGTTTTGACTTTAATCAGGCTAAATGGACTTCCAAGACTTAAAGTGAGCTTCATAAAATCTTATATGTGTTTAAGAATCCCCATGAAAAGTTTCAAGAGTTTTCCCAAAGGTTTGCTCAGTCTGATGATCAGATAGGTCAAAATCAGTCAAAGTAGTTAAAAAAGTCAAACTGAGGTCAACTGTGGTCAAACCAAAGTCAAACTTCATGATTTTTTGCCAACATCAAGTATATGAAGTAATATTCATTATTTTATCAAAGGTTGATCATGATTCATCAAGGATATTTCAGATCATCAAGAATCAGGAGTTTCTAAATTAGGGTTTCCTCATGAAAAGTCAACTGAACTTTTACCAGCCATAACTTTCACATGCTTCATCAAATTTTTCCCATCCAAATCTCATTTTGAAGGAAATTGAATTCTCTACAACTTTGTGTCTCACAAGCCAAGCCCAAAAATGTTTCATTTGGAAGGTATGAGCTAAGACATTATAGGTCCTTTTGAAAGTCAACAAAAAGTCAACAACTTCAAAAGAGCATAACTTGAGAATGGTAAACGATATGGACATGAAACCAATGGGGTTGGTTAGAGGACTCTTTAAGCTTTCCAAAATGTCAAAGAACACCCTCATAGCAATAAAATTGAAGGATTTGTGCCCTTGCAAAGTTGGGGAATTTTTGGGAGGTTTATGAAGCAAATAGGGCCTTAAAACCAAATTCCTCCAAATGGGCTTGCAATTTTGTGATCCAAACTTTAACATGACATCATGCACGACCCAATTCAAATTTATTCAGATTTTTATTATTTTTATTTTATTTATTTTGATTTTATTCATTTTAAATCATTTTAAATCAAAATAAAATATGAAAAGTTAAATATTTGATTTGATTTTCATTCTAGAAGCTCATAAACATGTTTAAAGTTGATTGAAAGATTTAAATTCGTGCTAGACCAAAGAGGAAAAGATTTATGTGATTTTTTGACTAAAAAAGCAAGTTGTATCTTCATGATCAAGCAACCAAGACAAAGACTATAAATCCAAAGTTTCTTGACCTAATTCAATCCACTATATGTACACAAACTCATCACAATGCCAAGGACACGAAAATTGCAGCCTCAAGAACAAGTTCCAAATTTTCAAAATTCATCAAAAACTATCAATTCGGATTCTCACTTAGAGGCTCTCTCAAAGCATTCTAAAGGTTCAAACATGTTCTTTGAACATCATTGATGCAATCCCAACCATTCATTGCATTCAAAACACCCTAAATCGCATAAACCGAATCATGTTCTTCAAGCTATTTTTGATTTTCGATTCCATTGATTGGCTTGTTTTAAACTGTTTTTGATTGTTTGATTATGTTTGTGATGAACCCTAGATTGATTCTGGGCTGTTTAATTAAGTTTTCCATGCAGGTATCAAATTCCACCATTATTATGGTTTGCGGCCTCTTTTAGGGTTTTGCTATTGAGTCAAGATAAATGAATTATAAGAACATGGAATGATTGCAAATATCATATGGAACTCAATGGTACCTTTAATTTTGCGAAATTTCACTGTTTGTATGAAGTTTGAAAATCACAGGTTTAGCTACGAAAATAAATTCGCAGGAAAACTTGTAGGAAATTTTGCAGGTGAATTTGCAGGAACCAAGGTTGAAGATGATCATCTGGCGCCAAAATCCATATTCAAATATTTGACATAATATTTTATAATTTGTTGTTAATATTATTTCAGAAAGCTAGCCTGGCTCAGTTGGTTTGTGTGTACGCGTAGGAGGTTGATGGTCCTGGGTTTGAATCCCCCAGGCCATTTTGTTTTGTTTTATTTTCCATGATTTTTTGCAGGTTAGCGATAAAAGGCTATGTTTTCGAATCCCAGCCCCAGGTATGTTTTCTTTCTTTTTTTCATTCTTTTATTTATTTTGTTTATATTTTATAATTAAACTTAATTAATTTCTTAAAATGTTAAAATAAATATATATTGTTTCTTATACCTAAAATTCATTTTTTTCAAACTTTATTTTCAAAATTTAATTATTTATATTTATATATTATATGTTCATATTATTAAATATATATATAATTTGTAAATAAATGGATTTGTTTTGTAAATAAATAAATAAAACCCTAATTCTATTTTATAAACTCATAAACCCTAATTTATTTTGATTAACCCTAATTTTCTTTTATAAATCCTAATTATATTATAACTTTTAATTTATTTGTAAATTTTAATAATGTATATTTATTTTATAATTTGTATATAGTTTTTATATGTAAATAATTTAATTAATTATTTAACCCTAATTTATTTTCCTAAAAAACAATTAAAAACCCTAGCTTTACTTTATGAATATCATTTATTATTATTTTTATATGCTTACTTAATTATAATTAACAAATATTTTTATAATATGTATATTAATTTAAATAATTAGACTATTAATTATATTTTATTAATACTTATTATTTATATCTTTTATTAAAAATCTTAAAAAATAATTATCTATTTAAAATTGAACTTTTGATTTATTATTACATTATTATGCTAATTTCTTTTTCTTATATTTATTTTGTCTATTACTAACCCCTTTATTTACTTATTTATTATGTGACTATTTATTTAATTTATTTTATTATTATTATTATTATGTAATTGTACCATTTATGTAATAGTTGTAGTATTATTTTTATTATTTATTTAAATTGCTATGGTTAGTAAAATAGGGAGTGTAAAACATGTTTGTATTTAAAATTGAATTTAGATCATTAATCTCAAGATAAATATATGAAATTGTACACGCACACACGTAAGTCGATCTTGGATCGCCATCTCACTTCTTAAGGGTTACCTCTCAAGCTGCCTAAACAAAAGGTCAAGTAAGGTGTATAAAGCATAGTCCCTTCATTCATTAACATCATCTAGTCCCTTAAAAGATAAAAAGATCAAGTCCCTTCATGGTTGCCTTCGTAATGATCTTGTCCCTTTCGAATAAAGATGATAAGTCCCTTCGAATTGCTTATACACTTTACAGTTGCCTAATCACAGTTGTCCCTTCACTTGTCCCTCAAACATCCAAGGTAATGACTACCTATTCCTTAATAATAGGGATAGTCTTGCCATCTAAAGGATATACAAGAACAGAAAATATTTAACTTAGGGTAGGTTCCTCTTATGTACTTGCTCACTTTTCAAAAACATTTCAAACACTTCACATTTTCAAACAATTTTCAAAACAAAGTCTTTATATATATCCATACAAGGATCATTATAAAGTACTTAAGAAAATTTCTAAACACACACTACACTTCTTAAAACATTTTAAAGTGAGCTAAGTAACTAAGAGCCCATGGATAACCATGGATGTAAAGGGTGCTAACACCTTCCCTTTACATAACCTACCCCCCGAAACCAAAAAATCTTTTAAGGTCTTTCCTGTTCTTTTATGCCATTTCCTTTGGATAAAATAAAAGTCGGTGGCGACTCTTGCTATCCGCAACATTTAAACTAAAGTCAGTTCTCCCACCGTGTTACACAAAGCAGCATAAGTCATAGGGATTTCCTCAAGCACCCTATTAGCCGGGCGAGCTTGCCTTGGCTGATAAGGTCTCTGCTGATAGTTGTTATGTGGCGGTTGTTGTTGTTGTTGTTGTTGTTGTTGAGGTTGCACCTGCTGCGCAGGGCTGGAAGGAATTGTGACTGCTGCCACATGCTCATATGGTCTTCTATACCCTCGGCCCCGGCCTCGGCCAAACACAGCATTTGTCTCACCCTTCCTTCTCCATGGAGGTCCACTGAAAGCTTTTCTTGCTCCATTCGAGCTGCTCGCACTTGTATCTTGGATCTTTCCCATCTTCAACAAGGTCTCTACCCTCTCTCCAGCAATTACTATGTCGTTGAACTTGGTGGCAGAACTGGACGCCGATCTTTCAAGAAACACACCTTACAAAGTCCCCATAAACATGTCAGCCATTTCATTCTCCAGCAGTGGGGGTTGCACTCTGGCAGCGAGCTGACGCCACCTCTGAGCATATTCTTTGAAACCCTCCTTAGCAGTTTGAGACATATGTTGCAATTGAGTGCAATTTGGAGCCATGTCCAAATTATACTGGTATTGTCTCACAAAAGCTTCTGCCAGGTCCTTCCAACTCTTAATGTTGACTCTGCTAAGCTTCATATACCATTCCAGAGAGTTTTTCATCATCAGTGTGAGCAACAATCCTTCCTACGAAGGACTGAAGATGGGTTTTTGGGCATGCAGTGCCATTGTATTTCTCAAAAGTTGGAACCTTGAACTTGTAAGGGATTCTAACCCCTGGAACCAAACCCAAGTCAGTAATGTCAAATCCCAAAGAGCTCTGGGATTGAATAGCCTTGATTTGTTCTGCCATTTCCTCAAACTTCCTGTTCATCTCAACCCCCTGACCTTCAGCTTCGTCCAGCAAAGTGAATTGTTCGTCCTGGTTATCCATTTGAATATTATTCATCCCATCATTGATTATAGTAACCCCTGGCTGTGTTACAGGGACTTCAACCTGTCGTGCGCCCGCACCGTTACGATTACCTCCCTCAGCAGTACCGGTGTTTCTGACTTAACCATTTTCTATCATCTCACGCAGACGTTCTTGATTCTGACCCATGCCTTCCATCAGATTCATAAAGTTGTCCATCCTCAACCTCAAGTCAGCTAAGTCAGCTTGCATTTGATCCATGATTCTCTCTCTGTTGACCTTTGTTGGGTATCTGTGCGCGATTGGTTGTTCCCGAACTTTCCTGGAAGCTATAGTGCCTGAAACACAAAAGACATTAGGAACTGGTGACCATACCTGCAAAACAAGAAAACAGGTGATATGTATGCAATGCAGTTGTTTATGTCTTCAATCCCAGGTCATTCATGCCTTGGTTCCAGTATTTAGCAAAGAAAACCAGATGGACACTGATCATCGACTTTCAGAAACCTTCGCATAGAAACCATATTCAAACCATAACAGCAGGCACACAAAGAAATGGTGAACTGAAAAACTGCATAACATAAGTTAGCCTATTAGGCACAAATAACAGAATTCCCCGTAGGGTACAAGTTTCTAAAATGAAAATCAAACAACCAGGATTCCTACAACAAGCCTGTAGGTAATCCAGATACAAGAAAAACAAACTAGGAAGAAAAACCACTACCTGAGGACCCTGAACCTCCCTCACTAAGCCCCACATCAGACCTAGCCTTCTTGACTCCAGCCATCAACTTGAGGTCTTCAATCTCTTTAAGTGCTGCTTCTAGGGCTTGCTGACTATCTGCTAACTGCTGAGTCTTCTCCCTTCAAATGTTGTGGACTTGCTCCACCTCTTCCTTCTTGAAAGCCATTTGCACTTCGATGAACTCCTCTTTTTCCTTGTATCTCTTCAACTCTTGCTCTCTCTGTCCCTGCAACCAGACAATAGACTGACGAGCTTCCTTGAGAGTCTTCGAATTCCTCTTTCGTTCAGCTTCTCTTTTTGATTCCATCATACCCAACCTGTGAAAGTGAGCATCCCTTCCAGCAAAGTCTTTCTCTTTAGCCTCCAAGATAGTCTGCATCTTCAGCAATTTCTCTTCAGCTTCATTCTTGGCCCGGTTGGCAAGATGGTACAGATTGACCATCTCAGTGTTCTCTACTCAGACTGCATGCAGCTGGGCTTCCAACTTCTTGAACTCTTCTAAAGACACAGTGTCATTAGACTCAGCAACTGGAGGAACTGGAGATGAGAATGGCAGCAATACCCTTCTGGCTCTGTCTTTCAACCAAGCTTCATACTCCGGGAAGGTCTGATTTTTGCACTTTCCAAAACTGGCTATCCCTTCTCCCTTAATGCACTTCCAAGCTCCAGCAACCTTCCTCACTAAAGGCATATTGTCCTTTACAGGGAAGTAGAAAATAGGGGTCAACTTCAATTCTTCAGGTACCTCTCTCAAGGCATATCCCAACTGTCTTGTCAACAAGATCGGGTTGTAATTGATCCCTCCAGACACTCCCAATAAAGGTACACTAAGATAGCTCCCACAGCTAGTGATGAAACGTGCACCTTGAAGCCTCTGAGTAATCCACCTGACATCCTTGGCAAGCAACTTTTCCAGCTTCTGAGCCCATACCAAGGTATGGTCACTAAACACTCCAGTGCTAGGCAGATGCCTCATGAACCACATATGAAATAAAGGAGCGCAGCAACGAACTAAACCACCCATCTTCTTCTCAGTTTTGTAGTGCACTGAGTAATACAAATCTCCGAGCAGCGTAGGCACAGGATTCTTCACCAAGAAGATATGTATGGCATTCATATCTATGAACTTCTCCATATCTGCAAACAAAATAAGGCCATAGATAGAAAGATCCAAGATAGCATAGACATCATTTCATTCTTCCTCAACAGCCAACTCTTCCACCTTCTTTACCAAAGCCTCCAAAGAAAACCCAGGTACACCTCCCTTAATGATGGTCAAGGAATTCACAGCAGAAGTGCTCAAATAAAGAGCCTTAGCAATAGTCTCAGGTGCAGGTCTACTCATCTCAGCATTGAACGGAATCTGGTCTCGAATAGGAACCCCCAAGATCAAAGCATACTCCTCCAGCAAAGGACCTAACTGGAAATCAGGAAAAGTGAAACAACGGAGCTGAGGATCATAATACTGAAGCAGAGTATGAATGGCACTTATCTCAAAAGGATCTAACTCTACCACCACATCCAGAATACTCCTATAAGCCTTCCTAAATCTCTCTACATGATTGGGTGTAATCAGCTTCACCATCTTCTTAACAGGCCAACCTTAGTGTCAAAAAACTTGAAATGAATATTCTGCTTGCGAGGATCTTCCATCTCTGAAGTGGATACCAGAATCGGAGGCAACGATATGAACCTGTGAATGAAAACAAAACATGATTAATGATGAAATGATGCAATGCAAATTCAAATGCAATGACATATGATCCATCTGGGACTGTCTGGAATCAGGATACCAAGGCCAAGTGATCAGAAACCCAAATCCTCTGGATATCAACCCATAAACACTCAAATAAGCTCAGATACTCCCAATCAAGAACCAGATAAACTCAAGAACTCCGGAACCAAAGTAATTGTATCAGAACATAAAACTGCACTGATAACAAGGGTATGATGAGGTCAAGGGTTCCTGCAAACCTGTAAACCCCTCCCAATCTCACAGGTGTGCTTCGGGTCAAACATCACGGACTCTCAAAGCCGAATAGCAATAATACTTTCACCATTTCCGAGAAATGGCTCATGACCAAATCAGGGAATCGGTTAGGCATTATGTACTACGCAGGGAGGCCTCAGCTGAGTCCGGGAAAAACAAGTATCCCTTATAAGTCCCCAACTTCAAGCGCTGAAATCGAGAAACAATAGTACATTCAGCCCGTAGGATACAGTACTAATGTCATACGACCAGATGCTTTGACTGAGTTCCTATAAGAGAACAAGGCCATCCTATGCGAGTCCCTAGTGGACCCTCGGGTGTGAATGGGTTTGCCACAAAATGTGGTCTGCCACTGCCACCACTAGAGAGGGTTGTTTCCACAAAGGTTCTCAATGATCGGTCCCCAGATGCACATAACTATCAAGGTCCTATCCCGAAGTGGAGGAAATCCCCACACAAGATATTTCCAAGACGGTCTCAATCTGGGCGTGGAACACATCGCCACTCATCATGTCACATGTGAGTACATTATGTCCACTCTAATCCTATAGTGCACTCAAGCCGGGTACTTGGCTTATCTCTCAAAACAGTATTACCCGAGCCCACCAAACAGAAAACCAGTCCAGACAGTCCAGTATGATATATATGATGCGGACAATAAATTCTAAAAACTGTAAATAAAGTTGTAAACAAACTATAAATAAAAACAGTAAAAATACAGCACACAGCAACAAACAGTCAACACCCAAAGAAGCAGAAACACGCAAGTGCTAGGAGAGACTCACAGGGGAACCAGAGATTCTGGGTTCGGTGCCCAGCAGAGTCGCCAGCTGTCGCTCCCCGGATTTCCATCCTGGTACAAACGCGAAAGTGGCGCGGAAAAGAATAGAGTCGCCAGCCAGGCATTTTTATCCCGAGGGAACGGGAATGGTAATGCTGCACAAACCAGAAGAAAGAAGAGGAAGGACACGGGTCCTACGAACCAAAGAGACTGAGTTCGGGAGTCGGTTACGACCTGGGAAGGTATTAGCACCCAGATCGTCCGCCGTACCCGACAGGATCCACGCTTGCAAAGAAAACTGTTTCAAAGGATGAGGGAATGAAAGTTGTTGCAAAGAAAAGGAAATGAATTGGATAAAAGAAACTGAGAAAGGAACTGAATGAGAAAACAAAGAGAAAAATGTAGGGAAAATAAAGATTGTGCTCGAACGGGCCCTACCCCGCTGCCTACGTACCGCATCAGGACAATGAGGATCAGAGACGCCGTAGTTCCCCTAACTAGGGGTGGCAAGGAAAATTACTTGTGTATTAAGGCTTGAACTGCCTATGTCAATGCTCAGGTGTTGCAGTCTCAGACGACGAGTGTGAAATCGTCTTGCAAAGTGACAAGAAGAAGCAAGTTCGCGTACGGAGCAAAGGAGATGAGAAAAGAATTCCCGAAGGAAAGACGCTTATTGTTTGTTTGTGTTTTTTTATGAAACTCTTAGGAGTGGAGTTTGCATAGGTAAGTGTACTTAAGTCTTACTCACTGGGATGTGTACGTCTCACATCATCCCGAAATGGAATGCGCAAGAGGCACACCTATCTATGGAGGAAATCCCCAAAGCTAGTCCCACAAGTGAAGGCTCAGACACACTGACCTATTACCATTATTAAGTATTTTTGTGGTTTTTTGGATTAAGAAGTGTTTTTTAGCTTTTCTTTGTGAGGTACTCATGCTAAGACCTATCCACCACGAGGGATAACTTACACCTCGCCCTGAAACGGAACGTGTGCAAGTATCTCATAGCAAAGTCTCATGTCACATGAAAGTACTCAACATTTATTAATTGAATTAGAATTAAATTTAAAGGTGAGAAGAGAAATCACCAAAGGATCTAAAGGTAAAACATCTAATGGGGGACTAAAGAATCCTAAGTGTTGTCATGCATGGATATCCTAAGGTTAGTGTGGTATTCTATCCTAAAGAAGAAAGAAATAAGAAGAGAAGAAGAAGAAGAAAGAGAAGAGGGGGAATGAGATGAGAAAGGCCTAAGCCACACAAGCAAAGGGTTAGCTCAATTAAGAATGATAAGAAGAAGAAAAGATAAGATTTGGAGATGTGGGAATCACTTCCACACCTCACACTTACCATAGCCCCTGCAAGGTTAGTAACATAAGCACAAAAGCAAAGCAACATGAAACAAATGACATGCCAACATCATACAAACAGAAGTGAAGTTGTATATACAAATGCTCAATGGATATGCAAGACAAGAAGGAGGGAAGAATCATGCAAGACAATATGAAGCATAATGAATCACATGACAACAAATGCAAACTTAAGAAAGATGCAAAGCAAGAATGCACAATCATGGACTCAAAGCACACAACCAGAACCAAAATAAGTTGAAAAAGTGCTTTAGAAGCAAGAGAGATGAAGAGAAGAGCCACACAAGATCAAACAATCACATAATGAGGTGAAAGAAGTAAAGAGATGAAGTGAAAGCACATAAGAAAAGGAAGAACTTAAAAGTCAAGCCAAACACAAACTTTTCTAAGACACAAACCCTAAGCCAAGACCAGAATGGAACCCATACCACAAGAAGACCCAAAATGAGAAGAAGAAGTTGGCACAAGTGCCCTTCTAAGCTTATAAGAGAGCTAGTGATCACAAAGAAGCAAAATGGGACAAGGTACAAGACAAAATCCTCATTAAATCAAAAAAGCATCTAAAAATTCCACAACTTAAACCAAATGATCTTCAAACATTATATAACAAGACACCAAAAGGATTGGGAAAAATTCAGAAGCTAAATAGGTCAAATGAAGACAAGAACACAAACTAGGGTTAAGAACTTCCTTCACAAGTCAAAGGACCAATAACCAATGAACAAATTTCTAAAAATAAGGGGAAATATAACACATGAAGTGCATCATCTTAGGAATCCAAAGCAAAAAGAATGAACACAAAACGCAAAATAATGAACCCTAGGGAAATTGGACAAGACAGATTGCTCAAAAAGGATTTAAAATAAATTAATGGAGAAGAACAATTAATGGACACGTGGATAATGAGAAAAAATGGAAAATAAAAATGTGAAAAATTAGGAAAAACTCAAATGAAGACTCATGAATTATTTTGGTATTTTTGGATAATTGGAAGTATTTTTAATAATTGGAAATCAAAATGGAATAAAAAAGAAATAAAGAAAAAAGAAATTAAATGAGGTAGGAGGTGAGAATAGCAGGGATTTGCATTGAAATGGAATGGGCCTAGAATAAGGTGGGGTGCGAAAAGCAACATGAAGCCCACCCAGAATGCGCTGGAATATAAAACACTATGGTGGAAATCAGAGAAAACAAAGAAAATAACAGAGTCTTTGGATCAATCTAACGCGTGTTGTACCTCTCCTCATTAAATGACGTGGACAACTTATTGGCGGAAAGCTGAGGACTCATGCGTGTTACTGTGTGCTGAGAAAAATAGTGAATTAAAATAGAATATGAAATCACGTGAAGAGAGGGTGGGCTTCATGGAAACGTGGCAAGATCCTGTGCGTTGTGAGGCAAGATCTGAAGGCTGGGAACCCATCTTCTTTGTTGCAAGACCCTAACTGACCTTCTCCAGATTCCGGTGACCGGAGCTAGGGCTTCGGCACCGGAAACCACACCAGATGAACAAAACATGATGAAAATACACACAAAGCTCCAGATTGACTAAACAAGGCATGCTGATTTCAAAAATGGCATTGAAAAGTTCTAAAACTCAAAGAATCATACGGATCGAAGAGGAACAAGTGTGACCATGAAAACTGAAACTCAAATATCTAACACTACAATGCACCATTTTCGAAACCAAAACTTGCAGCATGATCAGTGTACATCAAGGACTAAGAAATGCACAACTAATTTCATTTTCAGATCCAAAGATTTGGAAGCTTACCTGAGTTGCAAATCTTGAAAGAGCTTGATAGAAAGCCAGATGATGGATGCAAATCACTCCAAATTCACTCTAGATGCAAAATAATATGCACCTAGAGCCTTGATGATGGCTGGATCTTGAGCTTTGCAAGTACCTACCCTGAAATGGCAAGGTTGTTGATCTTGAGAGATTGCTTGAACAAGTGTGTGATTAATGATCCTGAGCTTGCACTGATCAAGGATCTACCACTGGTTTTTGAATTGAGAAAGTGTATGATGAGATATGAGAGAAATTGCAAGTTGTGCACAAACTTTGAAATGAGAGAATGAGAGAGAGATCAGCAATTCTGAAACCCTAGCTTCTTATATACCAAGTCATGAACCAATGCTGAAAAAATGAGCTCACTTGCACGTGTGAATGAGGAGAATTTGTGATTCTTGAAAATTTTGCAAATTGTGATGGAAGCATGCACTCCTCATGCTTTCCTTGGCCTTCAGCCCTATGTACACTCCAATCTGCACCCTTAATTTGAATCCACAAGATCTTGGCCATTGGATCAAGGTTGTCACACTTTCTCCATGAATTTGCAAAATATCCACTTTTTGAATAACAAACTTGCTTGGCACGTAATTGGTGTATTCTTTGGAGCAAAGTGTGCCATTTGCCTTGTATTTTAACATTGGTAGCTTACTTGATCCATTCCAAGCCTTAAAATTAAGTTTCACATCATTTGGCTTTTGTGCATGCATGAAATTTTTGGTTTTGCCCTAGTTTTAAGCCAATTTTCGAGGGGCCTATAGAACAAACCATGAATCCCATGAAAAAGTACTTGTACTTTTTGAAAATGGGAGACCTTAATCTCTAAATTTCATGATTGAATTTGGTTCATTTGAAGAATTTTTGATCATGTTAAGCTCACTTGAATTTTAGGGCAAAAGTTGCCAAAAATGGAATTTTCCAAAAACCAACTTTGCACCAATTTTGCAAAAACCCTCAAAACTCCATAATTCTTGATCTTTGAACTTCCCAAACCTCTTATAACATTGAAAAGACATCCCTTGGCTAGAAAAAGTGGATTGGACCCCTTGAAATCACACAGTTGACTTTTTAAAGGCATGGTTAACCAATTACTTCATCTGCAAGCAACTGAAGAATTTCTTGACTTCCACATGGAATTTTCTCATGAAAATTGGTACCTATGATCCTCTTGACATATAGAAGACTTTTCCCAAATTAAATGGCCAAAGTTGTGAAGTTTTGATGCTTGAATCTCAAACCCTAGTTTAGGTGCCTTGTGCAGGAGCTTTGCCTTAGCCTGGATTCTCAGATGATCTTCCAACCTTCTGAGCTTTTGCACATGAACCTGAACTTGTAAATGCAATGTAGACCCCTCATAGGACTTGTAAAAAACCATTGGGCCCATTGTTATAGCTTGAAATGCTTCAAGAACCTCCACAGATGATCATATGCCTAATGCTGGGTCATGAAGAATGTTATGCCTCATCTTTCCATGCTAGGATGCTGAAAAAATGATATGTTCATGATGAATATGATGTGATATGATGCTTAAAATGAAGAGGGAAAATTTGGAGTGTTACAATATGCATCTCATGTTGTCTTAAAACCCTAATTTGTATCTTCATTTGCATTCTCCTTTGCATATCATCATCATATGAACTTGCCATGACATTTCAAGCATTTGTATGACATCTTAGACATCTTAAGACATGCTTGAACATTGCTTAATCATTTCTTAATTCATTTTCTATGCTTTACATCCATTACATTCCATGAACATCCATTTGTTTTCATGCTTCTAAACATGCTTCCATTGCATCTCATCCTTGTATGATCATTCATATGCATATTGTATGACTTTGCATCATCTCATATGCCATTTACATTTCATTTTCACTTCTGACTTTGGTCTTTGCATCTCATTTCATCTCATTTCCTTTTGCCTTATGTCTTATGCATTCATACTAACATTTCAGATACTTTTGGTAAGTTATCTGGGAGGTGGATTTGCCTTCACCTCCCACCTTTTCTTTCCTCTCATTTGCATATTTATTTGTCTTTGAAGTGAACTTGTTTCACTTATGCTCCCTCTTTCCCACTTTATTTCTTTCAAGTTACTTATCTTTTTCAGGAAGTAAGTAACTTGTTCTCATTTCTCCTTCTCTTTTCATCTGCTTCTTTCATGGTGGCCTCCTTGAAGATCCTTTCTCTTAAGCCTTACAAACCATAGAATGTCCAAGCATGATAACTTTTAGGGTTGTGTATAGTCCCCCTTAGTCTTTTACCTTCGAGTCTTCTTGAGTCTCTCCTCTAATCTCAATAATTAGAGACTAAACTCTTAAAGTTTTAGGACTTTGGAATTAGGGTTATGCCTGCATCCTTATCTTAGGATGGAGTGTATAACTTTAATCCTTAGTGTTAAACCTTTAATTTGTTTACACCTCTTAATCAAAACACACTAATAATCACTAAGACTTTATCTTGTAACTTGGGTCTTGAATTAGGTTTTTATCTCTTCCATATGGTTAAGAGGGACTAACCCTAGTGTTTAATGGACAAGTCCCCCTCAAGTTGTCTTACAAACCATAAAATCCACTTCTTAATCTCATCCTTTAATTAAAATCCATTTAATAAAGGCTTGTTATATAATGAATTTAATCCCTAACCATGGATTAAGTTGAGGTATCTTCCTCAGCTTAAGTGTTCTCATCTATCATCCTTCTATTAGGATGGTGTAATGAGTTCACTAATCCCTGATTAGAGATTAAACTCATTACTTAACACTAAACAAAAAAACCAAAAACATCGTAATAATCACAAATAGGTTAATGATCTTAATCCTATATCATTATGGTAATTAAGTTGAGATGCTTATCTCATACTTAAGTAAGCCCATTATCCCTAATCAGGGAGGATATAATGAGTTTACAAGCCCTTGATTTAGGCTTAAGCTCATAATCCTATGCAAAACACCAAAAATAATAAAAAAATGAAAACACAAAAACAAACAATAATTGTCTCCTTCAGGATTCTTTTCTTATCACACTCATTCACAAACAAGAACTTGCTTCTTCCGTCTAATGCAAGACAGTTAGCACTCGAGCCAGACCAGTCATACACTTGAGCATAGACAACCAAGCAGTTCACAGTCAATTCATACAGTCTCTTTGAGTCGAACTACGGAGATCTGACTTCCTAATTGCACGAGAGGATGCGTAGTCATAACTTAACTCTTATTAAACAAAAGTCTATGTGTCTTCCCCCTCTTTCAATATTCTTTTCTAAGCCTCAGTTCCTGAGAAATTCACACTTTTTGCACTGACACCTGTACTTTCTTTCCCTAGCTTTTGCACACAAATAGCACGTACACCTACCCCCTTTTAAACATAATCTTTTAAGCGTCGATCTCGTCGAGTACGACGGACGGTCTGGGTGCTAATACCTTCCCAGGTCGTAACCAACCCCCTTACTCAGTCTTTCTGGTTCGCAACCGTCTTATCCATATATTTCCATGTTTATGCAGCATTACCTTTCCTTCGGGATAAAAATTCCTAGCTGGCGACTCTATTCGATTCATCCTCATTTCTCTTCTCGCCGCCTGTTCGCGTCTGAACCTTGGGACCCTGGTGTCTCTTCAAGGGAGCGACATAAGCCTGTGAAGGGTTTCTGATCAAGGATAGGTACCCCAAGTAACTTGGAGAATTCTTCCATTGTAGGCACCAGCTGATAATCTGGAAATGTGAAACAATGATGTTTAGGATCAAAGAACTGGAATAGGACACTCATAATATCTTCATCAAACCCTGAGGTAACCAAGTCAAGTAGATAACCATGCTTCTTGATGAATTGAGGGCTTTCAGGAAGTTATGAGACCAAATCCTTAAGCTTTGAAGGTATCCCTACAAAGTTGATCCGGATAGTGTTCCTACGAGTGAAAGCCATAACCTACAACAAATAACAAAGATAAATCCTTTGGTCCTTGAAATGGTTAGTGAAAATTCTATGCTTATGAAGTCATGATGTTATGATGTTATGTTCAATCACAAACATGTGGCACACACAAGCAAGTCACACAATAGCCCTAGGTTTAGAGGCTTGCATGAGGTTTAAAGGAAAGTACCCTTCCCTGAAGTTTAGTTGGTTCATCCTGTCCTATAAAAGTAACCAGGTTCTAAGGGATCTCAATATCACTGATTCTTCTCAAGGGTTGTTGTTCAGTAGGAAACTTACTTGCCAACCAAAACCCCCCAAGATTAGGATCTCAATGAGCGTAGCATCGAGTATTGTAAACACCCCAAATTTGACCTCACCCCTTCACACCATGGCTTGTGATCATTTCATATGCATAAACACAATCATAGCATCTCATATCCCATTTTTGATTCATTGCATTGGTTCAAAGTCATCTGCATCTAGGGTTTGTGATCTGAGCAATCCAAGAACTCCTTGAGCCACTCCAAAGGCCATCAATCACTTCAAAGGGGTCCATGCATGTTCAATTATCATATTATATCCTCTCAAAGTCAAGAATGGCAAAGAATCACAAGAACTGGAAATGGTGTGGAGGCAGAGCCAGGCTTGACTGCACAGATGACCTAGAATTAGGGTTTTGGTTTCAAAGGCCATAACTCCAAATTTTTTGGTCATTCTTGTTTCTATTGGTCTCTATATGGTATAGGGAGTATGCATATCAATTTTCATGAAGAAATTCCATGGGGAAGTCATCTGATCAAGAGTTGACTTTTCAAGCAAGTCAGTGCAAAATCAGGGCATCTGAGGCCCCCAGTGACCCAACCAAAGGGTGTTCTTCATCATTTTGATTGTATATGATCTTTATTTGATCATGGAAGATGTTAGAAGTTCACAAAAATGAAGAATTTCAAGTCTTTTGCAAAGTTGACTTTTTGGGCAAGTTTGACTTTTAATGAAATTTCCATTTTAGGCAACTTTTTCAACCTTTACTTTTTGATTCAAAAAAGCTTCAAATGGAAAAACTTTGGTCATGAAAGTTGTAGAATGGATCATTCCCTTTTCAAAAAGTACAAGAACATGACCTATTTCATTTTGGATCAAAAGTTATGGCTTGCCAAAGTGGGCAAAAATCACAAAAATTCAAAGTTTCTACCAAAGAGGCATTTTGCAAAATGACTTGATCAAGTGTTCTAAAGTTATCAAATGCATTTCTAATCTTCATACAAGCATGTACCAAGACCTAAAAGTCAGTTTGCATCAAAGAAGCAACACATTTCATGCTTTGAATCTCAAGAATTCACAAAGAGACCAAATCTTGTGGAATTTGCAAAACACTACACAAACCATGATCAAGTTGCTGAATCACCTCATAAATCATTCCATGGCTCTCCCTAAACTCAACTGAACTCAGCCATGCTCCTATCCTAGCCTGCCACTTGCCCATACCTCCAAGTACAACTTGCTTGACTTTTTGCAATTTGAAGCCATACCAATCCCACAGTGACACAACCACTCTCTGCCCAATCCAGACTTTACAAACATATCCCAAGGCTTCATTTTCACAACACACACAAGGCTGAAACTTCCCACAAGACAGGATTCACAAAATCTCTCCAACTTGCATTTTCCTTCGAAACACTTTCCACAAGGCTCAAACACACAACCAAACTTCATGAACAATCTCAACTCATTCCACTGATCACAAATCACCCATCACCATAGCCTGAAAGCCACAAAATCAAAAATACGATCACCACCTTCCCTTGAGCAGAACTTCTGCCATTTCAAAAACTAGCCATTCTCAAAGCTTCCTGAGTTTCATTTCATCATCAGAGGGTTCAAAGGAGTGGGTTTGCACCAAGAAACAGCCCAGAAAGCACAGGATCAGAAAGCTCCATCTCAGGTATAGCTCAAGAACAAATTTTCCAGAACTTCATTTTCTTGTTATAAATTGATTCTACATGTTATCCTGATCATCATGATGTGTTTGAAATTGAAAATGAGTGAAAAATGAGAATGTATTGATGTTCTGAAATTTCTCCCGTGAAAAATGTTTGCTTCGATTTGCTTGATTCATGTAGTTTAAATGTTGTTTGATGGTTGATTTGTGTTCTAGGATGTTAGAGGATCATTTCCCTGTGTTTAATTTGAAGTGGGGTGGCTTGTGGTGAAACCTAGGGTTTTGGTTCGCCGGAGAAGACGACCGGAAGTCTTCTCTGGCCACCTGAGAACCATTAACCCTAATCAGTGTCATTAATTGATGTTTGAATTTGGTACGTTAGATGCGTTGACTTAGGCTGACTGGCGCGCGTTTGAGTGGCCAGGATGCATCCTCAGAAACCCTAATCTCCATTAATTTAATTAATCCCAATTAATTAATTCATAAACTTAATTTAACCAGATTTGAATATAGACCATTGGATTACGCGCCAAGTCAACAAGTCCTTCCCCAGAATCAATCCTGGCCCTCCATTGCGCATACTTTCTTTTTATTTCATTTTTAATTCATTTCTTTTGTTTTATTTTGTACATTTATTTAAAAATAGCAAAACAATTTTAAAAATTCTGAAATTTTTTGTACACACTTTCATTAATTTTCAGAAACCAAAAACATTTTTATTTTTATTTTTTGCATTAAAAAATATTTTTAAATCATTTAAAAGTTTATTTTTAATTAATTAATGAGAATTAATTAATTAAAAATACTTTTAGGTATTTAAAAATCACCAAAAAATTCATGAAACCTTCATAATCATTTAGAAACATTGTCCAACCCTCAAACAAAATTTCTGTTTTGATCTTGATGTCTTTTGAGAATTTTTCATGGAATTAAAATCATTTCAAAGCATTATTTTGATCCAAACTCCAAAAAATCATTTCTGCCTAACCATTGAGAGTTGGACTTTGATTCTTTTTGCATTGCATTTTGTTTAGCATGTAGTTTGTGAGATTAAATTGGCATGATTTGATCTTTCATTTTCAATTTTTTTGACATTTTTCTTGTTAAGGTACCCTAAAACCCTAGAAATCTTAGGAAATTCATAACTCTCATTAGGTTAAGAGTTAGAACCCCTCCTTTGGGCAGTGAGTTTGTATAGGATTAGGGTTCCTTTGAATGCATTTTCAATTTTTTATCTTGATGTTTGCTTCTGATTTTGGTTTTTGTTTGATGCATTGATCATAAACCCTAATTTGGGCTTCTTTTTGCATTCATTTTGTATTTGCATTCATACCTTGACTTGCCATGACATTTTATGCATCCATTTGATCCATTAGACATCTTAAGATATGTTTAAAGCGTGTTTGATCATTGCATCATGTGTTTGCCATATTGTATGTCATTTGCATCTCATAACTTTTCATGTGTGTTCTTGGTTCTAAACTTGCTCCATTTGCATCCATAAGTTTGTATGATCATCCCCATGCCTTGTTTCATGTTTGCATCATCTCATAGCATCACTATCATCTCATATATGCTTATGATTTTGGTTTGCATCATGCCATTCCATCTCATTTTGCATTGCATTGCATCTTTCTCACTAACTTTTTCAGGTGGTAAGTAACTTTGAGAAGTGAATTTGCCTTCACTTCTCACCATTTCTTTTCATCTCTTTCATGCATCCTTGCTGCATTTTGTTATGTGTTTGAGATTGAGCTTGCTCATTCTTCTTCTTCTCACTTTCTTCCTTCAAGTGACTTGACTTCCTAAATGAAGCAAGTTACTTTGCTTCTCCTGATCCTTTCATCTGCTTCCTGGTGGTTCCATTGAAGATTTCTCTTGTTAACCTCACAAACCTTAGGAACAACCAAGCATGACAATGATTAGGGTTTTGATTAGTCCCCCACTTAGTTTTTTACCTTTGTGTCTCTTTGAGTCTTCTCTTCTCATCTCATAATCAAGGACTAAACCCTAAAGGCTTTAAGGCTTTGTGATTAAGCTTATGCCTGCATCCTTCTATTAGGATGGAGTGTATAACTTTAATCCTAAGTGTTAAACCCTTAATGTGTTTAAATCCTTTAATCAATTCACTTAATAATCATCAAGACATCAAGCTTGTAACTTGGGCCTTGCATCAGGGTTTTAATTCTTCCTTAAATGGTTAAGAAGGACTAACCCTAGTGTTAATGGACAAGTCCCCCTCAAGTTGTCTTACAAACCCTAAAAAACACTTCATCATCATACCATTATCTAGAATCCATCTAATAAAGGCCTTGTTTTGTCATGAGTTTAATCCCTAATCATGGATTAAGTTGAGGAGCTTTCCTCAGCTTAAACATTCTCATCTATTATCCTTCTATTAGGATGGTGTAATGAGTCTGTTTAATCCCTGATTATGGCTTAATCTCATTACTTAACACTAAACAAAAATCAAAAAACATCTAAATAATCACAAGTAGGTCAATGATCTTAATCCTACATCAAAGGTGATTAAGTGTGAGAAGCTGACTTCACACTTAAGGTATTCTCATTACCCCTAATCAGAGGGGAGATGTGATGAGTTTACTAAATCCATTGGTTTAGGCTTAAGCTCATTAACTTATGACAAACTTTCAAAAGCAATAAAAGACTGAAAACTCAAAAACAAACAATGATCGTCTCCTCCAGGATTCTTTTCTCATCATCTTCATTCACAAACGAGAACTTGCTTCTTCCGTCTAATGCAAGACAGTTTGCACCTGAGCCAGACAGGTCATACACTTGAGCATTGACAAGTAAGCAGTTCATCAGTCAATTCACCTTTCAGTCTCTTTGGGTCGAACTACGGTGTTCTGACTTCCTCATTGCACGAGAGGATACGTAGGCATAACTTAACAGTTATCGAACAAAAGTCTCTGTATATTCCCCCTCCTTCCAGCTTCATTCTTTTAAGCCTCATAGTCATGAGCATTTCACTCTTATCCTTACACTGACACTGTATATATCACACTTTGCACCTCTTTTACACAGACACCTGTACATCTTTTTCCAGCTCTTTTGCACACAAAATTGCACTGACACTACCCCTTTAAAACACAAATCTTTTAAGCGTGGATCCCGTCGAGTACGACGGACAATCTGGGTGCTAATACCTTCCCAGGTTGTAACCAACCCCCTTTCTCAGTCTCTCTGGTTCGCAACCGTCTTATCCATCTTTTTCTAGGTCTATGCAGCATTGCCTTTCCTCCGGGATAAAAATGCCTAGCTGGCGACTCTTTTCATTTCCTGTGAGTTCAATCCTGTGTGTTCTCACATCCCCTTTTCGCCGGCCGTTCGCGTCTGTACCCCATTTGACCCGGTGTCATCTGGTGGGAGCGACAGCTTGGCGACTCTGCTGGGGAACCTTATACTGTAACCAGGGCTTCTGGTTCTTTTTGTGGGTTCCTCCTAGCGCTTGTTTGATTTGTGTTTACTGGGGTGTTATGTGCTATTTGTGTTTGTATTTTTTTTTTATTGCTTTATGTACAGTTTGTTTACTGCTTTCTTTATAGCTTTACATATATCATGCTGTCATACTATTTTGGCTGGATCTGTTGTTTCTGTTTTGGTGGGTGGGGGTTCTACTGAGAGTTAAGGTCCTATACCTGGGACCTGAGTGACACCTAGGCTAGAGTGGTTCATGTTCTTTCCCATTCCATTTCGGTCTGGTGCGGGAATATGAAACACGGTTCAGATATGGGTTTCTTCTTGAGAACTCTGTGCTGCAGATTTCCTGTAGTGCTAGGGCTATCTGGGAAGCCTGCTAAGTCTGAATGACCTTTAGTATTGACCTTCATAAACTGAGGTGAATTAGAGGAGGATCTTTTATGGTTATTGTAAACACTGTACCTCCGGGTTAGAAGTGTTTACACTTCTCATAACTGATCCAAGTCTGAGGATCCTTGTTTTAGAACATCACCTGTGAGGGGGTTGGGTTGTTTACATGTTTGCACGTACCCTTGACCTTAGCATACCCTGTTACTTTGATTTGATTAAGAGTACTCCATGTTGGAACAGTTCTTGTGATTTTTAACCCTGGACATGTGACTCTTTATTTGAGTCCCCCACCTTGGTTACTGGACTTATGGGCCTCCATCTGGATTTCTTGAACATACCTGGACTTATATCAGAGCACTTGATCAGATCCAGCTCAGTCACAAACCCTTGCATATCATTTGCATACATCATCATTGCATCATTTTAACATTTGCTTATTTGTTTTTCAGGGTATCCGTACTTTATTTTGGCTTGGTTTTGACCCCATCATCAGCATAGACCTATCTACTTCAGCTATCAGCTACCTGCTTCAGTCACCAGCACCTGCCTGTCAGTGGCCCATCTTCAGTGTTATTCTCCATCATCAGCATCTGTCTTAGCTCTTCTTCAGCAACATGGCACCTAAGAAGAGTAACATCTCCTATCATTTCTTTCAGCCTGAGCTAGCTGACATCAGGAAGATCCAGACCCTGATTACTCCAGACCATATACCACTATTCAGAGAACACTATGGAGGCATACTTGATGTGGTTATGGATTTGGACCCTTCACAGAGGAGCCTGATTCATACTTGCCTGCAGTTCTATGATCCCCCTCTGAGGTGTTTCACTTTTCAGGATTTTCAGTTGGGACCTTTATTAGAGGAGTATTCATCATTGGTTGGTATACCTATCATGGGTGGAGTCCCCTTCAACCCTGAGATGGCTTTTCTAAGTAATGAAGAAGTGGCAAAGGCATTGTATCTGGAACCTTGTCTGATTGGGAAGAATATGGCTACCAAGGCTGGAATCTCTGGTCTACATTTGGATTTCTTGACCTCTCAGGCTATTCTGAAGGCCTCCTTGGGGGAGTGGAAGGCAGTCTGTGCATTATTAGCCCTTAGCATATATGGGGTTATTTAATTTGCAGATGAGCCTAAGTTTGTTAGCAAGAATGCAATCCATCTTTTCATCCTGAGGAACCCAGTGCCCACCTTACTGGGAGATTTCTACTACTCTGTTCACCAAAGGAATGAAAAGCAAAGAGGAAGATTGGTGAGGTGTTGTGCTCCCCTGTTCCATACCTGGCTGCTCAAGCACTTGCCCAAGACAAATGCATTCTTGAACCCTCACCAGCAGAAGAATTGGGCTAGAAGGCTCACTGCTTTAACTTCAGCTGATATCAGATGGTGCACTCAAAGCACAAAGGGCAGGGACATCATTACTAGTTGTGGGCAATTTCCCAATGTACCCCTGATAGGAGTAAAAGGTTGCATCAACTACAACCCTCTGCTATTCAAAAGACAATTGGGCTATGCATTGGTCCACCCTCCTAAAGCACAAGACTTGGCTGAGACTCTTTATTGTGAGATTAAGCCTAATCTGGCTATTGTCAGGCAAGCATCCTGGGCTTGGGACAATGTCCAGACTAAAGGAGTGAGCATTCTGGGAAGATGCAACAATGTGGCCTCAGCACAGTACTATGAGTGGTCCCATGCCAGGGCTCAATTTTCTGGGATGCCCTTCACCATGGAAGATATACCTGGACCATCTTTAGCACCATCTCCTGTCACTGTCAGCTTAGAGGAGTTTGAGAAATTGAAAGAGAGGAATGAGAAGCTGACTCAGGCTCTACAGAGGACCCTCTGGGAGAGGAGTGATGGGCGCTTGGACATTGAAAGGTTAGAAAAGCTAAAAGTGGAGCATCTAGCCAGAATCGAGAAGTCAGAAGATTACATCAAGAAGTCAAGGGCTGGAGAACAGATTTTGAAGAATGCCTGCAAGGAGGCTCAGTTCCAAAAGGCCAGGACTGATTTGTATCTGAAGGAGAGTCAAGCTAGGTGGGTCAGGATCACCGAAGCTCGTTGTCGCTCCCGATAAATGGGGAATAGCCCAGATAAAGGTACAGACGCGAACGGTCGGCGAGAGGGACAATGAGAACACACAGTCGTGAACTCACTGGAGATGAATAGCGTCGCCAGCTAGGCATTTTTATCCCGGAGGAAAGGCAATGCTGCATAGACCTAGAAAGATATGGATAAGACGGTTGCGAACCAGAGAGACTGAGAAAGGGGGTTGGTTACAACCTGGGAAGGTATTAGCACCCAGATTGTCCGTTGTACTCGACGGGATCCACGCTTAAAAGATTTGTGTTTTAAAGGGGTAGTGTCAGTGCAATTTGTGAATCAAAGCTGGAAAGAAATATACAAGTGTCAGTGTAAAAGAAGTGTGAAGTGTATAAGAGAGGTGTCAGTGTAAGAACAAGAGTGAAATACCCAATATAATGGGGCTTAAAGAATGATGCTGGAAGGAGGGGGGAATGTACAGAGACTTTTTGTTCGATAACCGTTAAGTTATGCCTACGTATCCTCTCGTGCAATGAGGAAGTCAGAACACCGTAGTTCGACCCAAAGAGACTGAAAGGTGAATTGACTTGTGAACTGCTTACTTGCCTATGCTTAAGTGTATGATCTGTTTGGCACAGATGCAAACTGTCTTGCATTAGACGGAAGAAGCAAGTTCTCGGTTGTGAGTGAAGATGATGAGAAAAGAATCCCGGAGGAGACGGTTATTGTTTGTTTTTTGTGTTTTCAATCTTTTATTGTTTTTTGAAAGTTTGTCATAAGTTAATGAGCTTAAGCCTAGACCAATGGATTTAGTAAACTCATCACATCTTCCCTCTGATTAGGGGTAATGAGAGTACCTTAAGTGTGAAGTCAGATTCTCACACTTAATCACCTTTGATGTAGGATTAAGATCATTAACCTACTTGTGATTATTTAGATGTTTTTGGTGTTTTTGTTTAGTGTTGAGTAATGAGGTTAAGCCATAATCAGGGATTAAACAGACTCATTACACCATCCTAATAGAAGGATAATAGATGAGAATATTTAAGCTGAGGAAAACTCCTCAACTTAATCCATGATTAGGGATTAAACTCATGACAGAACAAACCTTTGATTAAGTGGATTTCATTTAATGATATGATGATGAAGTGAATTTTATGATTTGTAAGACAACTTGAGGGGGACTTGTCCATTAACACTAGGGTTAGTCCTTCTTAACCATTTAAGGAAGAATTAGAACCCTAATGCAAGGCCCAAGTTACAAGTGTGATGCCTTGATGATTATTATGTGAATTGATTAATAGATTTAAACACATTAAGGGTTTAACACTTAGGATTAAAGTTATACACTCCATCCTAATAGAAGGATGCAGGCATAAGCTTAATCACAAAGCCTTAAAGCCTTTAGGGTTTAGTCCCTGATTATGAGATGAGAAGAGAAGACTCAAAGAGACACAAAGGTAAAAGCTAAGTGGGGGACTAATCAAAACCCTAATTGTTATCATGCTTGGAAGTCCTAGGGTTTGTGAGGCTTAAGAGAAAGATCTTCAAAGAACCACCAAGGAGCAGATGAACAAGATCAAGAGAAGCAAAGTGACTTGCTTCATTCAAGAAGTCAAGTCACTTGAAGAAAGAAAGTAAGGAGAAAAAGAAGGAACAAGCTCAATTTCAAACACATATAGGAATGCAGCAATGGATGCAAGAGAGATGAAAAGAAAAGTTATGAGAAGTGAAGGCAAATTCACTTCTCAAATTCACTTACCACCTGAAATGTTAGAAAGAAATGCAATGCAATGCAACATGAAATGAAATGACATGATGCTAGACAAAATCAGAAGCATGTTGATGATGATAATGATGTTATGAGATGCTACAAACATGAGGCAGCACATGGGAATGTTCATACAAGATCATGGATGCAAATGATGCAAGTTAAGGAGCATGAATTCACATGAAAAGTTATGAAACATACATGGCAAATGGCATGGCAAATATGTGATGCAATGACCAAACATACTTTCTACATGTCTTATGATGTTAAATGAATCACAAGAATGCATAAAATGCTAAGGCAAGTCATGTTATGCAAGAGAATGCAAGAAGGATGCAAATGGAAGCCCAAATTAGGGTTAATGGATCATACATCAAACAAAATCCCAAAACAGAAGCAAACCCTAAGATAAAAAATGGAAAATACCACACAAAGGACCCCTAATCCTATACTAAACCAAAGTCCAAAGGGGAGGTCTCAACTCTCAACCAATCTCAAGTTATGATTTTTACAAGTTATTAGGGTTTCTAGGGTTTCCAAACAAGAAAATTGACAAACAAATTGAAAATGAGGAATCAAACCATGGCCATTTTATCTCAAAAACTACATGTCAAACACAATGCAATGCAAGAAGAATCAATGTCCAACTCTTCATAGATAGGCAGAAATGATTTTTTGAACTTAGGATCAAAATAATGCATAAAAATGATTTTAATTCAATGAGAAATTCTTAAAATGCATCAAGATCAAAAAATAATTTTGGTTTGAAGGTTGGACAATGTTTCTAAATGTCTTAGAACATTTCATGAATTTTTTGGTGATTTTTAAATACCTAAAGGTATTTTTAATAAATTAATTTCCATTAATCAATTAAAAATAATCCTTTAAATATTTAAAAATGCTTTTTTTAATGATAAAAAATAAAATGAAAATATTTTTGGGTCATAAAAATTAATGAAACTTATGAGAAAAAAGTTTCATAATTTTTAGACAGTTTTAACTATTTTTAATAAATTATGCAAGTTAAATGAAAATAAAATGAAATAAAAATAAATAAAAGGAGAAGTATTCAGATCTGATGGATGAGATTGGGTCTGGGTTTAAATGGGTTGACCACGCGCGCTATCCAAAGGCTGTGGTTGACTCTGATTAAATTAATTTAATTATGGATTAATTAAACTAATGAAAAGAATTAGGGCTAATCAAACGAATCTGGGCCTTTCACTCACGCGCGAAGTCAACCAGTCAAAGGCAATCCACGGTCCAAATTCAAACTAGAGTTAATGACAGGATTAGGGCACAAATCACTTTCAGGCTGCCGGAGAAGACTTCCGGTCGTCTTCTCCGGCCAGCATCCCCCCCTGAGAATCCCCAAAACTCCAAAAACCAAACTAAAATGAAATCTAAAAACTGGGAAATGATCCCCACTCCCTCACGAACCAAAACCCCTAATCAAAACACATTTATATTTCCTAACAAGGCTGAATCGAAGCAAGAAAGAATTAGGGCACGAAAGTTTCAGAGAGCAATTAAACTCTCATTTCATCACCATTTCAAAAACTAAAAGCATATTCGTGATCAGGAAGACACAAAGAACAAGTTTAGAACAAAAGAAATGATTTCTGGAAAAATATTTCTTGAGCTACCTGAGATTCGAAGCTTTCACTCCAGCAACTTTCAGGCCTCCTCTCTTGGTGAAATCCACTTCTTATGACCTCCTGATGATGCTTGAATGCTTGGGAGGAATTTATATTGGCTGGATGAAGAGTTTGATCAGCTTCTGCTCCAAGCTCAGTTGAGAATGTCAATGGTGATTCAGGCAGCTTCAGGCCAAGGTGAGAGGTTCTTTGTGGTCAGGGTGATGAATAAAGAAGGTCTATGGAGTTTGTTTTGATGTTTGTGAGCTGTGGTGAGAGTTTCGAAAGAAACTGCAACTTGGGGTGAAAATGGTGAAGTGAGGTTACAGCTTGTTTCAGGCCTGGTTCTTGGTTGCTTTGAGCTCAATGAAGCATGGTGAGTTGAGGTGTGAAAATAGTTTGGATGTTTGATGGCTGGGCAGAGAGATTCGAAGCAATTTGCAAAATGGTGTGTTTTGGTGTATGTGATGGTGTGAAGTGTTTCAGCCTTGCTTGGTATATGAAATGGCTTGCAAATGAAAAGTATAAACTAATCCAATTGGCTGGATGATGTGACATGGCCTGCTGTGATAGGTAAGTTTGCTTTTGCTCAAAATCCACCTTTTGTGTAAGAGAGGTATGGCTCATGATCTAGGCTAGTACAAGGCATGGTTCTGGTGCAGCATGGTGTGTGTGTGATGTTGGGAAGGTCCAGCAGCCAATGCATCAAGTGGAGAAAAACATCATGATGGTTTTGCAAGTTGTCACCTTTTTGAACTTCATGAAAAAAAGTCTTGTTACATGAACCATGAACATGTGATTTTGGTTCAATTCTGATTTTTGGGACATATGGAATGTTTGTATACTGGTTTGAAGTGAATTAGAAGTTACAATTGGCTTTGGTTCATGATTTTGCAAAATTCTCATTTGAAGCATGCCTTGAAAATCAATGATTTTTGCCAACTTTGTCACACCATAACTTTTGATCCAAGAAGATTTTGATCATGTTCTTGTACTTTTTGAAAAGGGAAAGATGTAATCTACAACTTTCATGACCAAAGTTTTTCCATTTGAAGCATTTTTGGATCAAGAATCAAGGCTTGAAAAATGACCTAAAATGAAGCATTCTTGAAAAGTCAACTATGCCCAAAAAGTCAACATTTGCCAAAACTCCAAATTCTTGATTTTTGTGAACTTCAACCTTCTTCCATGATCAAATAAAGATCATATACACTCAAAATGATGAAGATCAACCATTGGTTGGGTCATTGGGGCCTCAGATGCCCTGATTTTGCACTGACTTGTCCAGAAAGTCAACCCTTGATCAGATGACTTCCCCATGGAATTTCTTCATGAAAATTGATATGCATACTCCCTATACCATATAGAGACCAATGGAAACAAGAATGACCAAAAAATTTGGTGTTATGGCCTCTGAAACCAAAACCCTAATTTTCAGTCAACTGTGCAGTCAAACCTGGCTCTGCATCCATACAAACCCTAGTTCTTGTGATTCTTTTGAAATTTTGACTTTGAGAGGATGTATTATGATGATTGGACACACATAGATCCCTTTGAAGTGATGGGTGGCCTTTGGAGTAGCTCAAAAGGCTCTTGGATTGCTCAGATCACAAACCCTAGGTGCAGATGACTTAGAAACTATGCAGTGAATCAAAAGTGAGATGTGAGATGATATGATTGTGTCTATGCATATGAGAATGATCACAAGCCATGGTGTGAATAGGTGAGGGCAAATTTGGGGTGTTTACAGCTGCCCCTATTCAAACATGAGTTAGCTGTGCAGGTTGTAAGCGACGGCTTGACAGGCAAACAAGATAACTTGTGGTTGAATACCAAAGACAGTCCAAAATTTGCACTCACAGAATGAAGAAGAAAAGGGATATAGATTGTAAAGGAAAAATAAAGTATATTGTAAAGTGTAGGCGACGGAGGACGACCGTCGAGCAGAGGACGACTGCTGGGTAAAGAGCAATGACGGGGACGGCCGACATGCTGGGGATAAAAGGTAAAGCCAAGACGGGGACGGCCGACTAGCTGGAAAAAGAAGAAATTATGATGGGGACGACCATCAAGATAAAGTTGTAAGATTCTCTGGGAATTAATGAAACATGACGGGGACGGCCATCAAGTTCATAAAGCAAAGTAACCAACGATGGGGACGGCCATCGGGTTAAAGAATAAATGAAATAAACATATGATGGGGTACGGCCATCAAAGGTGAAGGACGATCACCTAGCAGGGGACGGCTGCTCTGTTGGGGTTAAGATGAGGGACGGTCATCTAAGGTGGAGGACGACCACCAGGCAGGGTACGGCTGCCGAAAATATCGCGACATAGGACGAATGCCGGATAAAAGGTCAACGATGGGGACGGCCATCGGACGAGCATGATGGAGGACGACCATCAAGAGGTGGAGGACGACCACCTAGCAGGGGACGGCTGCTCTCAAGGTTTATCATGACAATAGGACGAATGTCAGATAACCACAAATCAACAATGGGGACGGCCATTGGATAAAATGATGAAGGACGATCATCAAGAGGTGGAGGACGACCACCTAGCAGGGGACGGCTGCTAAATATCAACGATGGGGACGGCCATCGGATGAGCATGATGGAGGACGACCATCAAGAAGTGGAGGACGACCACCTAGCAGGGTACGGCTGCTCTCAGGGTTTATCATGACACAGGACGAGTGTCAGATAAGAAGGAAAATTTGCTTTGTTGGCGATCTACTGGGGAATAGTAAACACGGACGAGCGTTTACAACCAGAAAAAGAAAGTATAAGTGTTTAGATGTTGTGTATAGATTAAAAATGCGGACGAGCATTCTTAAGACTACGATACGGACGAGTATCGGGTAGAAACAAATACTGACACGTGTTCAGCGATGATGATACGGACGAGTATCAACGGGTTAACAACGAACACGGACGAGTGTTGAATCTGAAGGGATTCTTCTGGGGAACGGTAGACACAGACGAGTATCTATATTCAAGAAGACATAAGTGTTTGATACGGCGTATGGATTAAAGATGCGGACGAGCATCCTTAAGACTATGATACGGACGAGTATCATGTAGAAACAAACACTAGACGCAATGTTCTGAGATGATGGTACGGACGAGTACCAACTGGTTAACAAAGAACAAGGACTACTGTCGAATCTGCGGGGATATAAGTGCTATATACAAGATACGGACGAGTATCTATATAAATGTAACACGAGTAGTGAGTATATATATATATGAGTGTTTATCTGCTGGGGAAGGTGACACGGACGAGTGTCAAAAGGAGAAAAGTATAATAATAACAAGTATACGGGTTGTAAAAGTGTAAGCGACTGTGCTGGGGATATGACACGGACGAGTGTCAAGAAAATGTATATATAAGTATATGTGAGTGCAAAGAGGATGTCTTTTTTTTGCTGGGAGCATGACACGGACGGGTGTCAGGAAGTATCTGTAATACGGGTGATTTTGTTTGTAAAAGCGTGTTCAGGCAACTTTACTGGGGAGTGATGACACGGACGGGTGTCCAAAAGGTGTATATACTGGTGTTTAGGAATTGTGAGGCAACTGCTTTTGCTGGGGACTCTGGGGGATTTTGAGGAAAGTACTCTGTATCCTGATGGATGATTATTATTCACAAGTGTTCAATTCACAACATGACTTATGATTATGCTATGCATTTGATTTTTGCCGTAATGCTCCGTATTAAACGGAATGCTACGCTCTGAAGGGATAATATGATGCGAATGCTATGATTATGCAAAGAGGTACAGATCCGGGATTCGGATCCTGTTGCCATGAAGATCTCTGGTTGATCTGTTTGAAGTGAACATCCCAGCTGGGGATGAGATCATTGATAGATCTGATGATGTATCTGCTTGGGGATACATGTCACTGGTTGACATATCCTTGTAATATGAGACCCATCTGGGGGTTTGTAGAAGTCTTCTGTACTCTGTTGTGACTTCTTCATGCGTGGCTCTTCTGAACAGAGGCTAATGATTCTGTGGGGAGAGGATCCCCTGACTCTCTGCGTTCTGCTGAGGAAGAATGACTGGCACTTCGGCTGGGGAATGTTGTTGGTGACTCAGCTGGGGAGAGTAATGAGAGGCAACTCAGCTGGGGAGAGAGTACTTCGGATGCTGAGATTATTTGTTGATTTGCCAGCTTGCTGGGATGTAACTTGCATGCCCCAAGTTGCGCTCTGGATACCTGCAATCCTGCAAAGATAAGGAAACGCACAAATGGTCCCGAGGTATCCCTTACTGGATTCCGTCATAGGAGTTAAACACTCTTGAGAGTAAGTATATTCCCCGCTAGCATGTGCTGTGTTTTTTTTATTATTATTATTACTTTTTAGAGAAAGGCATCTGTACTTATGCAATTAATTTTTAAGAGACATCAGACATTCTTTGCAAATAGAATATGTACAAAACGAAACATGACTGAAAAATCTGATTTTATTAATTCATGTGCCCTGAATTGGCAAGATACAGTCAAGGAAACAAATCTCCTAAAATGAAGAGACTGTTACAAATTGAGAAACAAAGTGCTGGCGATGTTGACGACGCTTCCAAGGAGCTTCCTCTTCTGCTATGACTCGTATGACAATGACGTTCTTCTCGTCTTGCTTTCTGAAGGAGGCTGATTCTGATTGAAGCTTGATCCTTTGAAGTTTTCCAAGTTGCAAGTGATACAGACGAATTCAGAGTGCAGTTGTTCGCTTATTCCCTTATTTTGCATGGATCGCCCTTTCGGGTTTTCAATCCATCGGGATACCCATTTTTGCCTGAGTTGTCCAATGCGGCTTTTCAACTCAGCGGGTTTACATTTTTTTTGTTTATTTCCCTTATTTTTGCCCGAGTCTTTTATTCTGTTTTTGACTCGCCGGGATGCCCTATTTTTGCCTGGACTTACATTCTGTTTTTATGTCCAGCGGGTCATTTTTATGCGAAGTATTTTTTAACTGCATCTGAATTCACAGGGGATGGGAAATCTTCACCATCCATGGTGCTGAGCATCAGTGCTCCACCAGAGAAAACTTTCTTTACAACAAATGGTCCTTCATAATTTGGAGTCCATTTGCCCCTGTGGTCTGTATGAGGAGGGAGGATTCTTTTCAGCACAAGATCTCCTACTTGGTACTCTCGAAGCCTGACTTTCTGATCGAAGGCTTTCTTCATTCTTTTCTGATACAACTGCCCATGACAAATTGCAGCCAATCTCCTTTCTTCAATCAGATTCAGTTGCTCGTATCGGGATCGGACCCATTCTGCCTCGTTCAACTTGACATCCATCAATACTCGTAAAGAGGGTAATTCAACTTCAACCGGTAGGACTGCTTCCATACCATACACAAGCTGATACGGTGTTGCCCCAGTGGATGTTCTGATTGACGTGCGGTACCCATGCAAGGCAAACGGTAGCATTTCATGCCAGTCTTTGTAAGTGATTACCATCTTCTGCACAATCTTCTTGATGTTCTTGTTAGCCGCCTCAACAGCGCCATTCATCTTTGGCCTGTAAGGAGAAGAATTGTGATGTTGGATCTTGAAGTCCCGGCATAACTCAGCCATCATTTTGTTGTTCAAGTTAGAACCATTATCAGTAATGATTCGCTCGGGCACTCCATACCGACAGATGATGTCTCTCTTCAGAAATCTGGCTACCACTTGTCTTGTGACATTTGCATATGAGGCTGCTTCAACCCACTTGGTAAAATAGTCAATGGCGACCAGGATGAATCTGTGGCCATTTGAAGCAGTCGGTTCAATCTTGCCGATCATGTCAATGCCCCACATGGCAAAGGGCCATGGTGAAGACATGATGTTCAAAGGATTGGGAGGCACATGCACCTTATCTGCGTAGATCTGGCATTTGTGGCATTTCCTAGCATAAGCACAACAGTCAGCATCCATCGTGATCCAGTAATAACCCGATCTTAACAACTTTTTAGCCATGGCATGTCCTCCAGCATGGGTACCGAAAGATCCTTCGTGCACTTCATGCATCAACAAATCTGCTTCCGTTTTGTCAACGCATCTGAGGAGTACCATATCAAAGTTCCTCTTGTATAAAGACCCGTCAGTGTTCAGAAAGAAACTACCAGCAAGCCTTCTCAAAGTCTTCTTATCATTGGAAGATGCCCCCGATGGGTATGTTTGATCCTCCAAGAAGCACTTAATGTCATGGAACCAAGGCTTATCATCTTTGACAACATCTGCTGCGAACACATATGCTGGTCTGTCAAGTCTGGACACTAAAATCTGAGGTACAAAGTTAGCCGCTTGAACTTTGATCATGGATGAAATGGTAGCAAGAGCATCTGCAAACTGATTCTCGTCCCGAGGGATATACTCAAGCTTGACCGTTGTGAAGAAAGTCAACAACCTCCTTGTATAATCCCTGTAAGGTATCAGATGATCCTGGTGGGTGTACCATTTTCCGTTAGTCTGATTAACTACCAGAGCTGAATCTCCGAACACGGTCAATGTCTTGATCCTGAGGTCAATGGCTTCCTCAAGACCCATAATGCAAGCTTCGTATTCAGCTTCGTTGTTAGTGCAGTTGAAAGTAAGTTTTGCCGAGAAAGGCATGTGAACTCCCTTAGGTGTAATGAGTACTGCACCAACACCACGACCATTCATGTTAACAGCCCCGTCAAACATCATAGTCCATTCTTCTTCTGGGTCAGGCCCTTCAGTGTGAATAGGCTCTTCATGATCTTTTGATTTAATGAACATGATGTCTTCATCAGGGAAGTCAAATCTCATAGGCTGGTAGTCATCATTGGGTTGCTCAGCAAGATATTCAGATAGTACACTGCCCTTGATTGCTTTCTGAGAAGTGTACTGGATGTCATATTCTGTGAGAATCATTTGCCATCTTGCAACCCGTCCGGTAAGAGCTGGCTTCTCGAAAATGTACTTAACTGGGTCCATCTTTGAGATCAATAAAGTAGTGTGGGTCAACATATACTGTCTCAGTCGGCGAGCAGCCCACGCTAAAGCACAGCAAGTTTTCTCGAGCAGTGAATAACGTTGTTCACAGTCGGTAAACTTTTTGCTTAGGTAGTATATTGCATACTCTTTTCGACCAGACTCGTCATGCTGGCCCAGCACACACCCCATTGACACTTCTAATACTGTCAGGTACATAATCAGAGGTCTTCCTTCAACTGGAGGCATGAGGATTAGAGGTTCTTGCAGATACTCCTTGATCTTGTCAAAAGCCCTCTGGCAGTCTTCATTCCACCTGACCGTCTGTTCTTTTCTCAACAGCTTGAACAAGGGTTCACAGGTTGCTGTAAGGTGAGATATGAACCTCGAAATGTAGTTCAATCGACCTAAGAACCCTCGAACTTCCTTCTCAGTCCTCGGTGCAGGCATCTCTTGAATAGCTTTGACTTTTTCAGGGTCAACTTCAATCCCTTTCTCGCTTACAATAAAGCCCAGCAGCTTACCGGATCGCACCCCGAATGTGCATTTGTTGGGGTTCAACTTCAGTTGGTACTTCCTCAGACGCTTGAATAATTTGAGCAGATTTACCAGGTGATCTTCTTCAGTAAGGGACTTGGCGATCATGTCATCCACATAACACTCAATTTCTTTATGGATCATATCATGGAATAATGTCACCATAGTCCGTTGATATGTGGCACCAGCATTCTTCAGTCCGAATGGCATCACTTTGTAACAAAACGTGCCCCAAGGCGTAATGAATGTTGTCTTCTCCATGTCTTCAGGTGACATCTTGATCTGGTTATATCCTGAAAATACGTCCATGAAGGAGAATACCGAGAACTGAGCCGTGTTATCCACCAATACATCAATGTGAGGTAATGGGAAGTCATCTTTCGGGCTGGCTCTGTTCAGATCCCGGTAGTCAACACACATTCTTACTTTGCCGTCCTTCTTAGGCACAGGTACTATGTTAGCAACCCACGGCGGGTAACTAGTTACAGCAAGGAACCCGGCGTCCCACTGCTTTTGCACCTCTTCCTTGATCTTCATAGCCATGTCTGGGCGAGTACGGCGCAGTTTCTGTTTGACCGGTGGGCATTCTTCCCTCAAAGGCAGCTTGTGCATAACTATATCGGTGTCCAACCCTGGCATGTCTTGATACGACCAAGCAAACACGTCCACATATTCTTGAAGCAGATCAATCAGTTGTCTCTTCATTGAGTCTTGTAGGCAGGCCCCGATTTTAACTTCTTTCACGTCTTCGTCTGTACCAAGATTAATCACTTCAACCTCCTCCTGATGAGGAGTAATAACCTTTTCCTCTTGTCTCAACAACCTGGCTAGCTCTTCAGGAAGCTCATATTCTTCATCAACCCCTTCATCAGCTTGATTGATTGGATTGTCAAAGTCATACGAAGTCAAAGCCGTGCTGTTGTCGGTGCGGTCTGGAAGGCTCTCTCTGCAAGGGTTCAGTTTGTTCATTTTAGTGATCGATTTTAATCTTGCTTAGAAAAGTGAAATAAAGTTATCATTTTGAAAACATCGCCATTTATTTTTTGTACAAAAAGAAAAATGGAAAAACAGTGAGCAGAAAAGAAAAAGACTCATTTGCAAAAAGATGTCTGATATTTCATTGATTTGATCTTGTTTGCACAAAAAGTACAGATGGCCCGATTACAAAATGAGTCTTGTCATCTTGGGCAAGATGCAAGACTTTGATGCATGCTATAAAAATACAGGAAATAATAATTACTCTGCATGAGTAACTCTTATAATTTCCTGGGAAGACCAGTTCGAGATACTGCTCCCCGGGATCTTCGGACGAATCCAATTCTCCAGATTGCGCTCCTCTTCCAGCTCGTCTTCCAAATTGTTGATAGCATCAGGGGTGAGCATCCCCCCACTGACAAAACCAGGCTTCTCAGCAGCCTCTACTTGATGTTGAGTTGGTCTGTAACCCAACCCAAATTTGTCCTTCTTCTCCTCCACAGATACGACCTTGCCCCAGCCTTGGGCAGTTCCCTCTTCAACAACCTTCCGGGCTTGTTGATAAGATGACATGGAGATTCCAGATACAGCAGATGCTTCATTGATATTCAAGGCCTCAAAACCTTGGCTCATTGTTTCATGGATCTCCCCATCCATCTCAATGTACTTATAAGTAGCCAGATGGCTAACGAATATATCCTCCTCCCCACAGATTGTGACAACTTGGCCTTCCCATTCAAATTTTAACTTCTGGTGAAGGGTAGACGTTACTGCGCCAGCGGCGTGAATCCAAGGTCTACCCAACAAACAGCTATAGGCAGGCTGAATGTCCATCACATAGAAGATAGTTGTAAAGGTCTGTGGGCCAATTGTCACAGGCAGCTCTATTTCCCCCAGGACCGACCTCTTAGAACCATCAAAGGCTCTAACCACCAGGTTACTGGGTCTCAATGCTAATCCTTCATACTCTAGCTTCACCAGAGCCTTCTTTGGTAAGACATTCAGGGATGACCCTGTGTCCACCAGCACATGTGAAAGGACTGCTCCTTTGCATTCCATGGTGATGTGCAAGGCTTTGTTGTGGTTGCGGCCATCCGTTGTCAAATCAGTATTGGTGAACCCTAGCCCATTGCTAGCAGTAACATTTCCAACCACGGTTTCCAATTGATTGACAGTGATCTCTTCAGGCACGTAAGCTGCGTGCAAGACTTTGAGTAGTGCATTCCGGTGAGCTTCGGAGCACATGAGCAGAGATAAGATAGAGATCTTGGATGGCGTCTGGTGAAGCTGATCCACAATTTTGTAATCACTCTTTTTGATGATCCTCATAAACTCATCAACTTCCTGATCGAATGGTGTCTTCAAAGCTTCCTTAACAGCTTGATCTTCCTGCACCGGGCTCTTTCCTTTTGCCTTGGCAGCAGCTTCTGCTTCGGCAGTGGGTCTTTGAATTGGTGGAGCAAAGAGACGTCCGCTTCGAGTGAAGCCTCCGCCTCCTCCCACATTATCTACTTGTGGTGCAGGTGTTGATGTTTCAAGAGTGATTCTTTTTCCTTCGCAGTACACGTCAGAGCCATAGTGCCAAGGGATGGCCCTATTGCTTTCATATGGTACTGGTCCAGGCACTGTGACAGTGACTGGACTGATTGCAGCTGCTGAAGGGACTGTGATAGTTTGTGGATCGTAATAAATAGTGACTGGTGCTCTAACGGGAGCAGCACCTTCTGAATTGTAGGCAGAGTTGCTTTCAGGATCATAGAATATGGTAACAGTAGAGACATCTTCTTGATTTGTTGCTGGAGTTGTAGGAGACATTGTCGGAAGTATGGATGTTATTGTTGTAGGAGATTCGAAATGGAGTGAAGCTGAAATTGTAGCAGGAAAGATTGTTGAAAACTGATCAGTTGAGATGATAGCGGAAGTACTTGTTGATGAAGCAGAAGAATTGTCAGGCACAATGGTTGCTGCAGTTGTAGGAGGTTCTGAAACCGTTGTTGACGAGATTGTCGGATTTGTTGGAAATGATGTGGTGATCTGTAGTTGGCCACTCCGAATAAGGTCATCTATGCCATTCCTCAGATTATCGCACCCGTTTACTGAGATATTGCAGTAAGCACAACCCAATTCACACCCTGGGAACATCTGACATTCCAAGAGCTGAGCCTTGATTTCTACCAATGGTGTCCTGATCTGTCCCACACTGGTTATTAAATAAGACGGTTTGTCTTCTTCAATAGCGTTAATTCGGGGATCACCATGATTTGGCATAGGATTTTTGTTGACATTGGGTGGCGGTGCAAAATTCAGAGCTTTTGAGTCCACCAGGTCTTGTACCTTCATGTGCAGGGCTCTGCACTTTTCCGTACTATGGCCAGGTGCGTTTGAATGAAAGGCACACCTAGCGTTGGAGTCGTAATTCCTGGGTAGACTGTTGGGATCCGGAGGTGCCAACGTTCTTAGCTCAACTAGGTTGAGTTTCAGAAGCTGTGGCAGCAATGTAGCGTATGGCATGGGGATCGGATCGATCACTCTGTTAGCTTGAGATGGCCTCTGTTGGAATGGCCTTTGCTGGTTATTGTTGGTGTTGCTGTTGTTGTAATTTCTTGGAGGATACTGATTTTGCTGATGGTACTGTGGTTGTGGCTGATAGTTTTGCTGAGGAGGTTGATAAACAGGTTGTGGATGAGCTGGAGCAGGGATAGTGACTGCAGCCACAGATCTATGAACATATTGGGGCCTACCCCTGTTGGTGTGGATGGCATTAGTCTCACCAGTCCTTCTCGGGCCTGCAAAAGGCTTTCTTGCATTACTGGATGAGCTTGCACCGCTGTCCGAGATCTTACCCATCTTCAATAGGCTTTCAATTCTCTCTCCGGCTATGACAACATCTGCAAAGCTGGTGGAGGAGAAGGCAGCTAGCCTATCAATATAGGTTCCCTGAAGGGTATTCATGAACATATCAGCCATTTCCCGTTCAGACATAGGTGGCTGGACAGCAGCAGCGAGCTGTCTCCATCTTTGAGCATATTCTCTGAAGCTCTCTCTAGATGATTGTGACATCCCCATTAGGAGGGTCCTATTGGGTGCCATATCCAGATTATACTGATACTGTCTGATGAAGGCCTCTGCCAGGTCCTTCTAGCATCTTACAGTTGCTCTTGTCAGATGGGAATACCATTCCCTCGAAGCCCCAGTCAAGCTATCTTCGAAATAGAACATCCACAATTTCTCGTCCATGGTGTAAGCTTTTAGTCTCCCGAGAAAAGATTGCAGATGAGTCCGAGGACAGGAAGTCCCATTATACTTTTCAAAGCAGGGTGGCTTAAACTTGTGGGGAATCCTGACCCCGTCTACCAAGCCCATGTCCATGACATCGAACCCCAAAGAGTTTTGAGACTCTAAGGATCTTAACTTCTCAGCTATTTCATCCAATCTTCTATCATAAGCCTCTTCCCCGGCTCCCATTACTGTGAACTGGTCTTCTTGAGGATCTTCTTGCAGTACCCTCCCGGCTGTAGCAGTTCCTGGTATATTGACTGGAATGTTGGCCTCTGGATGGAGGTGAGGACCAAAGACAGGGGGATTGACATGTGGCTGGACTCTTTCATTGTTACTAGTCCCAGTAGTCCCCGGATGATGATCCTCTTGATTCCTCCCTTCTACCAAAGCTCTGAGCCTCTCCTGGCTTTGAGCTAAGTTGTTCATTACTTCCATGAACTGTGTTATCTGAGTTCTCATCTCCAACCTTTCGTTGGCCATTTGGTTTCTGACCTCAGTAAGGTCCTGCTGCATCTGATCCATCTGGATGCCCGGAAGATTGTTTCTAGTTGGGTACCTGTGTGGCCTGTTGAGTGGGAACCCTCTTCGTCGAGCAATAATTCCTGAACATCACAACAGAGTTAGCAACAACAAAAAACAAAACCTACAAAACAAACAAAGGGGTTAGCATGCAATGCGGTATGCTTATTTACTCTCAAGGTATCCTGGCTTGGCATTCAGTTTTGACCCTTCCAGTCCCTTGAAAATGCTGTGGATGTTGTTCTGGAAGGAAACTCAGATGGAACAAACTAACACAAATATATTACAGAAGGTGAAATAATACAACTTGCTCATTTTACAACACAAGCCCTTAAAGGGGTCAAAATACATTACAAAAAGATAAAAGTACATGGAAAGCAAACAACAAAAAGCAAATGGTCAAACACCCAGTCCAAACTCATCCTCCCGAACTTCCTTGAGAAGTGCCTCGGTCACAGGATCAGCCGGACGCTCCGTAAGGTTCCTGATGAGAAGGTTCCGGGTAGCAACAGCTGTAGTCAATTTCTTGTTCTGACTTTGGTCCTTAGACCTCTTCACTCCAGCTCTGATCTTTAGCTCTGATATCTCCCTCTGGGCTGCTGCCAGGGCTTCCTCCATCTGTTCCATCTTGTCTTGGACCCTCTTGTCTTCCAGAGTACGAGCCTCGGTGATCCTGACCCACCTAGCCTGACTCTCCTTCAGATACAAGTCTGTCCTAGCTTTCTGGAATTGGGCCTCCTTGCAAGCATTCTTCAGGATTTGTTCTCCAGCCCTAGACTTCTTAATGTAATCTTCAGACCTTTCAATCTTAGCCAGATGCTCTTTCTTCAGCCTCTCCAATCTTTCAATATCCAATCTTCCATCACTCTTCTCATAGAGGGTCTTCTGCAAAGCTTGGGTTAACTTCTCATTTCTCTCCTTCAACTTCTCAAACTCCTCCAGGTTGACAGTTGCTGGAGGTGGTGCTGTGGAGGGTCCAGGCACATCTTCAATAGTAAAGGGCATCCCAGAGAATTGAGCCCTAGCATAGGACCAATCATAGTATTGTGCTGATGCCACATTGTTACATTTTCCCAAGATGGTTATCCCCTTAGTTTGAACATTATCCCAGGCCCAGGCTGTCTGCCTAACAATTGCCAAACTAATCTTGTTCTCACAGTAAAGGGTCTCCACCAAGTCTTGTGCCTTAGGAGTGTGGACCAGTGCATAGCCCAGTTGTCTTTTAAACAACAGAGGGTTGTAGTTAATACTACCCTTAACTCCTACTAGGGGTACATTGGGAAAATGCCCACAGCTGGTGATGATATCTCTGCCTTTTGTGCTTTGAGTGCACCACCTGATATCAGCTGAAGTGAGAGTGGTAAGCCTTCCAGCCCAGTTTTTCTGTTGATGAGGGTTCAGAAATGCATCTGTCCTGGGTAGATGCCTGAGAAGCCAAGTATGGAACAATGGAGCACAACATCTCACTAATCTGCCCCTCTGCTTTTCATTCCTCTGATGCACTGAATAGTAGAGATCCCCCAATAAAGTTGGCACTGGGTTCTTCAGGATGAACAGGTGGATTGCATTCTTACTGATGAATCGAGGCTCATCTGCAAACAATACAATCCCATATATACTTAGGGCCAACAAAGCACAGACTGCCTTCCACTCTCCTAAAGAAGCTTTCAGGGTAGCTTGAGAGATCAAGAAATCCAGATGCAGGCCAGGGATTCCAGCCTTAGAAGTCATATGCTGCCCTATCAGGATTGGTTCCAGATGTAATGCCTTTGCTACCTCTTCATTACTTGGGAAAGCCATCTCAGGGTTGAAAGGGACGTCTCTCCTGATAGGTATACCAACTAATGATGAGTATTCCTCCAATAAGGGGCCCAGCTGAAAATCCTGAAAAGTGAAACATCTCAGTGGGGGATCATAAAACTGAAGGCAAGTGTGGATCAGGCTTCTCTGTGAGGGGTCCAGATCCATAACCATATCAAGTATGTCCCTATGGTGTTCTCTGAACAATGGTATATGGTCTGGAGTGATCAGGGTTTGAATCCTCCTGATGTCAGCTAACTCTGGCTGGAAGAAGTGGTAGGTGATGTTGCTCTTTTTAGGTGCCATGATGTTGAGACTGAGTAGAGACAAGTGCTGATGATGATGCTGAAGAATGGGCCACTGATTGGCTGGTGCTGGAGACTGAAGTAGACAGATGATAGCTGAAGCAGGTGCTGATGAAGATAGGTCAATACTGAAGATGGGGTCAAAACCAAAACCAAATGGAGGTGGATACCCTGAAACACAAATAAGCAAATGTCAATATGATGCAATGATTATGTATGCAAATGATATGCAAGGGTTTGTGACTGAGCTGGATCTGATCAAGTGCTCTGATATAAGTCCATGTGTGTAAGAAATCCAGATGGAGGTCTATAAATCCAGTAACCAAGGTGGGGGACTCAAATAAAGAGCCACATGTCCAGGGTTGTAGAATCACAAGAACTGTTCCAACATGGAGTATTCTTATTCAATCAAAGTAACAGGGTATTCTGAGGTCAAGGTACCTGCAAACCTGTAAACAGCCCAACCCCCTCACAGGTGGTGTTCTAGAACAAGGATCCTCAGACTTGGATCAGTTATGAGAAGTGTAAACACTTCTAACCCGGAGGTACAGTGTTTACAATAACCATAACAATTCCTCCTCTAATTCACCTCAGTTTCTGAAGGTCAATACTAAAAGGTCATCCAGACTTAGCAGGCTTCCCAGATAGCCCTAGCATTGCAGGAAATCTGCAACACAGAGTTCTCAAGAAGAAACCCATATCTGAACCGTGTTTCATATTCCCGCACCAGACCGAAATGGAATGGGAAAGAATATGATTCACTCTAGCCTAGGTGTCACTCAGGTCCCAGGTATAGGACCTTAACTCTCAATGGAACACCCACCCACCAAAGCAAAACCAGATCCAGCCAGCAGTATGACAGTATGATATATACAAAAGCAATAAAGAAAGCAGTAAAGCAACTGTACATAAAGCAAAAATAAATACAGATATACAAACACAGATAAGCACATAACACCCCAGTAAACACAAATCAAACAAGCGCTAGGAGGAACCCACAAACAGAACCAGAAGCCCTGGTTACAATATAAGGGTCCACAGCAGAGTCGCCAAGCTGTCGCTCCCGATAAATGGGGAATAGCCCAGATAAAGGTACAGACGCGAACGGTCGGCGAGAGGGACAATGAGAACACACAGCTGTGAACTCACTGGAGATGAATAGAGTCGCCAGCTAGGCATTTTTATCCCGGAGGAAAGGCAATGCTGCATAGACCTAGAAAGATACGGATAAGACGGTTGCGAACCAGAGAGACTGAGAAAGGGGGTTGGTTACAACCTGGGAAGGTATTAGCACCCAGATTGTCCGTCGTACTCGACGGGATCCACGCTTAAAAGATTTGTGTTTTAAAGGGGTAGTGTCAGTGCAATTTGTGAATCAAAGCTGGAAAGAAATATACAAGTGTCAGTGTAAAAGAAGTGTGAAGTGTATAAGAGAGGTGTCAGTGTAAGAACAAGAGTGAAATACCCAATATAATGGGGCTTAATGAATGATGCTGGAAGGAGGGGGAAATGTACAGAGACTTTTTGTTCGATAACCGTTAAGTTATGCCTACGTATCCTCTCGTGCAATGAGGAAGTCAGAACACCGTAGTTCGACCCAAAGAGACTGAAAGGTGAATTGACTTGTGAACTGCTTACTTGCCTATGCTCAAGTGTATGATCTGTCTGGCACAGATGCAAACTGTCTTGCATTAGACGGAAGAAGCAAGTTCTCGGTTGTGAGTGAAGATGATGAGAAAAGAATCCCGGAGGAGACGGTTATTGTTTGTTTTTTGTGTTTTCAATCTTTTATTGTTTTTTGAAAGTTTGTCATAAGTTAATGAGCTTAAGCCTAGACCAATGGATTTAGTAAACTCATCACATCTTCCCTCTGATTAGGGGTAATGAGAGTACCTTAAGTGTGAAGTCAGATTCTCACACTTAATCACCTTTGATGTAGGATTAAGATCATTAACCTACTTGTGATTATTTAGATGTTTTTGGTGTTTTTGTTTAGTGTTGAGTAATGAGGTTAAGCCATAATCAGGGATTAAACAGACTCATTACACCATCCTAATAGAAGGATAATAGATGAGAATATTTAAGCTGAGGAAAACTCCTCAACTTAATCCATGATTAGGGATTAAACTCATGACAGAACAAACCTTTGATTAAGTGGATTTCATTTAATGATATGATGATGAAGTGAATTTTATGATTTGTAAGACAACTTGAGGGGGACTTGTCCATTAACACTAGGGTTAGTCCTTCTTAACCATTTAAGGAAGAATTAGAACCCTAATGCAAGGCCCAAGTTACAAGTGTGATGCCTTGATGATTATTATGTGAATTGATTAATAGATTTAAACACATTAAGGGTTTAACACTTAGGATTAAAGTTATACACTCCATCCTAATAGAAGGATGCAGGCATAAGCTTAATCACAAAGCCTTAAAGCCTTTAGGGTTTAGTCCCTGATTATGAGATGAGAAGAGAAGACTCAAAGAGACACAAAGGTAAAAGCTAAGTGGGGGACTAATCAAAACCCTAATTGTTATCATGCTTGGAAGTCCTAGGGTTTGTGAGGCTTAAGAGAAAGATCTTCAAAGAACCACCAAGGAGCAGATGAACAAGATCAAGAGAAGCAAAGTGACTTGCTTCATTCAAGAAGTCAAGTCACTTGAAGAAAGAAAGTAAGGAGAAAAAGAAGGAACAAGCTCAATTTCAAACACATATAGGAATGCAGCAATGGATGCAAGAGAGATGAAAAGAAAAGTTATGAGAAGTGAAGGCAAATTCACTTCTCAAATTCACTTACCACCTGAAATGTTAGAAAGAAATGCAATGCAATGCAACATGAAATGAAATGACATGATGCTAGACAAAATCAGAAGCATGTTGATGATGATAATGATGTTATGAGATGCTACAAACATGAGGCAGCACATGGGAATGTTCATACAAGATCATGGATGCAAATGATGCAAGTTAAGGAGCATGAATTCACATGAAAAGTTATGAAACATACATGGCAAATGGCATGGCAAATATGTGATGCAATGACCAAACATACTTTCTACATGTCTTATGATGTTAAATGAATCACAAGAATGCATAAAATGCTAAGGCAAGTCATGTTATGCAAGAGAATGCAAGAAGGATGCAAATGGAAGCCCAAATTAGGGTTAATGGATCATACATCAAACAAAATCCCAAAACAGAAGCAAACCCTCAGATAAAAAATGGAAAATGCCACACAAAGGACCCCTAATCCTATACTAAACCAAAGTCCAAAGGGGAGGTCTCAACTCTCAACCAATCTCAAGTTATGATTTTTACAAGTTATTAGGGTTTCTAGGGTTTCCAAACAAGAAAATTGACAAACAAATTGAAAATGAGGAATCAAACCATGGCCATTTTATCTCAAAAACTACATGCCAAACACAATGCAATGCAAGAAGAATCAATGTCCAACTCTTCATAGATAGGCAGAAATGATTTTTTGAACTTAGGATCAAAATAATGCATAAAAATGATTTTAATTCAATGAGAAATTCTTAAAATGCATCAAGATCAAAAAATAAATTTGGTTTGAAGGTTGGACAATGTTTCTAAATGTCTTAGAACATTTCATGAATTTTTTGGTGATTTTTAAATACCTAAAGGTATTTTTAATAAATTAATTTCCATTAATCAATTAAAAATAATCCTTTAAATATTTAAAAATGCTTTTTTTAATGATAAAAAATAAAATGAAAATATTTTTGGGTCATAAAAATTAATGAAACTTATGAGAAAAAAGTTTCATAATTTTTAGACAGTTTTAACTATTTTTAATAAATTATGCAAGTTAAATGAAAATAAAATGAAATAAAAATAAATAAAAGGAGAAGTATTCAGATCTGATGGATGAGATTGAGTCTGGGTTTAAATGGGTTGACCACGCGCGCTATCCAAAGGCTGTGGTTGACTCTGATTAAATTAATTTAATTATGGATTAATTAAACTAATGAAAAGAATTAGGGCTAATCAAACGAATCTGGGCCTTTCACTCACGCGCGAAGTCAACTAGTCAAAGGCAATCCACGGTCCAAATTCAAACTAGAGTTAATGACAGGATTAGGGCACAAATCACTTTCAGGCTGCCGGAGAAGACTTCCGGTCGTCTTCTCCGGCCAGCATCCCCCCCTGAGAATCCCCAAAACTCCAAAAACAAAACTAAAATGAAATCTAAAAACTGGGAAATGATCCCCACTCCCTCACGAACCAAAACCCCTAATCAAAACACATTTATATTTCCTAACAAGGCTGAATCGAAGCAAGAAAGAATTAGGGCACGAAAGTTTCAGAGAGCAATTAAACTCTCATTTCATCACCATTTCAAAAACTAAAAGCATATTCGTGATCAGGAAGACACAAAGAACAAGTTTAGAACAAAAGAAATGATTTCTGGAAAAATATTTCTTGAGCTACCTGAGATTCGAAGCTTTCACTCCAGCAACTTTCAGGCCTCCTCTCTTGGTGAAATCCACTTCTTATGACCTCCTGATGATGCTTGAATGCTTGGGAGGAATTTATATTGGCTGGATGAAGAGTTTGATCAGCTTCTGCTCCAAGCTCAGTTGAGAATGTCAATGGTGATTCAGGCAGCTTCAGGCCAAGGTGAGAGGTTCTTTGTGGTCAGGGTGATGAATAAATAAGGTCTATGGAGTTTGTTTTGATGTTTGTGAGCTGTGGTGAGAGTTTCGAAAGAAACTGCAACTTGGGGTGAAAATGGTGAAGTGAGGTTACAGCTTGTTTCAGGCCTGGTTCTTGGTTGCTTTGAGCTCAATGAAGCATGGTGAGTTGAGGTGTGAAAATAGTTTGGATGTTTGATGGCTGGGCAGAGAGATTCGAAGCAATTTGCAAAATGGTGTGTTTTGGTGTATGTGATGGTGTGAAGTGTTTCAGCCTTGCTTGGTATATGAAATGGCTTGCAAATGAAAAGTATAAACTAATCCAATTGGCTGGATGATGTGACATGGCCTGCTGTGATAGGTAAGTTTGCTTTTGCTCAAAATCCACCTTTTGTGTAAGAGAGGTATGGCTCATGATCTAGGCTAGTACAAGGCATGGTTCTGGTGCAGCATGGTGTGTGTGTGATGTTGGGAAGGTCCAGCAGCCAATGCATCAAGTGGAGAAAAACATCATGATGGTTTTGCAAGTTGTCACCTTTTTGAACTTCATGAAAAAAAGTCTTGTTACATGAACCATGAACATGTGATTTTGGTTCAATTCTGATTTTTGGGACATATGGAATGTTTGTATACTGGTTTGAAGTGAATTAGAAGTTACAATTGGCTTTGGTTCATGATTTTGCAAAATTCTCATTTGAAGCATGCCTTGAAAATCAATGATTTTTGCCAACTTTGTCACACCATAACTTTTGATCCAAGAAGAGTTTGATCATGTTCTTGTACTTTTTGAAAAGGGAAAGATGTAATCTACAACTTTCATGACCAAAGTTTTTCCATTTGAAGCATTTTTGGATCAAGAATCAAGGCTTGAAAAATGACCTAAAATGAAGCATTCTTGAAAAGTCAACTATGCCCAAAAAGTCAACATTTGCCAAAACTCCAAATTCTTGATTTTTGTGAACTTCAACCTTCTTCCATGATCAAATAAAGATCATATACACTCAAAATGATGAAGATCAACCATTGGTTGGGTCATTGGGGCCTCAGATGCCCTGATTTTGCACTGACTTGTCCAGAAAGTCAACCCTTGATCAGATGACTTCCCCATGGAATTTCTTCATGAAAATTGATATGCATACTCCCTATACCATATAGAGACCAATGGAAACAAGAATGACCAAAAAATTTGGTGTTATGGCCTCTGAAACCAAAACCCTAATTTTCAGTCAACTGTGCAGTCAAACCTGGCTCTGCATCCATACAAACCCTAGTTCTTGTGATTCTTTTGAAATTTTGACTTTGAGAGGATGTATTATGATGATTGGACACACATAGATCCCTTTGAAGTGATGGGTGGCCTTTGGAGTAGCTCAAAAGGCTCTTGGATTGCTCAGATCACAAACCCTGGGTGCAGATGACTTAGAAACTATGCAGTGAATCAAAAGTGAGATGTGAGATGATATGATTGTGTATATGCATATGAGAATGATCACAAGCCATGGTGTGAATAGGTGAGGGCAAATTTGGGGTGTTTACACTCGTACTCTGGAAGATAAGAGGACTCAGGACAAGATTGAGCAGTTGGAGGCTAGTGCAAAAGAACAACAGGAAGCCCTGCTGGCAGCCCAGAGGGAGATCTCAGAGTTGAAGATTAGAGCTGGTGTGAAGAGGTCAAAGGACCAGAGTCAACACAAGAAGCTAACTGCAGCTGTTACTACCAGGAATCTCACAGAGCATCCAGCTGATCCTGTGACTGAAGCACTTCTCAAGGAAGTTCGGGAGGATGAGTTTGGTCTTGGTGTCTGACTTTTGCTTGTTGTTGTTTCATGTACTTTTATTTCTTATGTTGTATTTTTGACCCCTCAGAGGGCATTATTTGTAAGAAACAAACTATGTATCAGTTTCCCTTTTTTGTAATATATGTGTTGGTTTGTTTTATCTGAATTCTTCAAGCAACATCACAAGCATCTTCCTCAGGGGTCTGGAAAGGTCAAAACCAAGTGCCAAGCCGGATACCTTGGAGACAAATAAGCATTCTGCATTGCATGCTAACCTTTGTTTGTTTTGTAGGTTTGTTTTGTTTTTTTTACTAACTCTGTTGTGATCTCAGGAACTATTGCTCGACGTCAGGTATTCCCACTCAACCGTCCACACAGATATCCAACCCGCAACAACCTTCCGGGTATACAGATGGACCAGGTACAACAGGACCTTACAGAGGTCAGGAACCAAATGGCCAATGAGAGATTGGAAATGAGGAATCAGATGACACAATTTATGGAGGTGATGAATGGATTGGCACAGAGCCAAGAGAGATTAAGAGCCTTGGTAGAGAGGCAGACACAGGAAGATCCCCATCTAGGGACTAGTGGGACAAGCAACAATGAGAGGGTTCAGCCTCATATCAATCCACCTGTATTTGGACCCCACCTTCACCCAGAAATCAACATCCCTGCTAATGTTCAAGGGAATGCTACCACAGGCAGAGTGCTGCAGGAAGACCCCCAAGAAGATCAGTTCACAGTGATGGGAGCTGGGGAAGAAGCCTATGACAGAAGACTAGATGAAATTGCTGAAAAATTAAGGTCCTTGGAGTCTCAAAACTCCTTGGGTTTTGATGTTATGGACATGGGCTTAGTGGACGGGGTCAGGATTCCCCATAAGTTTAAACCACCATGTTTTGAGAAGTACAACGGGACTTCCTGTCCACGGACCCACTTACAATCCTTCCTGGGGAGGCTGAAGGCATATACCATGGATGAGAAGCTATGGATGTTTTATTTCGAGGATAGCTTGACAGGAGCTTCAAGGGAATGGTACTCTCATCTGACCAGAGCAACCATCAGATGTTGGAAAGACTTGGAAGAGGCCTTCATTAGACAATACCAGTATAATTCGGATATGGCTCCCAACAGGACACTCCTGATGGGAATGTCACAATCATCCAGAGAAAGCTTCCGGGAATACGCCCAGAGGTGGAGACAGCTTGCTGCTGCTGTCCAGCCACCCATGTCAGAGAGGGAGATGGCTGATATGTTTATGAACACCCTCCAAGGAACATACATTGACAGGCTAGCTGCCTTTTCTTCTACCAGCTTTGCGGATGTAGTTATAGCTGGAGAAAGAATTGAGAGCCTATTGAAGATGGGAAAAATTTCTGACAACGGTGCCAGCTCATCCAGCAACACAAGGAAGCCTTTTGTGGGCCCAAGAAGAACTGGTGAGAGCAATGCTATCCATGCCAGCAGAGGCAGACCCCAATATGTCCATAGGTCTGTGGCAGCAGTCACCATTCCCGCTCCAATTCATCCACAACCAGCTTATCATCCACAGCAACAAAATTATCAGCAACAAATTCAGTATCCTCCTCAGAGAAACTACAACAACACCAGCAACAACAATCAGCAAAGACCGTTTCAACAGAGACCTTCTCAGGCCAATAGGGTAATTGATCCGATCCCTATGCCCTATGCCACATTACTGCCACAACTCCTAAAGCTCAACCTGGTCGAGCTAAGGACGTTGGCACCTCCAGATCCTGCCAGTCTACCCAGAAATTATGACGCCAGCGCCAGATGTGCTTTTCATTCGAATGCACCTGGCCATAGTACAGAGAAGTGCAGAGCTTTGCACATGAAGGTACAGGACTTGGTAGACTCTAAGGCTCTAAACTTTGCACCACCACCAAATGTTAACAAGAACCCCATGCCAAACCATGGTGGCCCCAGAATCAATGCTATTGAAGAAGACAAGCCGTCTTACTTGATAACCAGTGTGGGTCAGATTCGGACACCCTTGGTAGAGATTAAAGCTCAACTCCTTGAATGTCAAATATTCCCAGGATATGAGCTAGGGTGTGCTTATTGCAACATTTCGGTGAATGGTTGCGATAACTTGAGAGATGGCATAGATGGTCTCATCCAGAGTGGCCTGCTTCAAATCACAACATCAATACCTACCAATCCGGCAATCTCCTTAACAGCAATTCCAGAATTATCTACAACTGCAACAACCATTGTTCCAAACAACTCTTCAGTTTCATCAACAAATGCTTCATCTGTTACTTCAACGGACCAAATATCAGCAAACATCCCTTCTACAACTTCAGCACCCCTTCATTCAGAATCTCCTACAACAACAGCACCTATCCATTCAACAGTGTCTCCTACAACTTCAACAGCAAATGTCTCAACGGTTACAATTTATTATGATCCTGAAAATGATTCTGCCTACAACTCACAAAACGCCACCCCTATCAGAGCACCAGTCACAATATACTATGATCCACATACTATCATAGTCCCTTCTGCAGCTGCCATCAGTCCAGTCACTATCACAGTGCCTGGGCCAGTGCCTTATGAAAGCAGTAATGCCATCCCTTGGCATTACGGCTCTGATCTATACTGCGAAGGACAGAAAATCACTTTTGAATCATCAACTTCTTCACCACAAATAGACAATGTGGGAGGAGGCGGAGGCTTCACTCGAAGCGGACGTCTCTTTGCCCCGCAAATTCAAAGACCCGCTGTTGAGGCAGAAGCTGCTGCCAAGGCAAAAGGGAAGAGTATGGTGCAAGAAGAACAAATTGTTAAGGAGGCTTTAAAAACACCTTTTGATCAAGAAGTTGATGAATTCATGAGAATCATCAAGAAAAGTGATTACAAAATAGTGGACCAGCTTCACCAGACACCTTCCAAGATCTCTATTCTATCATTGCTTATGTGCTCCGAGGCTCATCGGAACGCACTACTAAAAGTCTTGCACGCAGCTTATGTGCCAGAAGAGATCACAGTCAATCAGTTGGAAGCTGTGGTTGGGAATGTTAATGCTAGTAATGGACTAGGATTTACCAACACTGATTTGACTATGGAAGGCCGCAATCACAACAAGGCTTTGCACATTACCATGGAGTGTAAGGGTGCAGTTCTTTCTCATGTGCTGGTAGACACAGGATCATCCCTCAATGTCTTACCTAAAAAATCCCTTGTGAAGCTAGAATATGAAGGATTGGCATTACGTCCCAGCAACCTGGTAGTGAGAGCCTTTGACGGTTCTAAGAGATCAGTTCTGGGAGAAATTGAGTTGCCTATAACGATTGGCCCACAAACTTTCAAAACGACCTTCTACGTGATGGACATTCAGCCTGCCTACAGCTGTTTGTTGGGTAGACCATGGATTCATGCCGCTGGCGCAGTTACGTCTACCCTTCACCAGAAGTTAAAATTCGAGTGGGAGGGCCAAGTCGTTACTATTTGTGGGGAGGAAGATATTTTTGTTAGCCATCTGGCTACATACAAATACATTGAGATGGATGGGGAGATCCATGAAACGATGAGTCAAGGGTTTGAGGCCTTGAACATAAATGAAACATCTGCTGTACCTGGAACCTCAATGACATCTTATCAACAAGCCCGGGAGGTTGTTGAGGAAGGGACTGCCCAAGGCTGGGGCAAGTTGCTGCCTGTAGAGAAGAAGGAGGATAGATTTGGGTTGGGTTACAAACCAACTCAACAAGATCAAGCAGAGGCTGCTAAGGAGCCCAACTTTGTTAGTGGGGGGATGCTCACCCCTGATGCTGTCAACAATTTGGAAGACGAGGATGAAAGCGACCGCAACCTGGAGAGTTGGATACGTCCAAAGATCCCGGGGAGCAGTATCTCAAACTGGTCTTCCCAGGAAATTATAAGAGTTACTCCTGCAGAGTAATTATTATTTCCTGTATATTTTAAGCATGCATCAAGTCTTGCATCTTGCCCAAGATGACAAGACTCATTTTGTAATCGGGCCATCTGTAATTTTTGTGCAACAAGATTAATCAATGAAATATCAGACATCTTTTGCAAATGAGTCTCTTTCTTTTCCGCTCACTGTTTTTACATTTTTCTTTTTGTACAAAAAATAAATGGCAGTGTTTTCAAAATGTTAACTTTATTTCACTTTTCTAAAACAAGATTAAAATCAGTCACTAAAATGAACAAACTGAACCCTTGCAGAGAGTGCCTTCCAGACAGCACCGACAACAGCACGGCTTTGACTTCGTATGACTTTGACAATCCAATCAATCAAGCTGACGAAGGGGTTGAAGAAGAGTATGAGCTTCCTGAAGAGTTAGCCAGGTTGTTGAGACAAGAGGAAAGGGTTATCACTCCTCATCAGGAGGAGGTAGAAATGATCAATCTTGGTACAGCTGAAGACGTGAAAGAAGTTAAAATCGGGGCCTGCTTACAAGACTCAGTGAAGAGACAACTGATTGACCTGCTCCAAGAGTATGTGGACGTGTTTGCTTGGTCTTATCAAGATATGCCAGGGTTGGACACCGACATCGTTATGCACAAGCTGCCTTTAAGAGAAGAATGCCCACCGGTTAAATAGAAACTGCGCCGTACTCGCCCAGACATGGCAATGAAGATCAAAGAAGAGGTACAAAAGCAGTGGGACGCCGGGTTCCTTGCTGTGACTAGCTATCCGCCATGGGTTGCTAATATTGTGCCTGTGCCTAAGAAAGATGGCAAAGTAAGGATGTGTGTTGACTACCGGGATCTGAACAGAGCCAGCCCGAAGGATGATTTCCCACTACCTCACACTGATGTATTGGTGGATAATACGGCTCAGTTCTCGGTATTCTCCTTCATGGACGGATTTTCAGGATACAATCAGATTAAGATGTCACCTGAAGACATGGAGAAGACAACCTTCATCACACCCTGGGGCACGTTCTGTTACAAGGTAATGCCATTTGGACTGAAGAATGCTGGTGCAACATATCAACGGGCTATTCCACGATATGATCCATAAAGAAATCGAGTGTTATGTGGATGACATGATTGCCAAGTCCCTCACTGAAGAAGACCACCTGGTAAATCTGCTGAAGCTGTTCAAGCGTCTGAGGAAGTACCAACTGAAGTTGAACCCCAACAAGTGCACATTCGGGGTGCGATCGGGTAAGCTGCTAGGTTTTATTGTGAGTGAGAAAGGGATTGAAGTTGACCCTGATAAAGTCAAAGCCATTCAAGAAATGCCTGCACCGAAGTCTGAAAAAGAAGTTCGAGGGTTTCTAGGTAGATTGAACTACATCTCAAGGTTCATATCTCACCTTACAGCAACCTGTGAACCTTTGTTCAAATTGTTGAGAAAAGAACAGACGGTCAGGTGGAACGAAGATTGCCATAAGGCTTTTGACAAGATCAAGGAATACTTGCAAGAACCTCAAATCCTTATGCCTTCAGTTGAAGGAAGACCTCTAATCATGTACTTGACAGTATTAGAAGAGTCAATGGGGTGTGTGCTGGGCCAGCATGACGAGTCTGGTCGAAAAGAGTATGCAATATACTACCTAAGCAAAAAGTTTACCGACTGTGAACAATGTTATTCACTGCTCGAGAAAACTTGTTGTGCTTTAGCGTGGGCTGCTCGCCGACTAAGACAGTATATGTTGACCCACACTACTTTATTGATATCACAAATGGACCCAGTTAAGTACATATTTGAGAAGCCAGCACTTACCGGACGGGTTGCAAGATGGAAAATGATCCTCACAGAATATGACATCCAGTACACTTCTCAGAAAGCCATCAAGGGCAGTGTATTGTCTGAATATCTTGCTGAGCAACCTATTGATGATTACCAGCCTATGAGATTTGACTTCCCTGATGAAGACATCATGTTCATAAAAGCAAAAGATCATGAAGAGACTGTTCACACTGAAGGGCCTGACCCGGAAGAAGAATGGACTATGATGTTTGATGGGGCCGTTAATATGAATGGTCGTGGCGTTGGTGCAGTACTCATTACACCTAAAGGAGTTCACATGCCTTTCTCGGCAAAACTCACCTTTAACTGCACTAACAACGAAGCTGAATACGAAGCTTGCATTATGGGTCTTGAGGAAGCCATTGACCTCAGGATCAAAACTTTGACTGTATTCGGGGATTCAGCTCTGGTAGTTAATCAAACCAACGGCAAATGGTACACCCACCAAGATCATCTGATACCTTACAGGGATTATACAAGGAGGTTATTGACTTTCTTTACAACAGTCAAGCTTGAGTATATCCCTCGGGACGAGAATCAGTTCGCAGATGCTCTGGCTACCATTTCATCAATGATCAAAGTTCAAGCTGCCAACTTCGTACCTCAAATTTCAGTGTCCAGACTTGACAGACCAGCATATGTGTTCGCAGCAGATGTTGTCAAGGATGATAAGCCTTGGTTCCATGACATTAAGTGTTCTTGGAGGATCAAACATACCCACCTGGGGCATCTTCCAATGATAAGAAGACTTTGAGAAGGCTTACCGGTAGTTTCTTTCTGAACACTGATGGTTCCTTGTACAAAAGAAACTTTGATATGGTACTCCTCAGATGCGTTGATAAGACAGAAGCGGACTTGTTGATGCATGAAGTGCACGAAGGATCCTTTGGTACCCATGCTGGAGGGCATGCCATGGCTAAAAAGTTGCTAAGATCAGGTTATTACTGGATCACAATGGACGTCGACTGTTGTGCCTACGCCAGGAAATGCCATAAATGCCAGATTTATGCGGATAAGGTGCATGTGCCTCCCAATCCTTTTAATGTGATGTCTTCACCCTAGCATTCTATGTGGGGAATTGATATGATTGGTAAAATTGAAACGACTGCTTCGAATGGCCATAGATTCATCCTGGTTGCCATTGACTATTTTACCAAGTGGGTCGAAGCAGCTTCCTATGCTAATGTTACAAGGCAAGTGGTAGCCCGATTTCTGAAGAGAGATATCATCTGTCGATACGGAGTTCCTGAGCAAATCATTACTGATAATGGTTCCAACTTGAACAACAAAATGATGGCAGAGCTATGCCGGGACTTCAAAATTCAACACCACAATTCTTCTCCTTACAGGCCAAAGATGAACGGCGCTGTAGAAGCAGCTAACAAGAATATCAAGAAGATTGTGCAGAAGATGGTAGTCACTTACAAAGACTGGCATGAGATGCTACCATTTGCCTTGCATGGGTACCGCACGTCAATCAGAACATCCACTGGGGCAACACCGTATCAGCTTGTGTATGGTATGGAAGCAGTCCTACCTGTCGAAGTTGAATTACCCTCCCTACGGGTATTGTTGGATGTTAAGCTGAACGAAGCAGAGTGGGTCCGGTCCCGATACGAACAACTGAGTCTGATTGAAGAGAAAAGATTGGCTGCAATCTGTCATGGGCAGTTATATCAGAAAAGAATGAAGAAAGCCTTCGATCAGAAAGTCAGGCACCGAGAGTACCAAGTAGGAGATCTTGTGCTGAAGAGAATCCTCCCTCCTCATACAGACCACAGGGGAAAATGGACTCCAAATTATGAAGGACCATTCGTAGTAAAGAATGTTTTTTCTGGTGGAGCACTGATGCTCAGCACCATGGATGGTGAAGATTTCCCGTCCCCTATGAATTCAGATGCAGTTAAAAAATACTTCGCATAAAATGAACCGCTGGACATAAAAACAGAATGTAAGTCCAGGCAAAAATAGGGCATCCCGGCGAGTCAAAAACAGAATAAAAGACTCGGGCAAAAATAAGGTAAAATAAACAAAAAATGTACACCCGCTGAGTTGAAAAGCCGCGTTGGACAACTCAGGCAAAAAATGGGTATCCCGATGGATTGAAAACCCGAAAGGGCGATCCATGCAAAATAAGGGAATAAGCGAACAACTGCATGCTGAATTCGTCTGTATCGTTTACAATTTGGTAAGCTTCAAAAATGATCAAGCTTCTTTCAGAATCAACCGACTTCAGAAAGCAAGACGAGAAGAACGTCAAATGTCATACGAGTCATAGCAAAAGGGAAGCTTCTTGAAGCGTCGTCAACATGGCCAGCATTTTGTTTCTCAATTTGTAACAATCTCCTCATTTCAGGGGATATGTTTCTTTGATGTATCTTGCCAATTCAGGGCATTTGAATTAATAAAAACAGATTTTTCAGTTACACGATGTCTCGTACATTTTATTTGCAAAGAATGTCTGATATCTTTAAAATATTGATTGCATAAATACAAATGCTTCTCTTCTAAAAACTACGTGCTTGCGGGAAATATACTTACTCTCAGAAGTGTCTAAACTCCTATGACGGAATCCGGTAAGGGGTACCTCGGGATTACTTGTGCGTTTCTCTATCTTTGCAGGATTGCAGGTATCCGAAGCGCAACATGGGGCATGTAAGCTTCATCCCAGCAAGCTGGCAAATCAACACTCAGTCTCAGCACTCAAATTGTTTTCTCCCCAACTGAGTTGGCAGGCATCACTTCTCCAACAGGGCAGTACCAGAAGGTGCCCGTATCTCCAGCTGAGTTGCCAAGTATCCTCCTCGGCAGAAACTTCTAGGAAGATCTTTTAGTGATCTTTCTTCTTCCACAGCCGATTTGCCATCTATTATTCCTTCCCAGCCAAGTATTAAAGCCAGGGAACTATCTCCCCACAGAGTTTCAAATTCTATCCAGAAGAGCAACGCATGAAGGAATCACAACAGAGTGACGAAAGCTTCTACAAACCCCAGCTGGGTCCCCTCATTACCGAGGATGGGCCTATCAGTGACCTGTATCCCCAAGCAGATATCATCTTATCAGATCTACCAATGATCTCATCCCCAGCTGGGATGTCCATTTCAAGCAGATTGGCCAGAGATCTTCACAGCAACGGGATCCAAATCCCGGTTTGGTATCTTTGCATAATCATGGCATTCGCATCATATTCACCCACAAAGCGTAGCATTCCGTCTAATACGGAGCATTACGGCAAAAATCAAACGCGATGCATAATCATAAGCCATGTTCTGAATCAAACACTTGTGAATAATAACAATCCATCAATATACAGAATACCTCCCAGATTCCCCAGCAAACACAGTTGCCTTACATTCCCAAACACCAGTATATACTCCTTGTGGCACCCGTCCGTGTCATATCCCCAGCAGAAAGCCAAAGACATCCTCTTTGCACTCACATATACTTATACAATTCCTTGACGTTCGTCCATGTCATTCTCCCAGTGCAGTAACATAAACACTTTGTACATCAGATACTTGTTTATACTATACTCTTCTCCTTTTGACACTCGTCCGTATCAGAGTCTTAAGGATGCCCGTCCGCATCTTTAATCCATACACTGTGTCAAACACCTTTGTCTTCTTGAATATAGACACTCGTCCGTGTCTACTATTCCCCAGAAGAGTCCCTTCAGATTCAACACTCGTCCGTGTTCTCTGTTAACCAGTTGATACTCGTCCGTATCATCATCTCTGAACACGTGTCAGTATTTGTTTCTACCCGATACTCGTCCGTATCGTAGTCTTAGGGATGCTCGTCCGCATCTTTAATCTATACACAAACATCTAAACACTTATACCCTTTGTTTCTTGGACGTAAACACTCGTCCGTGTTTACTATTCCCCAGTAGATCGCCAACGAAGCAAATTTTCTCTTCTGAGACTCGTCCTGTGTCATAATAAACTTTGAGAGCAGCCGTCCCCTGCTAGATGGTCGTCCTCCACCTCTTGATGATCGTCCTTCATCATGCTCATCCGATGACCGTCCCCATCGTTGATTTTCTATCCGACATTCGTCCTATGTCGTGATATTTAGCATCCGTCCCCTGCTAGGTGGTCGTCCTCCACCTTTTGATGATCGTCCTTCATCATTTTATCCAATGGCCGTCCCCATTGTTGATCTGACATTCGTACTATGTCAAGACACACCTTGAGAGAAGCCGTCCCCTGCTAGGTGGTCGTCCTCCACCTCTTGATGATCATCCTTCATCATGCTCGTCCGATGGCCGTCCCCATTGTTGACCTTTTATCCGGCATTCGTCCTATGTCGCGATATTTTGGGCAGCCGTACCCTGCCAGGTGATCGTCCTTCACCTTAGATGATCGTCCCTCATCTTATCCCCAACAGAGCAGCCGTCCCCTGCTAGGTGATCGTCCTTCACCTTTGATGACCGTACCTCATCATCTGTTTATTTCATTTATTCTTTAACCCGATGGCCGTCCCCGTCGTGGTCCCTTTTCCTTTTCCTGATGATCGTCCTTCATCAGTTTAGCCCGATGGCCGTCCCCATCGTTGGTTACTTTACTTTATGAACTTGATGGTCGTCCCCGTCATGTTTCATTAATCCCCATAGAATCTTACAGCTTTGCTTGATGGCCGTCCCCATCATAATCCCTTTTATCCCCAGCATGTCGGCCGTCCCCGTCATCGCTTTATTTCCCGCACTTTTCAGCATGTCGGCCGTCCCCGTCATTGCTCTTTACCCAGCAGTCGTCCTCTGCTCGACAGTCGTCCTCCGTCGCTCACACTTTACAATATACTTTATTTTCCTTTACAATCTATGTCCCTTTTCTTCTTCATTTTTGTGAGTGCAAATTTTGGACTGTCTTTGGTATTCAACCACAAGTTATCTTGTTTGCCTGTTAAGCCGTTGCTTACATCCTGCACAGCTAACTCATGTTTGAATAGGGGCAGCTGTAAACAACCCAAATTTGCCCTCACCCATTCACACCATGGCTTGTGATCATTTCATATGCATAAACACAATCATAGCATCTCATATCCCATTTTTGATTCATTGCATTGGTTCAAAGTCATCTGCATCTAGGGTTTGTGATCTGAGCAATCCAAGAACTCCTTGAGCCACTCCAAAGGCCATCAATCACTTCAAAGGGGTCCATGCATGTTCAAGTATCATATTATATCCTCTCAAAGTCAAGAATTGCAAAGAATCACAAGAACTGGAAATGGTGTGGAGGCAGAGCCAGGCTTGACTGCACAGATGACCTAGAATTAGGGTTTTGGTTTCAAAGGCCATAACTCCAAATTTTTTGGTCATTCTTGTTTCTATTGGTCTCTATATGGTATAGGGAGTATGCATATCAATTTTCATGAATAAATTCCATGGGGAAGTCATCTGATCAAGAGTTGACTTTTCAAGCAAGTCAGTGCAAAATCAGGGCATCTGAGGCACCCAGTGACCCAACCAAAGGGTGTTCTTCATCATTTTGATTGTATATAATCTTTATTTGATCATGGAAGATGTTATAAGTTCACAAAATTGAATAATTTCAAGTCTTTTGCAAAGTTGACTTTTTGGGCAAGTTTGACTTTTAATGAAATTTCCATTTTAGGCAACTTTTTCAACCTTTACTTTTTGATTCAAAAAAGCTTCAAATGGAAAAACTTTGGTAATGAAAGTTGTAGAATGGATCATTCTCTTTTCAAAAAGTACAAGAACATGACCTAATTCATTTTGGATCAAAAGTTATGGCTTGCCAAAGTGGGCAAAAATCACAAAAATTCAAAGTTTCTACCAAAGAGGCATTTTGCAAAATGACTTGATCAAGTGTTCTAAAGTTATCAAATGCATTTCTAATCTTCATACAAGCATGTACCAAGACCTAAAAGTCAGTTTGCATCAAAGAAGCAACACATTTCATGCTTTGAATCTCAAGAATTCACAAAGAGACCAAATCTTGTGGAATTTGCAAAACACTACACAAACCATGATCAAGTTGCTGAATCACCTCATAAATCATTCCATGGCTCTCCCTAAACTCAGCTGAACTCATCCATGCTCCTATCCTAGCCTGCCACTTGCCCATACCTCCAAGTACAACTTGCTTGACTTTTTGCAATTTGAAGCCATACCAATCCCACAGTGACACAACCACTCTCTGCCCAATCCAGACTTTACAAACATATCCCAAGGCTTCATTTTCACAACACACACAAGGCTGAAACTTCCCACAAGACAGGATTCACAAAATCTCTCCAACTTGCATTTTCCTTCGAAACACTTTCCACAAGCCTCAAACACAAAACCAAACTTCATGAACAATCTCAACTCATTCCACTGATCACAAATCACCCATCACCATAGCCTGAAAGCCACAAAATCAAAAATACGATCACCACCTTCCCTTGAGCAGAACTTCTGCCATTTCAAAAACTAGCCATTCTCAAAGCTTCCTGAGTTTCATTTCATCATCAGAGGGTTCAAAGGAGTGGGTTTGCACCAAGAAACAGCCCAGAAAGCACAGGATCAGAAAGCTCCATCTCAGGTATAGCTCAAGAACAAATTTTCCAGAACTTCATTTTCTTGTTATAAATTGATTCTACATGTTATCCTGATCATCATGATGTGTTTGAAATTGAAAATGAGTGAAAAATGAGAATGTATTGATGTTCTGAAATTTCTCCCGTGAAAAATATTTGCTTCGATTTGCTTGATTCATGTAGTTTAAATTTTGTTTGATGGTTGATTTGTGTTCTAGGATGTTAGAGGATCATTTCCCTGTGTTTAATTTGAAGTGGGGTGGCTTGTGGTGAAACCTAGGGTTTTGGTTCGCCGGAGAAGACGACCGGAAGTCTTCTCCGGCCACCTGAGAACCATTAACCCTAATCAGTGTCATTAATTGATGTTTGAATTTGGTACGTTAGATGTGTTGACTTAGGCTGACTAGCGCGCGTTTGAGTGGCCAGGATGCATCCTCAGAAACCCTAATCTCCATTAATTTAATTAATCCCAATTAATTAGTTCATAAACTTAATTTAACCAGATTTGAATATAGACCATTGGATTACGCGCCAAGTCAACAAGTCCTTCCCCAGAATCAATCCTGGCCCTCCATTGCGCATACTTTCTTTTTATTTCATTTTTAATTCATTTCTTTTGTTTTATTTTGTACATTTATTTAAAAATAGCAAAACAATTTTAAAAATTCTGAAATTTTTTGTACACACTTTCATTAATTTTCAGAAACCAAAAACATTTTTATTTTTATTTTTATTTTTTGCATTAAAAAATATTTTTAAATCATTTAAAAGTTTATTTTTAATTAATTAATGAGAATTAATTAATTAAAAATACTTTTAGGTATTTAAAAATCACCAAAAAATTCATGAAACCTTCATAATCATTTAGAAACATTGTGCAACCCTCAAACAAAATTTATTTTTTGATCTTGATGTCTTTTGAGAATTTTTCATGGAATTAAAATCATTTCAAAGCATTATTTTGATCCAAACTCCAAAAAATCATTTCTGCCTAACCATTGAGAGTTGGACTTTGATTCTTTTTGCATTGCATTTTGTTTAGCATGTAGTTTGTGAGATTAAATTGGCATGATTTGATCTTACATTTTCAATTTGTTTGACATTCTTCTTGTTAAGGTACCCTAAAACCCTAGAAATCTTAGGAAATTCATAACTCTCATTAGGTTAAGAGTTAGAACCCCTCCTTTGGGCAGTGAGTTTGTATAGGATTAGGGTTCCTTTGAATGCATTTTCAATTTTTTATCTTGATGTTTGCTTCTGATTTTGGTTTTTGTTTGATGCATTGATCATAAACCCTAATTTGGGCTTCTTTTTGCATTCATTTTGTATTTGCATTCATACCTTGACTTGCCATGACATTTTATGCATCCATTTGATCCATTAGACATCTTAAGATATGTTGAAAGCATGTTTGATCATTGCATCATGTGTTTGCCATATTGTATGTCATTTGCATCTCATAACTTTTCATGTGTGTTCTTGGTTCTAAACTTGCTCCATTTGCATCCATAAGTTTGTATGATCATCCCCATGCCTTGTTTCATGTTTGCATCATCTCATAGCATCACTATCATCTCATATATGCTTCTGATTTTGGTTTGCATCATGCCATTCCATCTCATTTTGCATTGCATTGCATCTTTCTCACTAACTTTTTCAGGTGGTAAGTAACTTTGAGAAGTGAATTTGCCTTCACTTCTCACCATTTCTTTTCATCTCTTTCATGCATCCTTGCTGCATTTTGTTATGTGTTTGAGATTGAGCTTGCTCATTCTTCTTCTTCTCACTTTCTTCCTTCAAGTGACTTGACTTCCTAAATGAAGCAAGTTACTTTGCTTCTCCTGATCCTTTCATCTGCTTCCTGGTGGTTCCATTGAAGATTTCTCTTGTTAACCTCACAAACCTTAGGAACAACCAAGCATGACAATGATTAGGGTTTTGATTAGTCCCCCACTTAGTTTTTTACCTTTGTGTCTCTTTGAGTCTTCTCTTCTCATCTCATAATCAAGGACTAAACCCTAAAGGCTTTAAGGCTTTGTGATTAAGCTTATGCCTGCATCCTTCTATTAGGATGGAGTGTATAACTTTAATCCTAAGTGTTAAACCCTTAATGTGTTTAAATCATTTAATCAATTCACTTAATAATCATCAAGACATCAAGCTTGTAACTTGGGCCTTGCATCAGGGTTTTAATTCTTCCTTAAATGGTTAAGAAGGACTAACCCTAGTGTTAATGGACAAGTCCCCCTCAAGTTGTCTTACAAACCCTAAAAAACACTTCATCATCATACCATTATCTAGAATCCATCTAATAAAGGCCTTGTTTTGTCATGAGTTTAATCCCTAATCATGGATTAAGTTGAGGAGCTTTCCTCAGCTTAAACATTCTCATCTATTATCCTTCTATTAGGATGGTGTAATGAGTCTGTTTAATCCCTGATTATGGCTTAATCTCATTACTTAACACTAAACAAAAATCAAAAAACATCTAAATAATCACAAGTAGGTCAATGATCTTAATCCTACATCAAAGGTGATTAAGTGTGAGAAGCTGACTTCACACTTAAGGTATTCTCATTACCCCTAATCAGAGGGGAGATGTGATGAGTTTACTAAATCCATTGGTTTAGGCTTAAGCTCATTAACTTATGACAAACTTTCAAAAGCAATAAAAGACTGAAAACTCAAAAACAAACAATGATCGTCTCCTCCAGGATTCTTTTCTCATCATCTTCATTCACAAACGAGAACTTGCTTCTTCCGTCTAATGCAAGACAGTTTGCACCTGAGCCAGACAGGTCATACACTTGAGCATTGACAAGTAAGCAGTTCATCAGTCAATTCACCTTTCAGTCTCTTTGGGTCGAACTACGGTGTTCTGACTTCCTCATTGCACGAGAGGATACGTAGGCATAACTTAACAGTTATCGAACAAAAGTCTCTGTATATTCCCCCTCCTTCCAGCTTCATTCTTTTAAGCCTCATAGTCATGAGCATTTCACTCTTATCCTTACACTGACACTATATATATCACACTTTGCACCTCTTTTACACAGACACCTGTACATCTTTTTCCAGCTCTTTTGCTCACAAAATTGCACTGACACTACCCCTTTAAAACACAAATATTTTAAGCGTGGATCCCGTCGAGTACGACGGACAATCTGGGTGCTAATACCTTCCCAGGTTGTAACCAACCCCCTTTCTCAGTCTCTCTGGTTCGCAACCGTCTTATCCATCTTTTTCTAGGTCTATGCAGCAATGCCTTTCCTCCGGGATAAAAATGCCTAGCTGGCGACTCTTTTCATTTCCTGTGAGTTCAATCCTGTGTGTTCTCACATCCCCTTTTCGCCGACCGTTCGCGTCTGTACCCCATTTGACCCGGTGTCATCTGGTGGGAGCGACAAGTATCAACCAACTTTAGACTTCTCCAAAGCTGGCTATCTCACTACTTTCTAAAAGGCCAAGATGGGTCAATTAAGGTTGTAAAGGTAGTTAGTGTTAATGAAAACGTATGGCAGCCCCATATTATCCTTAACTTACTTGAGGAACATAAGCACCAACCAAGAAGTCACACTAATTATGGCCACCAGATCAACCATACCGGTATACGCCGTACAATTTCCTTGGTTTATTATTATTTACCTAAGGTACACTAGATCTGAGTTAGGATCTTTCACACAATAACCCCTTAAATATAAAGCAAGCAAAGCAAACAAGTAAGTGATCCTAATTCCTAAGGTAACCCCTCTTTAAGTATTCCCCGGCAGAGTCTCCAGTTCTGTAACACGGTGGGAGAACTGACTTTTTATTTATGTTGTGGATAGCAAGAGTCGCCACCGACTTTTATTTTATCCAATAGGAAAAGGGTATAAAAGAACAGGAAAGACCTTTTTTAAAATTCTAAGTTCGGGGGGTAGGTTATATAAAGGGAAGGTGTAAGCATCCTTTATATCCATGGTTATCCATGGGCTCTTAGTTACTTAGCTCACTTAATTGTTTAAACAATGTGTAATGTGTGTTTAGAAATTTTCATAAGTCTTTGTAATGATCCTCGTATGGATGTATACAAAGATTTTAAGTTTGAAAATTGTTTGAAAAAGTGTGGTGTGAATAAGAATTTTGAAATTTGAGCAAGTAACTAAGAACTACCTACCCTGGACTGGTATTTTGTATTCTTTTATTTCCTTTCAAGGGTAAGACTATCCCTACTATTAAGGAGTAGGTATTCATTACCTTGGATTTTGTTAAGGGACGGGCATAGGTTCATTGTATGTTCAATGAAGGCAACTTAATAGGGGTGTCTTTAGCAATTCGTAGGGACTATCATCATTTTTACCGAAGGGACTTGATCATTATATCATAGGCAACCTCGGAGGGACTATGATCTTTTAATCTGGAAGGGACAATGATGATTTATTTTAAAGGGACATTTGCTTAAGACACCCCCGCGTTCGAGGGACTTGTCCATATTAAAGGCAACCAAGAGAGGAACCCTAGGAAGTGCAGGTGGCGATCATAGAATGATCGACTTACGTGTGTGAGTGTTATTTTTCAAATATTTATCTTATTATTTTTATTATCTAAGCCCTTTTTTTATTTCATTAAATCTTGTCATGGCCTAAATTTACTAACCACACAATCAATATAGGATAATGGCAGGAATTTAAATGGCAAAAAATAAAATGGCAGAAAATAAATATCCTAACTATTACAACACCTTGGGACAGTTACATAATTATAATGGCGGAAAAATAAATAATGATAAAAAAAATTCAGAGTAGTAATAATAGGCAGGTAGTGAATATCACAAGAATGAATAAAAATAGAAAAAAGGTTTAGAGAAAAAGGTTTAGGGTTTAGAAGAAAAAAATTTAAGGTTAACAAAATATATTAAGGTTTGTGAAAAGCTTAAGGTTTATATATATATAAAAAATCGAATTAGTTAATTTTCTAATAAAAAAGATATATAAATAAATAATGGTAATAAAAAAATTTAGGATTAATTTTAGGTAAACAAAGAAGGTTTAAGAAAATTAGGGTTTTTATTTCAATAGATCTAATTATTAATTTACAACAAAAGAAATAATAACTAATATTATAAATTGATTATGAATTGATTTATAAAATAAGTAATTATAATATATAAAAAATTAAGAGGTTTAGAAAAAAAAATGAAATTAATTTAAAGGTTTAAGGTTAGTTAATTAGGAAATTAGAGAATTAAGGGGATTTGAGGATATTAGGAGAAATTAGGAAAAAGAAAGAAAAACCCATGTTTCTTTGTCAAAATGTCAAGACTAGGGTTTGAACCCTTGACCTTGCCTTCATCAGGCTCAACCTCAACCACTGGGCTGCGCGCCCTTTGTGAATATAAACCTACAAGACGTTAATATATGTGAAATCTGAAAAATAAATGAGACAAAAACAAAAAATGTCTGAGGCTTGGTTTGAACACACGCCCCCAAGGTACCAACATTGCATCCCTGCCACCAGACCACATGCGCGTTTATGATATATATGTGAAACAACTGAAATAAAAAATAAGATGACAATTTGAATATTCTGAATGGCGCCAAGACTTCATCTTCAACCTTTTACCTGCGAAAATTCCTGCACATATAGTTACGAAATTTCCTACGAATTTAGTTTCGCAGGTGAACCTATATTTTTCATATACATCATAAAACGTACAATTTCTTCTCAATAATAAGACCATTCAACTGCCCAGGATTCAAGGAGTCCAAATATGTCCTCAAAAGGTTTTTATATGGCCTGTATTGGAAAGTCCTAATTTAGGACGAAGAACCCTAGCCATGGCGTTTCTCATTACCTGCACTCAAAATTTAATTAAATGATCCAGACAGTACCTAAACATCATCACAAGCAATAATATCCGATCAAATCCAATTCATAATGCATGAAACATGTAAATCGAAAAGTCAAGAAAAACGACACAAAAACGAATTTGGTTCATGATAAATGATGATATTTTGATGATGATGATGATTGGAGTATGTTTGGGAAGCCTCAAGGAATGATTCTACATGTTTAAACCTTTTGTAAATAGCTTGAATGAAAAAAATCTGAATCTCACTTTTTCTTCATTTTTTTTGTTTCTATGTTCTTACCTTGCCTTTGAATCTGTCCCCTTATTCATGTGTCTTGTTGTGTATATGTAAGAGAATTTTTTAGGTCAAAAATATGGGCCTTGATATCATGGATTTGTCTTGCCTGGAGTTGAAGAAATCTCATCACCATAATTGTTCAAAAATCAAATATCCTCCTTCTATATTGATCTTGCACGAATTTGGATGTTTGAAATCATCTTAAATATCATATATTTCATTCCAAAATAAGTTATGAGATCAAATATTTTATTTTCATATTTTATTTCTATTAAAATTAAAAATCATCCAACTTTGACAATGCATAACTTCCTCAATTTTGATGCTATGAAGGTGTTATAGGACTTTTTAGAAAGCTTAGAGTGTCCTATAACCAACCATTTGGGTTCTAAGTCCATATCATTTACCATTTTTAAATCAAGAGCTTTGGAAAATGTTGACTTTTTGTTGACTTTCAAAAAGACCTATAATGTTTTAGCTCATACCTTCCAAATGAAGCATTTTTAGGCTTGGCTTGTGAGACACAAAGTTGTAGAGAATTAAATTTCCTTCAAAATTATATTTGGATGGGAAAATTTTTATGAAGTATGTGAAAGTTATGGCTGGTCAAAGTTCAATTGACTTTTCCTATGAAAACCCTAATTTAGAAACTTCTTGATTCTTGATGATCTAAGGTTTCCTTGATGAATCATGATCAATTCTTGATCAAATGATGAATTTTACTTCATAATCTTGATGTTGACTAAAAATATTGAGGTTTGACTTTGAGTTGACCAAAGTTGACCTCAGTTGACTTTTTGACCAAGTTAACTGATTTTCAGGTATCTAAGCATCTGACTGACCAAACTTGTTGGGAAAGCTTTGAAACTTGACATGAGGATTCTTTAAGATGTATGGGATGTCATTAAATCCATTTGAGTCCTTGGAAATCCAATTTGCTTGAGGAAACTCAAAACCCTAGTTCTAAGATTCATTGTTCAGGAGGAGGCTTTGTCTGGTGAAACCTTCAATCCTTTTGACCAATTGAGAATCATGTGACTATTAAGAGACCTCTTGAGACACATGGTCTTGAATGTGGGAGGGAAAATTTTGGGGTACAACAGAGTGCAACCACTTGGCATTGGACCAAGGGTTCGCGAACTAAAACAAGATCTAAACTAGTCCCTAAGGGTGCTCCTAGAGATCTAAACGATAAATGCGGAAAATAAAATGCGTACAAGGTAATGGGGGAGGGATACAAAATAAATTACACGGGATTACATGAAATAAAAGGTCTCGTTGTATTTTTCCCAAGAGGAAATGTGTGTGCAGTGTACTAAACTATTCAGAGGCGTTGGACCTTGAATTTAAATTGGAAGCGGCGAAATGTAGCTCTTTAACTACCTTAGAACTGATTCAATGTTTAGAACTGTTCTATGAGGAGTTGAGCGTTTATTTATATTGAAATTCTAAAATAAAGTAAATTGAATAAAGTGAAATAAAATAAAATGGCCTCATCATTTAATCGAGAATTCAAGTCGGCTTGCGACGAATCTCAAGATATTAGATGCTCATCGACCATAAATTAAAATAAAGTGATTAAATAAAATAAACTAAACTAAATGGCCTCATATTGATTAAACTTTCCAATTTAATGAATCGAATATAATTTGACTGTTTAATATATCATCGGCACTCTAAAATAATATATATATATATATATATATATATATATATATATATATATATATATATATATATATATAGAAAAAGACAATATTAACATATATCTTTTAGATTTTTTTTTAAAGAAAAACAAAGAAGGAAATATAAGTTGACAAAAATGATTATAGAAATTAAAATAAAAGAAATAAATAAGATAAACATGAAAAAAAAATCACTAACTTTTGTGAAAATAAACAAACAAAATAATAAAAATTAAAAGTAAAATAGAGAAAGGGTGCAGCGTTTAGATCTGGTATGTAAATAGAAATGCAACGGGTCATAGGCTTAGAAGCCCAGCAGAACTCACAACAAAACTATATAAAATAAAATAATTATAAAAAAAACCGGAAAAGAGAAAGATCAGTGAGGTGGCGTGGATTTGTGTGTAGTTAGCATCAAGAAACAAGTGATGGGCCTTAAAGCTTTAAATCCAAAGAAAAAAAATAAATCAGATTTATATAGAAAATAAAAACAAAAGAAAATGAAAATAAACTACAAATCTATATACTATACCTAACAATCCAGAGAGAAAACAGGGTTTTTAAAGAGTGGTTTAGACGATATAACCCAAAAACGATCAGGAAAAAAAAAGCCAACCTGTCTTTCTCAAATCTCTATGCGGTTCACCCTCTCAGATTATCTCAGATGGGTTCACAGATTCACGGTGGTCTCACGGTCAAGGCTCTCTCAATCTCGCGATTTCTCGCGCAAAGATCTCAAACGCGGTTCTGACAGTGGATTCAGTGTGTTTTCAACTCTCAGATCGTATTCTCGTTCTCACTCGTGATTCAGTTTTTGGCTTGAACGGCTTCTGGATTTTTTATTTTTTTGGCAGATTTAATTGGTGGTGGCGACGAAAAAAAATGAAGGTGATTTTGGTTCGCGTGCTTTCTGGATTTTTGGTGTTTTCGGTTTATTTTTGGTGAAAGTTTGTGGTGAAATTGTGGATTCGATTTGTGTTCTCTGTGTTTCGAGTTTTCTGCAATCTGGTTTTGTGTGTTTTTGGGTTTTGTGGTGGAGAATATTTTAAAAAATGAAGGTGATGGTGGGTTTTCGGATATGAGTTGTGCGAAGGTGTGGTTCTCACGGTTTTATGGCTCACTCGTGGGTTTGTGTTTAGGATCTCACTCGTTTCTAAGTTTTGTTTAGTTTCAGTTTCTTTTGTTTTTTAAGCATAAATCTCTCACGATTCCGTTTTGATTTTGTGGTTGGTGATATGATTTGATGAGGAGATTTGTTACAAGTTTGTGGTTGTTTGGTATTTGAACGGGTTTGTGATTCACTATTCTTGAAAAATGATTGATGATTGGATTCGGTTTTGTCATGAACAGAGTGGTTTGAAGGTTTACGGTTTGTGAGTGTGAGAGGTAAGAGGAAGATTATTTGAAGAGTTTTTTTTTTGTATTTATGAAGCTTCTTTGTATTGGATTTCTGCAGGGTGTTTAGAGGCTGATCCAAGCTTGTTTTTTGCTGTGAATGAAGGGTTGGTCTTATAGGTGAGATTATGGAGGGTATATTGGGAAGCATTGGGGAGAAAGTAAGGAATATTTTAGAAGAATATGTTATGAGGTTTGTTGGAATTTGTTACGTGTGAATGGCTTGTGTTGTGGGTGGAATGCGTAGTGGGAAGGTGGTGTGAATTGCTAAAGAAGTTTTATTTGATGGGTTTGGAATTTTGAAGTGGGGTCACTTGTGGTGGTGTGATTGAAACAAATTATGCGTTTTTTTTGGTGATATTCTATTTTTTTTTGTGGAATGGTAATACATGACATGCTGAAGAATTGTGATAACATAATAATAATTATTATTATTATAATAATAATAATAATAATAATAATAATAATAATAGAAATTGGAAATAAAAATAAAATAAAAGGTAATAATAAATTATAATAATAATAATACAAATGAAGTTTTCTTGTAATTTTTTTTTACATATTTTCTTGTAATTTTTGTGTAAATAATTAAAAAATGGTGATAAAAATGATAATTATAAAAAGGAAAATATAAATGAATTTTTTTTTAATTTGAATTGAAAATAAAAAGGAAAAGATAATGATCATGAATTGGACCTCCGCCAATTTCATCACCACACACACTGAGAAACTCAAATGAAACCCGATTTTTCCCACAAACCCCGAACTCGAAAAGAAACGACATATTTTTGGATTTTTTTCGAATAATGGTTAGACAGAAAATAAAATGGTACATCGGTAGGACAAATTTGGGGTATGAAAGTGGGGCACAAAACATCATTAATATCAACATGTCAGGACTATTCAGGAACTCCGTAAGGATACAATCGGATCAAGCCCTGCCTTGGGAGAGACAAGTTACATACATCCAAACTTTACCATCCATGGAATCACTATTGATATCCTTTCTTTGTTCACATATCAAAAGAAAAAATGTTTTTATAATCTTCAAAGATTAAATTTATTAAATTTGTTTCAAAAATCATCATTAACAATAAATTGAAATTTTGTAAACAAAAGCAATATAAAGAATTGCAAACAATTGGATAAAAGCTCAAATTCATTGATAGAATGGTAGTCATCAAATGGCATGACTCCATGGACCATTACAAGTTTGAAAAATGGTAAATACGTGGAAAAGGGCTACATTGAAATACAATGATCACTATTCTTCCTATCAACTTTAAACTCCACTGTGTCCGAAACTTCAGTCAAGTATGAGTGAATAGGAATCTTTGATGAGCAATTCTTATGAGTGATAGAATTTGAAATCCTCAGTTATTACAAGTGATCCAGTCTGTCGATGCAGTCACTTGCCATGATCCCTAACTTTTGCCTAGATTGCCCTTTCGGGTTTTCAATCTACCGAGATAATTATTTCTGTTTATGTCTCTAATTTTTGCTTGGACCGCCCTTTCGGGTTTTCAATCCACTGAGACGCTCATTTTTGCCTAAGTTTCCCTTTCAGGTTTTCAACTTAGTAAGTTGTTCTTTTATTTTTTTTAGGCGAAGTATTTCTTGACTGCATCCGCATTCACAAGAAAAGTGATCTCCTCACCATCCATAGTTGCAAGAAATAATGAACCGCCAGAGAAGGCTTTCTTAACAACATATGGGCCATCATAGTTCGGAGTCCACTTTCCCCGAGAATCTGTAATGAAAGACTGGATCTTTTTTAGCACGAGGTCGCCTTCTCTAAATACACGAGGTTTGACCTTCTTGTCAAAATCTTTCTTCATTCTTTGCTGGTACAACTGACCATGACACAAAGTTGTTAATCTCTTTTCCTCAATCAAATTCAACTGATCAAATCTACTCTGACACCATTCAGCCTCAGTCAACTTGGGTTCCATCAGAACTCTCATTGATGGGATCTCAACCTCGACGAGGAGCACTGCTTATGTACCATAAACAAGTGAGAAAGGGGTTGCCCCTGTTGAAGTGCATACAGATGTACGATACCCATGTAAAGAAAAAGGGAGCATTTCATGTCAATCCTTATATGTCACAACCATCTTCTGAATGATCTTCTTGATGTTCTTATTCGCAACTTCAACAACCCCATTCATCTTCGGTCTATAAGGAGAAGAATTATGGTGTTGAATCTTCAATTTTTCACAAAGTTCTTTCATCATCTTATTATTCAAGTTCGAACCATTATCAGTAATAATTCTATTCGGAACACCATATCTTCAGATAATGTTATTCTTAATAAACCGAACCACAACTTGCTTGGTCACATTAGCATATGATGCCGCTTCCACCCACTTGGTGAAGTAGTCAATTGCCACAAGAATAAAACGATGTCCATTCGAAGCCTTGGGTTCAATCATACCAATCATATCAATTCCCTACATAGAGAATGGCCATGGGGGAAGAAATCACATTGAGATGAGTTGGTGGCACATGAATCTTATCAGCATACACTTGGCACTTATGGCACTTTTTCACATACTTGCAACAATCAGATTCCATTATCAGCCAATAGTAACCTGCTCTCAACATCTTTTTAGCCATTGCATACCCATTAGTATGAGTAAAAAAAGATCCTTCATGAATTTCTTTCATTAACATGTCTGCTTCGTGTCTATTCACGCATCTGAGTAAGACTATGTCAAAATTCCTCTTATAAAGCACATTTCCATTCAGGAAGAAATTTCCTGCCAATCTCCTCAAAGTCCTCTTATCTTTATCGGATGCCCCAAGTGGGTATTCCTAACTCTGGAGAAAAAATTTAATATCATGATACCAAGGTTTGTCATCATGGACCTCTTCAACTGCAAACACATGAGATGATCTCTCAAGCCGCATTACTCTGATCATGGAAACGTCATTCCACTGGTGCACCTTTATCATAGAAGTTATAGTTGCCAAAGCATCTGCCATCTGATTTTCATCACGAGGTACATAATGAAACTCAACTTTAGTGAAGAAAGTTGATATCCTTATGGCATAATCTCTATAAGGGATCAAGTGGGGTTGATGAGTTACCCACTTACCCTTGATCTGATTGATTACCAAGGCGGAATCTCCATACATATCAAGATGCTTAATCCTCAAATCAATAGCTTCCTCAAGACCCATAATACATGCTTCATACTCAACTTCATTATTGGTACAAGGGAAATTCAACCTTGCAGCAAAAGGAATATGTGAACCATGGGGAGTAATGATCATTGCCCCAATTCCTCTTCCACGTGCATTTACAGCACCATCAAAAACTAAACCCCATCGAGACCCAGGCTCCGGCCCTTCCTCAATCAAAGGTTCATCACAATCTTTCATTTTCAAATACATTACATCCTCATCTGGAAAATCAAACTTGATAGGCTGGTAATCATCAATCGGTTGATGTGCCAAATGGTCAACCAAGATACTACCTTTTATAGATTTTTGAGTTCGATACTCAATATCATATTCTGACAATAACATTTACCAACGAGCAATCCTCCCAGTCAAAGCAGGCTTTTCAAAGATATACTTAATTGGATCCATTTTAGAGATCAACCAAGTTGTATGATTTAGCATATACTGGCGAAGACGCTTTGCAGCCCAAGCTAAGGCACAACAAGTTTTTTCAAGCATGGAGTACCGAGACTCACAATCAGTGAATTTCTTACTCAAGTAGTAAATTGCATATTCTTTTCTTCCAGGTTCATCTTGCTCACCAAGCACACAACCCATGGAATCTTCCAACATAGTCAAGTACACAATCAACGGTCTACCTTCCACCGGAGGAGACAAGATAGGAGGTTCAAGAAGATATTCTTTGATACTTTCAAATACCTTCTAACAATCATCTGTCCAGATACAACCTTGGTCTTTCCGAAGAAACTTGAAGATCGGAGTACATGTGGCAGTCATGTGAGAGATAAACCTCAAAATATAATTCAATCGGCCCAAGAATCCTCTTACTTGCTTTTCAGTTCTTGGAGCAGGCATTTCCCGAATAGCTTTCACTTTATCAGGATCAACTTCAATGCCTCTTTGGCTGACAATGAAACCTAACAACTTTCCAGAACGTACACCAAACGTGCACTTGTTCGGATTAAAACGAAGCTTAAACTTCCTTAACCTTTGAAACAACTTCAGAAAATGTTCAACATGATCCTCTTCAGTCCTCCACTTAGCGATCATATCATCCATTTGTGGAACTAAAGAAAATGTTGACAACTGCTCAGGTGTTGGTTTTGCCAAATCCTAATGAGTCCTTTGTGGTTTATTGTGATGATTCCAAGATGGGTCTTAGTGGAGTTTTGATGAAAAATGATAAAGTGGTTGCTTATGCTTCTAGACAGTTAAGAGTTCACGAGAGAAATTACCATACTCACGACTTAGATTTGGTTGTTGTGGTATTTGTGCTTAAGATTTGGAGGCACTGTTTGTTTGGTTCGAAATTTGAGGTATTCAGTGAAAATAAAAGTTTGAAGTACTTATTTGATCAGAAAGAGTTAAATATGAGGCAGAGGAGGTGGCTTGAATTATTAAAGGATTTTGAGTTCAATTTGAATTACCATCCTGGTAAGGCAAATGTGGTGGTTGATGCTTTGAGTAGGAAGTCGTTGCATATTTCGATGCTTATGGTGAGAGAACTTGAAATGATTGAGCAATTCAGAGACATGAGTTTATTGTGCGAGACTACTACATATAGTGTGAAATTGGGTAGGTTAAAGCTGACTAGTGGAATTTTGGAAGAAATTCATGAGGGTCAGAAATATGAGTTGAAACTAGTTGATCAGTTGATGTTGGTTGATCAAGGTAAAACAAGTGAGTTCTGAATTGATGAAGATGGAGTTTTGAGATTTCGGGATAGAGTATGTGTTCTGGATGTTCCTGGAATTAAAAAGAGTATTTTAGAGGAAGGACATAGAAGTCGACTGAGTATTTATCCTGGCGCTACGAAGAAGTATCGTGATATGCGTAGATTGTTTTGGTGGCCAAGCATGAAAAGAGATATTGTTGAATTTGTGTATGTATGTTTGACATGCCAGAAGTCAAAGATTGAACATCAGAAATATTTAGGCATGATGCATCTGTTGAATGTTCCTGAGTGGAAATGGGATAGCATTTCCATGGATTTTGTGACTGGGTTATCGAATACTACAAGAGGTAATGACTCGATTTGGGTGATTGTGGATAGGTTAACTAAGTCAGTGAATTTCTTGCCGATGAAGATTAATCATTCTATGCAGAGGTTGACTGAGATTTATATTGATGAGATTGTGAAGTTGCACGGGGTACCTTCGAGTATTGTGTCGGATAGAGATATGCGGTTTACGTCAAGGTTTTGGAAGAGTTTACAAGATGCTTTGGGTACTAAGTTGAGGATGAGTTCTTCTTATCATCCGCAAATAGATGGTCAGACGGAAAGAACAATCCAATCTTTAGAAGATTTGTTGAGGGCTTGTATGCTGGATCAATGAGGATCTTATGATAGTCACTTGTCGTTGATTGAGTTTACATACAACAATAATTTTCATGCTAGTATTGGGATGGCTCCATATGAAGCGTTGTATGGTAGACATTGTCGAACTCCATTGTGTTGCTATAAGTCAGGAGAGAGTTTTGTACTTGGACCTGAGATTGTTCAAGAGACAACTGAGAAGATTAAGATGATTCGGGAAAATATGAAGACGTCGTAGAGTCGTCAGAAGAGTTACCATGATAAGAGAATAAAAGCACTTGAATTCCAAGATGGAGACCACGTGTTCTTAAGGGTTACTCTTATGACTAGTGTGGGATGAGCTTTGAAGTCTATAAAGCTCACTCCACATTTTTTGGTCCATATTATATTATGTAGAGGATAAGGGAGGTTGCCTATCGGGTGGCTCTACCACCGTCACTTTCAAATTTACATGATGTGTTTCATGTGTCACAGTTGAGGAAGTATATTCTGGATCCGACACATGTAATTCAAGTGGATGATGTTTAGGTGAGGGATAATCTGAAAATTGAAGCTTTTCCTGTGAGGATTGATGGTAGAGAATTGAAGCAACTACAAGGTAAAGAAATTGCCTTAGTGAAGGTATTGTGGGGTGGACCAGCTGGAGAGAGTTGGACCTGGGAGCGGGAAGATCAGATGAAGGAGTCATATCTGACTCTGTTTACTTCAGATAACTTTCGAGGACGGAAATTCTTAAAGTAGGGGAGAGTTGTAACACCCCGAAAATCTAAATGATTATTTGTTTATTTATTTAATTAATTTAGAAAGAATTTAGAGGTTTTGGTAAATTTGGAGAATTTTGGGAGTACAAGAGTATTTTTTAAAATAATATAAATAATTAGTGTAGTATTATACTATTATTATAATTCATAATAAAAATATATTAAGAAAGGGCAAGGTGGTAATAAACGGGAAAGAGTAAGGATAAGTTGGGAAAGTCATAAACTAGGATAATTATTCAAAGAAGTAGAATATGATCAGTTTCTGACATTCTCATGTTTTTGAAGAAGAAGAGCTCTGAAGAAAGGAAAAGAAGGAGAGGAAGCATAAGGTCTTGAAGTTGCTAGGAACCTTGGAGAAGAGGTTCAATCTACGGAAATATATAAGGTATGGGGAGTTTTCATATCTTATTATAGTTTTATAGGGTTTGGTTTAGGAATAGATTAGGCGATTGTAGATTGTTGATAAACTGTGGTGTTTGATGAATTAGAATGATTTAGAATATTATGTGTTATTATATATGGGCTATGTGAATAATTGATGCAATTTGATGTTGTATAAAATTGGTTTTTGGTGGTATTTGAGGTCAAAACACATCAGAAAAACATTTGGGGAAAATTGGGTTTTATCGCGCTCTAACACGGGTCGTGTCACACGACATGGACACCCGTGTCAGACTTCTATTTGGGAAGAAACATTTTTTTGACTTCAGTGTGCCTAACACAGGTAGTGTCACGCGACACGGCCACCCGTGTCAGACCACTGTGTTATGAAATTTAGTTGTGTTTTGATGACTTGGGTGTATGCCTCTAACAGGTGTCTGTTTTGGTGAGTTTTGATGATTCTTGAGGCCTTTTTGTGCCGATTTTTGTAGTCGATTTGGATGTTGATGTATGGATGATAAAACATGATTGTATGATAATTAAATGCTGAATATGAAATGAAATGATGCACATATTGATTTTTGGTGATTATGAGGAGTATAGCATCATAGCATTTCATAGGATATTTTGTTGGGGCTTCGGCCTATTGGTAGCTTCAATCCTATTGTGTGGATTGAAGTGATTTGGTGATTATGTTGTGCTCCCTTGTGGAGGGTTGAGGGCTAGTGTCCATTGCATGGAGAATATCGGTGCCACATGCATACTTTACATTTCATTATAGATGACATTGCATATTCATGAAGGGATTGTGTTTGTGATGTGCGGAATTTTGTTGATGATGCTCGATGTTGTTGTGCTTATTCTATTTAATTCCATGTTCTTATATTACTATAATGAAATATGACTTCTCACCCTGCCTGCTTGGAAATGTTGCCTCTTATGTGGGTAACTTGCAGATGATCAAGAGTAGTTTCTCCATATTAGAAGATTCAGTGTCTTGGAGCGTGTTTTTTTATTATTTTAGGAGTCGTTTGGAGTTTTGCCCTGCTCTATTTCATGTAACATCGGGTTGGGATTAGTTGTTGAACTTTTTTCCATTTTATGTTATGTGGAAAGATATTTTTAAATTATGATGATATTTCGGTTGAATATTTTATTTCAAGAAGTGAAATGTTGATTTGAATTATCATGTATGATTCCGCTGTGAAAATGCATATTTTGCTTATGTTGATTGCGTAACCCGTGTTACGGGACAGGACAATGAGGTGAATGTTGTTTTGAATAATGTGTGATGTAACACCCCAAATTCAATTATGAGTATTTGTGGCTTATTTGAGGATGTATGAATGAATGGACAATTGGTGGTTATGTGACTGATGCCTGGTGGTGAAATTATTTTAGTAATATTAATAATAGGAATAATCATGTAGTATTATTCGGATTATTGGTTATTATTTAAAATAATAGAAGTGGGAGTATGAATGTTATGTTGGTTATTTTGGAATATAAGAGTATTTTTATATAATAAGGATAAATAGTATTTTATTATACTATTTTATTATTATTATTATTATCGAAAATATATTAAAGAAAAGGGTAAGGTGGTCCTTTGGTGAAAATTATGAGGGTAAAGTGGGAAAAGACTTAACTGGGATAATTTTACCCAAATAGGAGAACACGATCAAAGTTCTCACTTATCGTATTCTTTTTGGTGAAGAGGAGCTTTGAGGAAAGGAAAAGAGGAAGGAGAAGCTCAGAGTCAGAAAGTTGCGAGGAACCTTGGATGAAGAGTATCAATCGGCGAAATTCTCTAAGGTATGGGGAGTCTTCATAATCTATTGTAATTGTATAAGAATTGGATTATGAATAGATTAGATTTGTAAGAAATTAGTGAGTTTAGGGGGTTTTGATTTAGGTTGAGTTTATGAGTAAAATCTTGATGAATTACAGTGATAAAAATGTGTTGAATCATATAATTGATTGTATAACTTGTTGTCTCGATGTTATTGTGTTTTGATTGATGCGTTAGAATGGTTTTGGGGTGGATTAATATGAATCCCATAGTGAAATTTGGGAGATTTGATGTTTGGAGTGCAGTCTGCATTGAGTAGCAGAGAGCTGGTGTAAAATGTGCGTTAACCGGTTAACACTATGGGTTAACCGGTTAACCATTGAAATTTTGGTGTTTTTCTGAAGTTGTGCAGGCGTTAACCGGTTAACGCTATGGGTTAACCGGTTAACACTGTTTGGATGACATATTTTAATTCTTGAAAAGTCCGTAACTTTCAAACCGTAAATCTGATTCGCATTCCGTTTGAAGCGTCGGAAAGAGCATAAACTGAACTTTAGTTTGATGAATAAAAATGAGAAAAATGCAATAGTTTTGATAAATGAATTTATGAAACAACCTTGTATTTACCTCATAATTTATCGGGTACGGGTCAATTCTTGATGTGTCAGAGTGGTTATAGAACCAGTGTTCAGGGTGTAATGTCATGATGATATATATGAGTATTTGATGATTGGTTTGTTGAACTGAGTTTTTATAAAAACGGATAGAATTACCTTATAATTTTACCGGTTTTGGGTTGAGTCTTGATGAGTTGAAGTGGTTAATGAACCAGAGTTTTGGTGTATTATCTTGGGTTGTTGATGAATGAAGGTTATAGGCGTACTATCATAATGATAAATATTATAAACATGATTTTATTATAAATCGATGATCAGTTATTATGGATTAAAAGGAGTTGTTTCTTATGTTGTTAAAAATTGATTTTTTATGATTATAAACACAATATTATTGTGAATTGGTGTTTTGTTGTTGATGTGTTGTCATGATGGAAGATATTATTTTACGATGATTATTTGATGAACATGAAATGAATGGTTATGTCTTGATGAGTTGAGATAGCTAATGAGATGAGGTTTCGGCGTATTTTCACGATGAAATTATATGACTATTTGATGTTTGAACTGTTAGATATGAAATGAATGATGCGCATTTGACTTCTCGATGAATATTTACGGTGTAACGCATCATTGCATTTCATGACATTCACGATGGGGCTTCGGCCTATTTTGTAGCTTCAATCCCATCGTGTGGATTGAAGTATCTCGATGATTTACGATGTGTTCCTTTGTGGAGGGTTGATGGTCATGTATCCATCTCACGATGAAAATGGTACCATATGCATATTGCATATCAGGATGTTAGAATTGTATATTCTGGATGAATTTCATGACTGTGTTGGTGTTGCTTGGATTTCATGATCGTGTTGTTGTTGTTGCTGAATTTTATAGTTGATGATGTCATGATATGTCGTACTAATTTATTTATGATTCTATATTCTGGTACGTTTATGATAAATTATGAATACTCACCCTGCCTGCTTGGAAATGTTGCCTCCTTCATGGGTAACTTGCAGATGTCGAAGAATAGTCCTGCAGTGCAATAGGAGTATTTTATGAGTCTCGGAGCATGCTTTAGTGTTTCTTAGAAGTGGTTCTGGTTTATGTGTCATGTTCTGTGTCATGTAACACTGGGATGGGTTTTCTTTTGCTAAACTGTTTTCAGTTACGTTATTATTTGGATAAATTTTTTCCCATTTTATGATGTTAAATTTAGGATGGTGAAAATTATGTTATGAAATAAACTAATAAAGTTTTGAGTTATGAAGTTTAAATTCTGATGCGAAATGATTTATGTTATTCTTGATAATGCTTAACCCGTGTGACGGGACAGGACACTGTTTGTGTTGAATTATAATGAAATGTGATACCCTTTCTCGATGATTACTCTGATATTATTTAAATATTTTGTTTTGGGGTAGAAGGGTGTTACATTAGTGGTATCAGAGCAGGTCGGTCTGTCCGGACAGTGTCGTTAATGTCGTTTATTTCCCTAGTGCGCGATATGTGTGTGAAACACTGTCGGCACTTGTTTGTTGGTTTCTAGTTGTTGTTTGCAGAGATTGGTTTGGAATTAAGTGGGGGAGAGGCTTGCTTCCGAAATGTTATTGGTATGAAGAAGTTGGTTCGAGTTGTGCAAGGTTGTGAAGACGATGTTGTTGTGGACCGGCAGGAGTTTGGACTACTGAATTCGTATCAGTCGGGTTAGAGAAGTGTGTATATTTTAGGTGGGAATTGTTTGAGAAGGAATATTTACTTTGATGGGAATGATAAGTTGACAGATCAAGTCGTTAGATTGTTTCGCTTTGAGTGTAGTTGGATTAAGCTGAGTAATTTTTGAAGTTGGAGTTAGAGTAAAATCCTTGGTAGAGTTTGGAAGAAAAGGAGGAGAGAGATTGAACTTATGTTCATCAATCTCAAAATTCTGGTTTTTGAAATCTTGGAGCAGCTGTCACGAGAAGTGGCATAACTTTTTGCTCGTGACTTGAAATGAAGCGGTTCTGGACTTCTTGGAAAGCTTACAGAATTTGCTACAGTTTACATATAAGATTTGCATTCGGGATGTTTGTGATAAGGAAGATAAGTGTGTTTTACTAGTCGGGTCTGCTGCTAATTTTGGAAAATTCTGCATACGAGAATTCTTGACCAGTCCCATTGCAAGGGGAATAACTTTTTACTCGTAAGCCGGATTTGAGTGATTCTTGAAGTTCTGAAATCTACACAAAATTATCTTCATGTTAGAATATATATTTTTGATTTGGAGGTCTTTATTGGAGAAGATAATTGCGTTCAAAATGGGGAGTGTTTTGCTGGAAATTTTAGGAAGATGAAATATTGAAAAATAATAAGATGTCGGTATTAGAGGGAATGCATAAGTATTTGGAGAATGCATAAATGTGTAATGAGGATGATTAAAGTTCTGATGTTAGATGATAGTAATGTTGAGAGGAAGATGGATGTTTGAATTGTGTTGTTAAGAATTATAATTTGAATGAAAGTCATGAATGGAAGAGAACCAAATTGGATTGTGCTTAATGTCGTAGTGACTCCGGTGTTATAAGAATATTTGAAGCAGTGTTATACAAGGGCATGTATGATGGATTGTGTATTGGATTTTGGATGTCTTGGTGAAATCGACTAAGTCAGAATTAAGGAAATTAAGGAGATGTTGATAACTCTTAGAGAGTTGGCGGGGAATTATGCCTACGGACTTTATACATAATGAAGTACGCTATTGTGTTGAGTAACGACTATTTATGCCGCTATTATGGTTGTCGGATATTTATTGACAAATTGAGGAACTGATCACCCTTAATCTATTGTTGATAATAGACGAAATCATAATTGAGGAATATATGCGTCATGCTAACTAGTATAGTATATGAGTTAAATCAGTTGAAGTCGAGCTGGGCATTTGAGTATTGTTTGAATTATCGATGAAGAATCATATATAAGAATGTTAGTCATATTTAAGAATGATGGTATGAAGTTACGTTATGAGTAAATAGTATTGTGGAAATTCGTAGTTAAACTCTGGATGATAAAATTATTGTTTGATGATGAATTAAGTGGCATGAGGCTTGGAGTTTCTTGAGATGATTCGAGGTTAAAGTATATGGGAAAGTAAGACCAAGATTGTCAAGAGTATAAGATTGAATTGAGTTCAAAGAATCAGACGAAGTGAGATTACAAGTGGGTTTATTAAAGCGTGATTTTGATTAGAACATGGAATTGTTTTGGTTGCGTTGGTTCGGATAAGAATTTATGAAAGGGTGTGTTAGTATGAGTAAGAATCGAGGATTCGATACATTTGATTAATTAGAAGCAAAGAAATATGAATTATCTTGTGGAAATTGTTGTATCAATGTATCTTATATTGTCATAATGATGTAGTGTGTTTAAGGTAATTTTTGAAGGATGTATTATTTAAGATGGTAAAGTTGTAGTTGTGTTGAGGGTAATTGGAAATTCATGAAGTATGTAAATATTTGTACAAATTTTGGAAGTTGTCGCAGTTGTATTTATGATTGAATGTTCGGAGGTGTTTCCTTATGAATTTAAGTTGGATCTATTCGGTAACTACAAGAGTAGAATACCTATTGAAACGAAATTCAGAAGAGTTAAGTCGAAAGTGTTATTGATGTGTTGGTTTAGTGATTAAAGAAGTTGGAAATAAACTTGGTAGTCCTGGAACTTTGCAGAGTAATCAGAGTGCGCAGCGAACGTGTGATGCGGTGTAGTCTTTTGTTTGCGAATGATGACGATGTTAATAGTCGATTGTTTTGATGTTGGAATTGTGTGTTCCTATGTTGTGATATTCTAACGTTTCCATCATTGAATTCTTGAGTTGGGTACTATCTTGTGTTGCGATGCTAGTTGTCAAGTGTATCACTTGTGTAATGTTCATATTGTTATTGTCGTTGATGCTATGAGTTATGGTTTGTATGATATGTGGAGCTGCCTTTCTGAGTTGAGAATTGATTAGTTGGATGGATTAAGTAGTTGAAATAGTTGAATCGGATATATTTTCGAGGGCGAAAATTCTTTAAGTGGGGGAGAGTTGTAACACCCCAAATTCGATTATGAGTATTTGTGGCTTATTTGAGGATATATGAATGAATGGACAATTGGTGGTTATGTGACTGATGTCTTGTGGTGAAATTATTTTAGTAATATTAATAATAGGAATAATCATGTAGTATTATTCGAATTATTGGTTATTATTTAAAATAATAGAAGTGGAAGTATGAATGTTATGTTGGTTATTTTGGAATATAAGAGTATTTTTATATAATAAGGATAAATAGTGTTTTATTATACTATTTTATTATTATTATTATTATTATCGAAAAATATATTAAAGAAAAGGGTAAGGTGGTCCTTTGGTGAAAATTATGAGGGTAAAGTGGGAAAAGACTTAACTGAGATAATTTTACCCAAATAGGAGAACACGATCAAAGTTCTCACTTATCGTATTCTTTTTGGTGAAGAGGAGCTTTGAGGAAAGGAAAAGAGGAAGGAGAAGCTCAGAGTCCGAAAGTTGCGAGGAACCTTGGATGAAGAGTATCAATCGGCGAAATTCTCTAAGGTATGCGGAGTCTTCATAATCTATTGTAATTGTATAAGAATTGGATTATGAATAGATTAGATTTGTAAGAGTTTAGTGAGTTTAGGGGTTTTTGATTTAGGTTGAGTTTATGAGTAAAATCTTGATGAATTAGAGTGATAAAAATGTGTTGAATCATATAATTGATTGTATAACTTGTTGTCTCGATGTTATTGTGTTTTGATTAATGCGTTAGAATGGTTTTGGGGTGGATTAATATGAATCCCGTAGTGAAATTTGGGAGTTTTGATATTTGGAGTGCAGTCTGCATTGAGTAGCAGAGAGCTGCTGTAAAACGTGCGTTAACCGGTTAACGCTATGGGTTAACCGGTTAACCATTGAAATTTTGGTGTTTTTCTGAAGTTGCGCAGGCGTTAACCGGTTAACGCTATGGGTTAACCGGTTAACACTGTTTGGATGAAAAATTTTAATTCTTGAAAAGTCCGTAACTTTCAAACCGTAAATCTGATTCGCATTCCGTTTGAAGCGTCGGAAAGAGCATAAACTGAACTTTAGTTTGATGAATAAAAATGAGAAAAATGCAATAGTTTTGATAAATGAATTTATGAAACAACCTTGTATTTACCTCATAATTTATCGGGTACGGGTCAATTCTTGATGTGTCAGAGTGGTTATAGAACCAGTGTTCAGGGTGTAATGTCATGATGATATATATGAGTATTTGATGATTGGTTTGCTGAACTGAGTTTTTATAAAAACGGATAGAATTACCTTATAATTTTACCGGTTTTGGGTTGAGTCTTGATGAGTTGAAGTGGTTAATGAACCAGAGTTTTGGTGTATTATCTTGGGTTGTTGACGAACGAAGGTTATAAGCGTACTATCATGATGATAAATATTATAAACATGATTTTATTATAAATCGATGATCAGTTATTATGGATTAAAAGGAGTTGTTTCTTATGTTGTTAAAAATTGATTTATTATGATTATAAACACAATATTATTGTGAATTGGTGTTTTGTTGTTGATGTGTTGTCATGACGGAAGATATTATTTTACGATGATTATTTGATGAACATGAAATGAATGGTTATGTCTTGATGAGTTGAGATAGCTAATGAGATGAGGTTTCGGTGTATTTTCACGATGAAATTATATGACTATTTGATGTTTGAACTGTTAGATATGAAATGAATGATGCGCATTTGACTTCTCGATGAATATTTACGGTGTAACGCATCATTGCATTTCATGACATTCACGATGGGGCTTCGGCCTATTTTGTAGCTTCAATCCCATCGTGTGGATTGAAGTATCTCGATGATTTACGATGTGCTCCTTTGTGGAGGGTTGATGGTCATGTATCCATCTCACGATGAAAATGGTACCACATGCATATTGCATATCAGGATGTTAGAATTGCATATTCTGGATGAATTTCATGACTGTGTTGGGGTTGCTTGGATTTCATGATCGTGTTGTTGTTGTTGCTGAATTTTATAGTTGATAATGTCATGATATGTCATGATATGCCTGCTTGGAAATGTTGCCTCTTTCATGGGTAACTTGCAGATGTCGAAGAATAGTCCTGTAGTGCAATAGGAGTATTTTATGAGTCTCGGAGCATGCTTTAGTGTTTCTTAGAAGTGGTTCTGGTTTATGTGTCATGTTCTGTGTCATGTAACACTGGGATGGGTTTTCTTTTGCTAAACTGTTTTCAGTTATGTTATTATTTGGATAAATTTTTTCCCATTTTATGATGTTAAATTTAGGATGGTGAAAATTATGTTATGAAATAAACTAATAAAGTTTTGAGTTATGAAGTTTAAATTCTGATGCGAAATGATTTATGTTATTCTTGATGATGCTTAACCCGTGTTACGGGACAGGACACTGTTTGTGTTGAATTATAATGAAATGTGATACCCTTTCTCGATGATTACTCTGATATTATTTAAATATTTTATTTTGGGGTAGAAGGGTGTTACATTAGTGGTATCAGAGCAGGTCGGTCTGTCCGGCCAGTGTCGTTAATGTCGTTTATTTCCCTAGTGCACGATATGTGTGTGAAACACTGTCGGAACTTGTTTGTTGGTTTCTAGTTGTTGTTTGCAGAGATTGGTTTGGAATTAAGTGGGGGAGAGGCTTGCTTCCGAAATGTTATTGGTATGAAGAAGTTGGTTCGAGTTGTGCAAGGTTGTGAAGACGATGTTGTTGTGGACCGGCAGGAGTTTGGACTACTGAATTCGTATCAGTCGGGTTAGAGAAGTGTGTATATTTTAGGTGGGAATTGTTTGAGAAGGAATATTTACTTTGATGGGAATGATAAGTTGACAGATCAAGTCGTTAGATTGTTTCTCTTTGAGTGTAGTTGGATTAAGCTGAGTAATTTTTGAAGTTGGAGTTAGAGTAAAATCCTTGGTAGAGTTTGGAAGAAAAGGAGGAGAGAGATTGAACTTATGTTCATCAATCTCAAAATTCTGGTTTTTGAAATCTTGGAGCAGCTGTCACGAGAAGTGGCATAACTTTTTGCTCGTGACTTGAAATGAAGCGGTTCTGGACTTCTTGGAAAGCTTACAGAATTTGCTACAGTTTACATATAAGATTTGCATTCGGGATTGTCGCTCCCGACAAATGAAAATGGATCATATGAAGGTACAGATGCGAACGGTCGGCGAAAGGGACAATGAGAACACACAGCCGTGGACTCACTGGAAAATGAATAGAGTCGCCAGCTAGGCATTTTTATCCCGGAGGAGAGGTAATGCTGCATAGACCTAGAAAAAGATGGATAAGACGGTTTGCGAACCAGAGAGACTGAGAAAGGGGGTTGGTTACAACCTGGGAAGGTATTAGCACCCAGATTGTCCGCCGTACTCGACGGGATCCACGCTTGAAAGATTTGTGTTTTAAAGGGGTAGTGTCAGTGCAATTTGTGTATAAAATAAGCTGGAAAAGGATGTTCAGGTGTCAGTGTAAAGTGTATAAGTGATATGAAGTATGAAAGTGTCAGTGTAAGAAAGGAGTGCAATGCTCAAGATCATGAGGCTAAAGAATAAAGCTAGAAAGAGGGGGAATATACAGAGACTTTTGTTCGATAACTGTTAAGTTATGCCTACGTATCCTCTCGTGCAATGAGGAAGTCAGAACACCGTAGTTCGACCCGAAGAGACTGAAAGATGAATTGACTTGTGAACTACTTACTTGTCTATGCTCAAGTGTATGATCTGTCTGGCACAGATGCAAACTGTCTTGCATTAGACGGAAGAAGCGAGTTCTCGTTTGTGAGTGAAGATGATGAGAGAAGAATCCCGGAGGAGACGATTATTGTTTGTTTTTGTATTTTCAGTCTTTTATTGCTTTTGGAAGTTTGTCATAAGTTAATGAGCTTAAACCTAAACCAATGGATTTAGTAAACTCATCACATCTTCCCTCTGATTAGGGGTAATGAGAATACCTTAAGTGTGAAGTCAGATTCTCACACTTAATCACCTTTGATGTAGGATTAAGATCATTAACCTACTTGTGATTATTTAGATGTTTTTGTGATTTTTGTTTAGTGTTGAGTAATGAGGTTAAGCCATAATCATGGATTAAACAGACTCATTACACCATCCTAAAAGAAGGATGATAGATGAGAATGTTTAAGCTGAGGAAAACTCCTCAACTTAATCCATGATTAGGGATCAAACCCATGACAAAACAAGCCTTTGATTAAGTGGATTTTATTTAATGGTATGATGATGAAGTGTTTTTTATGATTTGTAAGACAACTTGAGGGGGACTTGTCCATTAACACTAGGGTTAGTCCTTCTTAACCACTTAAGGAAGAATTAGAACCCTAATGCAAGGCCCAAGTTACAAGTGTGATGTCTTGATATTTATTAAGTGAATTGATTAAGAGGTTTAAACACATTAAGGGTTTAACACTTAGGATTAAAGTTATACACTCCATCCTAATAGAAGGATGCAGGCATAAGCTTAATCATAAAGCCTTAAAGCCTTTAGGGTTTAGTCCCTGATTATGAGGTGAGAAGAGAAGACTCAAAGAGACACAAAGGTGAAATCTAAGTGGGGAACTACTAAATATTCACATGCTCGGATGTTCCTAAGGTTTGTGAGGCTCACTATCCTAAAGAAGAAAGAAAGAAAAAAGAGAAAGTTGAAAGGAGAAACTCCATGGTGGCCTAAGCACACCTCCAGTTAAGAACGAAAAGAAGAAGATGAGAAAGAAGAATTAAGATGAATAAGAATGAAGAGATGAAAATGCTATATGAAGATGATGAACAATGCACAAATAGAGCCTACACCAGTAGGACTTCCAGATGCAACAACATGCGATAATTAAAATCGGTCCTCAGTTATACCTAACGGAGAAGGTCCGTTGCCTCTTCAATAAGCGCAAAAAGAAATCCAAAAATAATTACCAAGAAGATTCACACTATTTCAGTAAGACTCAAATGTTCCGCATCATAAAACTTTCAATGCTCAAACGGAATCAAACAAGATTTGTCAGACCAAATATCCAAAGGGTCCACCAAGATGAGTAATCGTGTCTAAGAAATCAACCACTAAATGCCACTACTTGCATCAAGAACTTCACGAACAAATAACAACAAGACCATCATCAAGGAATTTCCTCCATCATCGCCCTTAAGCATAAAGCCTACAAAACTCCAAACACAAACTAAAACCAAATATTAACCACAATCAAATTAAACAGAATTAAAATCATAAGCCAAATTAATATTAATAAACAAAATACAAATAAAACTCTAATAAAAAACTAAATCTAAATCTTAACCCATGAACTCAAAGAATAAAACTAAATAATTGTTTATTAGATGAAGTCTAAGAGAATAACAAAGAAAAGGCAAAATCAAAACATAAATAAAGGGAAGGGGGACGCAGACATGGGGGGTGCTCTTAGGAGTTCCAATGGGCTTGGCCCATGTCTGTCAATAATGGCCAAGGGAAATACCTGTCTTCAAAAAGAAAAAGGAAAAAAAAATAATACAAATAATCAGATTCAATTTAAAATAAAAATAAAAAGAAAAGAAAATTGAGACACGTTAATAATGAAATTGAGAAAACAAAGGTATCACAAAACAACACTCTTCAAACGCGATTCTAAAAAAAACCCAAACGCGATTCCCTCTTCTCAACACTGTGCGGCGCGGTAAAACCCTCATTGCCATCCTTCAGCCGTTGTTGCCTACTCCGCCGCCGTGCATGTTTCCTTCCTTCTCCCTTGTTTCTCACTCTGGCTTTCATCTCTGATAATCATAACTCCTCATCGGTGCAAGATCGCGGACAGAAGAAAACTTCACGTGGTGGCTCCGGCGATGTGACCTGTTCTTCTTCACACGAGCCTTCGGATCAAACTCGTAGCAAACCTGTTCTCTCTCCGATCTCGTTCTCCGATCATGGCTTCCTCTCAATCTTTTCCCTGGTTCCGATTCGGAGACCTTCTTCTTCTCTACTTCGGTGAGTTTGTTGTTAAGGGTCAAGAGAAGGTGATTGTGTTGTTGCGGTGAAGATTGAAGGAAGGTATCTGAGTTAGAAGTTGAGGGTTGAAGGTTTATGAAGAAGGTTGAAGGGTTTGGGCGGTGAAGTGACGAAGGTTGAAACAGGGAAAAAGAAATTGAATGTTGTCATTTTCGTTTTTGCAGGTGAAAGATTTTTGGGTTGTACTGTTGAGCGAAAATGAGAGATGGCGGTGGTGGTTGTTATTGGTTGTGTGAGTTCGGAAAAGTGAGAGTCGAAAATGAGATTGGGATTTTATGTTGTTGCTGAGTTTGGTTTAAGTGTTGATGTTGTAACAAGGTTGAAGAAGGAAGAATGTTCTGGCTAAAACAAAACAGGGTGAGTTCAGATTTTGGAGGAGGGTCGGAGGTTTTTTCGAGTGATGAAGGCGTGTTGAGGTTATGGCTATTGTTGTTGTGTGTGCCGTGGGGAACCTGCGTGACGGTCTGGATGAGTTGAAGAGAAGAGTTATTAGAGGTGTTTGTTGAGAAATGAAGAACAAGGTATGCAAAGATGTTGGTTGCACAGTAAGGAGTGGATTGTTATGATGGTGTTGATGAGTTCATGGAGAGGCGCCGTTTGCTGCAACATGTCCCCTGCTCTTCTGTTTTGAAACCAAACTTCCACTTGACGAGGACTCAGATTCAACTGTTTTGCGAGTGCAAGTTTTTGTTTTGGATTTAAGGTGGTGTGCTCTTTGAAGCTTTCTTCAAGAAAAGCTGATTGATCTTTAGAGAGTCTGAGTTTCTTCCGAGTTGACCCGTTTTCATCATCATCACTGGCTCTTTCAGCTTCACCTTCGTTTTCTCTCTTGTTTCTTCCTCCATAATCAGCATTGTTATTCCTCATGTTGAAATCCATTGGAAACGGAGAGACGGAACTGCTGGGTGATGACAGTGACGCGCCGTCGTCGAGATCCTCCGTCATGGCCGGAAAACGGTTTACATCCAGCTCCCTGACCGGTCCACATGGTTGGGTGAGCCATGGAATGGGAAGATGAGAAGAAGGGTGATGAGATCTAAGAACCGGAGTGAAAGGAAGAAGGTCTAGTTGAATAGGAGGATCTGAGGAACTTGTTTTTTTCCTCAGAGAAGAAAACTTGGCGGTAGTGGATCTTTGGTTGGTTTGTCAAGAAAAGAAAAAGGTAATTTTGGTGTGTCACCTAAGCTCAAAGCAAGTTCCATGTTGGTTGTTAGAAATGGAGAACAATGTTTGTGATATACTGTACTATGAAGTTGTTGTTGTGGTTGGTAATAGAGTTTGAGACAAAGTTTGCGGCTGCTACCTTTTTTTGCTGCTGAAATTGTTCTCCCTTTTGCCAACATGTTTCTTTTTTAGGGAACCGTGATATCTCCTTTAAACATCTAGGTCAACTTGTCTTTTCTATCTTTTGTTTAACATGGGCTTAACATGAGATTAAATGGGCTTATTGGTAACAAAGAATGATATAAAATAAAATGGTTAAGGAAAAATAAATAAATATGACTAATGGTTATATATAAATGGATAATAAGAATACTAATGGATATTTTAATAATAAAATGTGATTTAGAAAATGAAATGAATTAAAATAGTGAATGGATAAAAAATCAAAAAAATGAATATTGGAAATGATGGTTTTATGTGGATAAACGGATGTGAATAAATAGGGTAAGGAAAGGGTTTTAAAGAAAAAATGGAAATTTAAATGGTAAATACAACGAACGCGGACATGAATTTGGCTAGAAAATGGAACGAGATAGATATTTGAGATCAAGTTGAAAATTGAATTCTGAGAAGTCCGCATGGCCAAACTCAAACTTGCACCCTCTTTTTTTGTAAACCACTGATTGAATGAATACAACTACCACCAGAAACCCCATAACTGAAATAAACAACCTTCTGAATTAATCCTCCTCTTGACAACATAACTCCCAATCATCTTGAACAACCTGAATCAATCCTTAGGAAAATAAATCCGCAGATGGCCACAACTGAACTTGATGGGCCTTGATGAACTTGATTTCTGAAACAAACCCCACTGGAAACACTGCTTGACAACCTTGTAACTTAAAGAAGAAGAAAATACCCATGATGACGGGCCAGGTGAATCGTGAAATTCTCGAATATCACTTAATCAGGGAAATAAGCCCTAATATAGTGATAAAAGCAATAAGCATGATTCCATTGATGACTGCATAGCTGAAACCTTGAACTCTCTAATAATCCGTAGATAAAGATGTGAAACCCTAATCACCAGGAAATCTCGATCCCATGCCTTAGGAACTTATGCAAATGGTATGCAAAATGCGTATGAATGCAAAACGAAAAGCAGAAAAAGATACAAAAGCCAGAGGGCAAATTTAGGGTGTCTACAGCTGCCCCTATTCAAGCAACTGTTAATCTGAAAAGGATGAGAGCAACGGCTATTAAACGTTCAGGATAAACAGTGATTGAATACCCAAAAGACCCCGAAATTTGCACTCACAGAACGAGGAAGAAAAAGGGATATAGATCGCAAAGGAAAATAAAGTATATTGTAAAGTGTGGGCGACGGAGGACGACCGTCGAGCAGAGGACGACTGCTGGGTAAATAGCAATGACGGGGACGGCCGACATGCTGGGAAAAGTGTGCTAAGTAAAGCGATGACGGGGACGGCCGACATGCTGGGAATAAAAGGTAAAGCTAAGACGGGGACGGCCGACTAGCTGGAAAAAGTAAGATATCATGATGGGGACGGTTATCAAGACAAAGCTGTAAAATTCTCTGGAAATTGATGAATCATGACGGGGACGGCCATCAAGTTCATAAAGCAAAGTAACCAACGATGGGGACGGCCATCAGGCTAAAAAGAGAAGGGACCACGACGGGGACGGCCATCGGGTTAAAGAATAAATGAAATAAACAGATGATGAGGTACGGTCATCAAAGGTGAAGGACGATCACCTAGCAGGGGACGGCTGCTCTGTTGGGTTAAGATGAGGGACGGTCATCTTAGGTGGAGGACGACCACCTGGCAGGGTACGGCTGCCGAAAATATCACGACATAGGACGAATGCCGGATAGAAAATCAACGATGGGGACGGCCATCGGATGAGCATGATGGAGGACGACCATCAAGAGGTGGAGGACGACCACCTAGCAGGGGACGGCTGCTCTCAGGGTTTATCATGACACAGGACGAATGTCAGATAAAAAGAACATTGCTTTGTTGACAATCTACTGGGGAGTAGTAAACACGGACGAGTGTTTATATCCAAGAAATAAAAGGTATAAGTGTTTGGTATTGTGTATAGATTAAAGATGCGGACGAGCATCCTTAAGACTACGATACGGACGAGTATCGGGTAGAAACAAATACTGACACATGTTCAGAGATGATGATACGGACGAGTATCAACTGATTAACAAGGAACACGGACGAGTGTTGATTCTGAAGGGACTCTTCTGGGGAATGGTAGACACAGACGAGTATCTATATTCAAGAAGACATGAGTGTTTGACACGGTGTATGGATTAAAGATGCGGACGAACATCCTTAAGACTATGATACGGACGAGTATCATGTAGAAACAAATACTTGACGCATGTTCTGAGATGATGGTACGGACGAGTACCAACGAGTTAACAAAGAACAAGGACCAGTGTTGAATCTGTGGGGATGTATAAGTGGTATATATAAGATATGGACGAGTATCTGTATAAGTGTAATAAGTGTGAGTGGTGTATAGATGAGTGTTTAACTGTTGGGGAGAGTGACACGGACGAGTGTCAAAAGAGGAAAAGTATAGTATGAACTGAGTATCTGATGTACAAAGTGTTTATAATACTGTGCTGGGGAAGGTGACACGGACGGATGTCAAGAAAGTTATATATATACAAGTATCTGTGAGTGCAAAGGGGACGCTTTGGCTTTCTGCTGGGGATATGACACGGACGGGTGCCACAAGGAGTATATACTGATGTTCGGGAGTGTGTTCGGCAACTGTTTTAGCTTTAACTCTCCGCTGGGGAATTTGGGAAGCATTCTGTATTCTGATGAATGGTTGAAAGCTTTTAACTCTGATGGGAACGAAGTATTGGCAACCTGATGCCTGCTGGAGAGGTTTTCACTGGAGGAAAGACGACTCTGCGTGAGGTATACTTCGTTCAACTGCTTTGAACATCTGCTGAGGATCTGATCATCCTGCTCTGACTCCACTGGAGAGAATTTCTCCTTGCTCTGCTGAGGAAATCCCTTGGAAATGAGAATCCTGATGACTCTATGGGGAAAGATCATCTTTAGACTTGGCTAGGGAAGATGCTTGATCACACAATCCTGCTGAGGAGGGAATTCTGATAATTCTAACTTTGTGGGGAAACAAGGCCTTCAGCTGCCTGTTGGGAAAATTTCACCGTGGAAAGATAAGTCCGCTTGGGGATGAGAACAATTCAATTAGCCTTGAAGTTCTGTTGGGGTTATCATCTGTTCTAACTCAGCTGGGAATGTCAACCTTCATGGTTGAGAAAAAGATTTGGCAATGCTCTGCTGAGGAGAGACTTTGCTGGAGAATCAAAATATGCCCCAAGTATATTATAACGACTGTGCTGGGAAGATATGCCAATGAAAATTGGCTCTGACTGAATGCGAATAACCAACTCCTCATGAGGGAATCTTGTCGGCTGAAAGAAGATCTTTATGCTCGGGGAAGAAATAAACTTCCAGTGCCCTGCTGGTAAAATAAATACCAGACATTCCCTGAGAATTAACACAGTGCTTCAAACTTCTGAGCTCAAACAAAAGCATTAATGATCATCCTGGGTGAACTATCATTCCCTTAACTCCTCAATTATACCATACTGCATCATTCATAAAAAGATCGTCTTCAGAGGATTTTACAGAAGACTTGGCATCCAGAATTGCCCCGGTGTCTTCAAACTCTCACAGAAATTCAACAAGTCTTGAGATAACTGCCCCAGATTACGTCTGGAAATAATTCTTGCCCCACATCAGAGCTAAAACAGAAACCATGCGGTATGAAGATGCAATGCAAATGATGTACAATGCAGACGTATGCTCATGCAAAGATATGAAACCAGGATGGTTGGGCGCTAGGGCCAGGTTGATAGATGTATATATTTTGGTTACCAAGCAATTGGACTTTTGAAGGTGAATTACCAGACGAGAACTGGTTTATTAAAGGTAGGCCAACAGACGAGAACTGATGGGCAAAGAATAAGTCGTCAGACGAGAACTGACTCCTCAAGTTCATTGTCAAACGAGAATTGACTCTGAAACAAGAATGACTACCAGACGAGAACCGGCGTTCAATGGGTTGAATGAAAAGGTGACCAGACGAGAACTGGTTAAAAGATTCGCCTACCAGACGAGAACTGGTATTTGAAGTTGATTTGCCAGACGAGAACTGGACTTTGGGTTTGTCTGCCGGACGAGGACTAGACTCTGAAAGGGTTTGCCAGACGGGAACTGGGCTTTGCAAAGGCTTGCCAGACGAGAACTGGACTTTGAAAAGGTTTGCCAGACGAGAACTGGACTTGAAAAGGTTTGCCAGACGAGAACTGGGCTTTGAAAGGTTGATAAGTTGGGGTTACGAGGCCCTGGATGTGAGATCTGGTGTTTGGGGGGAAGGATGCCCAATGCACTTATGATGCGTATGCTCTAGAGATGCGACATGAATAACGTATGCAAATGATTTATGCCATGCTTATGAAAAGCCAGAAAAACTCCCGAGGATGGGAAGAAAGGTCTTATGTGACAAGGCTTCCGGTTGAGAAGGGTGACAAAGGCGACGGTGGGTAGCATGATTTCCCGACACTCGTCTTGAATTCGGAGATCACTGATATAACCTGCTCTGGGTAGCTAAAGTTTGCCCCTGTTGGGCGAGTCTCTGAACAGACTGTTGCTGATTATTCAAACCCTGGAACGGCGGACCTGGATGTTCTCTCGAGGAGAGTTGCCTCTAGTGAACTCTGGATGTGTCCTGCCCCGGTATGAGCGTGGGAGCGACTTGACTCATTCTGACTGAGCATTGGAAGAATTGACCCTTAGTCAACGGAAACTCCGGGTGTCCTGCCCCTGTTTGGCAGATTCAGCTCTGATCAACTGACTTTGAATGACGTTCCTCGATCAACTGATGCTTAGGAACTTGCTTTACCCTGACGGATACCTTGGTCAACAAAACCACTGGATAACATGCCCCTGATTCATAGGCTGACAAGATGCTCTTGATTCTGGTCATCATTGTTGAATGATCAACTCCCCTCGCGATTGCTCTTTGTAGGAACTTTCCTGATGACACAGACTGACTTACAATTAAAACTGTTCATTTACAAATGGTAATTTTAATGCAGTACACATGCAAGTTTTTGAAAATTTATTTATTTTGATGCTGTGACAGTGTGTGACGAATGGACGATTAGTCCAAACGTAGTGTTGAGTTGGCAAATCGTTAGGAGTCAGTTTACGCAACCTTGTCACAGTATGCTTTCCAGAATTGAACCTGATTCAATTAGGACTTTCAAGGGTTATAACGTGGTTTGGTTCACGGTTTTAGAAAGAAAGATTTATGGCTCAAAGCTTATCTGTGCCCACCCATTCTCCTTGATGTTCTCCAGTCCTATGTTCAGCTAATTCGACTTAAGCGCTCGCTTCTCACAAGGGTTTTGTAATGATTGAGGAACCAATGGCGTTGATGGTTTACGCACCAATGAGGTTTCTTGGAGTAACAGTCACCCATTCTAACTTTGTGTCTGATCACACGACTTTGTTCTCATGGAAGATTCTCTTTCATCATTTTTTTATTCCCTAACTTTTGCCTGGACTGGTTCCCTTTTTTTGAATTTTTCAATTTTGAAGTCCAGCGGGATGCCCTAACTTTTGCCTAAGTCATATGTTTTCACACATTTTTTCGACTTAGCGGGCTTTATTTCCTCTCTTTTTTTCTTTGATTTTTGTTGAACAAATCGTGTGACACTGGCTTGTCATGACTTGCTGAAAGGGTTGACTGCCTCATTCCTTTGTGGGTGAGGGATAACCATTGTGGTTTCACGTCCCTTGACCTCTTGAGGTGTAATAGGTAATGGATCCTCGGATGCACACTCCTTTGGAAATTTGAACGCTCGGTCAAATTAACTGATGATTACCCTACCCCGGGTTAAATGTGAGGGTTTTTTCTGTTTAAGAAAGAAACTCCTACTTCAAGGCTCAAAGGGGTTGACGAGGGTCTATCTCCCTTATATCTCCGGTGTTTGGGAATTGAAGCAATGCCTGTACATCGTCAGCAGGTTCTACTCCGAAAAGCATACCTTCAACAATTATGGGTATTCAGTTGTCATCATCCTCCCTCAAACCTGCTAAACAACAGTGAAATAAATGGGAGGTAAATGAATGCAATTTTTTTGTTTTTCGTTTTTGATGCAAGGAAAGAAAAAATGAGCGAATGCGACATAATTGATTCAAAAATGCAAGATCACTACATTAACATTACCATTCAAAAATAACATTGCTTAAAATACAAGTAGCTGCTAACAGGAAAGAAACTACAATGCAAATGATAAAAGGATACAGTGATCACCAACTCTGATGACGTTTTGTTGTCTGGACCACTGAAATCAGGAGACGCTCCTCCGAAGTCTTCGAACTCAAACAGGTGAGAGGTTGACATGCACAACCAAGCTTCCTTCTGGAAAGGAAATGTAGCCCTTGTCTATCAATTGTTGGACCTTGGCTTGAAAAGCTTTGCAATCTTCAGTTGAATGCCCTGATAGTTCACAGTATCAGAAGAAGATGAAGGTCCACCTCGGACAACAGATGGTTCAGGTACATTCTGATTCACGATCGGGGTCTGTACAGGTTGAGCTTGAGCAAGATTGTTCACTTGCAGAAAATCATCATCAGGAGAAAGACCATACAAAGGATTGGTCATTGAAGTGAAACCAGGTGGAAGCTCAACATTCTAACTGTTGTTCTCCGACATGGCTACTGACGGCTTTCAAACTGACCCTTTACCTCTTGACACTGTTCAGTCTAGCTGCACACACTCTGTCGTCTTCTAACTGTTACCACTTGTTCAAACTGAGTACCGGGAAATCAGCTGGCTGGTCATGGACAAAAGAGGAAGGATGAGTTCTCTGGAAGAGGAAAATGCAATGCAAATGCAAATGCAAAATGCAATATGATGATGCAAAAGATGCAAAGACATGGGATCACAGCTGGAAACTGTCTGGAATCTGGGATACCGCCAAGAATCAAGTGTCTGTAACCACAAGATCTCTGTATAGTAACCCGAAATAGTAACTGAAGACCGGAGGTCAATAACTTCAGGATCATAGTGACCGGATCAAACAATTGTACTGGCAATGAGGGTATGTTGAGGTCAAGGGTTCCTGCAAACCTGTAAACAGCCCAACCCCCTCACAGGTGGTGTTCTAAAACAAGGATCCTCAGACTTGGATCAGTTATGAGAAGTGTAAACACTTCTAACCCGGAGGTACAGTATTTACAATAACCATAAAAGTTCCTCCTCTAATTCACCTCAGTTTCTGAAGGTCAAAACTAAAGGTCATCCAGACTTAGCAGGCTTCCCAGATAGCCCTAGTATTGCAGGAAATCTGCAACACAGAGTTCTCAAGAAGAAACCCATATCTGAACCGTGTTTCATATTCCCGCACCAGACCGAGATGGAATGGGAAAGAATATGATTCACTCTAGCCTAGGTGTCACTCAGGTCCCAGGTATAGGACCTTAACTCTCAATAGAACCCCCACCCACCAAAACAGAAACAACAGATCCAGCCAGAATAGTATGACAGTATGATGTATACAAAAGCAATAAAGAAAGCAGTAAAGCAAATGTACATAAAGCAAAATAAGTACAAATATACAAACACAAATAAGCACATAATACCCCAATAAACACAAATCAATCAAGCGCTAGGAGGAACCCACAAAAAGAACCAGAAGCCCTGGTTGCAGTATAAGGGTCCCCAGCAGAGTCGCCAAGCTGTCGCTCCCGACAAATGAAAATGGATCATATGAAGGTACAGACGCGAACGGTCGGCGAAAGGGACAATGAGAACACACAGCCGTGGACTCACTGGAGAATGAATAGAGTCGCCAGCTAGGCATTTTTATCCCGGAGGAGAGGTAATGCTGCATAGACCTAGAAAAAGATGGATAAGACGGTTTGCGAACCAGAGAGACTGAGAAAGGGGGTTGGTTACAACCTGGGAAGGTATTAGCACCCAGATTGTCCGCCGTACTCGACGGGATCCACGCTTGAAAGATTTGTGTTTTAAAGGGGTAGTGTCAGTGCAATTTGTGTATAAAATAAGCTGGAAAAGGATGTTCAGGTGTCAGTGTAAAGTGTATAAGTGATATGAAGTATGAAAGTGTCAGTGTAAGAAAGGAGTGCAATGCTCAAGATCATGAGGCTAAAGAATAAAGCTAGAAAGAGGGGGAATATACAGAGACTTTTGTTCGATAACTGTTAAGTTATGCCTACGTATCCTCTCGTGCAATGAGGAAGTCAGAACACCGTAGTTCGACCCGAAGAGACTGAAAGATGAATTGACTTGTGAACTACTTACTTGTCTATGCTCAAGTGTATGATCTGTCTGGCACAGATGCAAACTGTCTTGCATTAGACGGAAGAAGCGAGTTCTCGTTTGTGAGTGAAGATGATGAGAGAAGAATCCCGGAGGAGACGATTATTGTTTGTTTTTGTATTTTCAGTCTTTTATTGCTTTTGGAAGTTTGTCATAAGTTAATGAGCTTAAACCTAAACCAATGGATTTAGTAAACTCATCACATCTTCCCTCTGATTAGGGGTAATGAGAATACCTTAAGTGTGAAGTCAGATTCTCACACTTAATCACCTTTGATGTAGGATTAAGATCATTAACCTACTTGTGATTATTTAGATGTTTTTGTGATTTTTGTTTAGTGTTGAGTAATGAGGTTAAGCCATAATCATGGATTAAACAGACTCATTACACCATCCTAAAAGAAGGATGATAGATGAGAATGTTTAAGCTGAGGAAAACTCCTCAACTTAATCCATGATTAGGGATCAAACCCATGACAAAACAAGCCTTTGATTAAGTGGATTTTATTTAATGGTATGATGATGAAGTGTTTTTTATGATTTGTAAGACAACTTGAGGGGGACTTGTCCATTAACACTAGGGTTAGTCCTTCTTAACCACTTAAGGAAGAATTAGAACCCTAATGCAAGGCCCAAGTTACAAGTGTGATGTCTTGATATTTATTAAGTGAATTGATTAAGAGGTTTAAACACATTAAGGGTTTAACACTTAGGATTAAAGTTATACACTCCATCCTAATAGAAGGATGCATGCATAAGCTTAATCATAAAGCCTTAAAGCCTTTAGGGTTTAGTCCCTGATTATGAGGTGAGAAGAGAAGACTCAAAGAGACACAAAGGTGAAATCTAAGTGGGGAACTACTAAATATTCACATGCTCGGATGTTCCTAAGGTTTGTGAGGCTCACTATCCTAAAGAAGAAAGAAAGAAAAAAGAGAAAGTTGAAAGGAGAAACTCCATGGTGGCCTAAGCACACCTCCAGTTAAGAACGAAAAGAAGAAGATGAGAAAGAAGAATTAAGATGAATAAGAATGAAGAGATGAAAATGCTATATGAAGATGATGAACAATGCACAAACAGAGCCTACACCAGTAGGACTTCCAGATGCAACAACATGCGATAATTAAAATCGGTCCTCAGTTATACCTAACGGAGAAGGTCCGTTGCCTCTTCAATAAGCGCAAAAAGAAATCCAAAAATAATTACCAAGAAGATTCACACTATTTCAGTAAGACTCAAATGTTCCGCATCATAAAACTTTCAATGCTCAAACGGAATCAAACAAGATTTGTCAGACCAAATATCCAAAGGGTCCACCAAGATGAGTAATCGTGTCTAAGAAATCAACCACTAAATGCCACTACTTGCATCAAGAACTTCACGAACAAATAACAACAAGACCATCATCAAGGAATTTCCTCCATCATCGCCCTTAAGCATAAAGCCTACAAAACTCCAAACACAAACTAAAACCAAATATTAACCACAATCAAATTAAACAGAATTAAAATCATAAGCCAAATTAATATTAATAAACAAAATACAAATAAAACTCTAATAAAAAACTAAATCTAAATCTTAACCCATGAACTCAAAGAATAAAACTAAATAATTGTTTATTAGATGAAGTCTAAGAGAATAACAAAGAAAAGGCAAAATCAAAACATAAATAAAGGGAAGGGGGACGCAGACATGGGGGGTGCTCTTAGGAGTTCCAATGGGCTTGGCCCATGTCTGTCAATAATGGCCAAGGGAAATACCTGTCTTCAAAAAGAAAAAGGAAAAAAAAATAATACAAATAATCAGATTCAATTTAAAATAAAAATAAAAAGAAAAGAAAATTGAGACACGTTAATAATGAAATTGAGAAAACAAAGGTATCACAAAACAACACTCTTCAAACGCGATTCTAAAAAAAACCCAAACGCGATTCCCTCTTCTCAACACTGTGCGGCGCGGTAAAACCCTCATTGCCATCCTTCAGCCGTTGTTGCCTACTCCGCCGCCGTGCATGTTTCCTTCCTTCTCCCTTGTTTCTCACTCTGGCTTTCATCTCTGATAATCATAACTCCTCATCGGTGCAAGATCGCGGACAGAAGAAAACTTCACGTGGTGGCTCCGGCGATGTGACCTGTTCTTCTTCACACGAGCCTTCGGATCAAACTCGTAGCAAACCTGTTCTCTCTCCGATCTCGTTCTCCGATCATGGCTTCCTCTCAATCTTTTCCCTGGTTCCGATTCGGAGACCTTCTTCTTCTCTACTTCGGTGAGTTTGTTGTTAAGGGTCAAGAGAAGGTGATTGTGTTGTTGCGGTGAAGATTGAAGGAAGGTATCTGAGTTAGAAGTTGAGGGTTGAAGGTTTATGAAGAAGGTTGAAGGGTTTGGGCGGTGAAGTGACGAAGGTTGAAACAGGGAAAAAGAAATTGAATGTTGTCATTTTCGTTTTTGCAGGTGAAAGATTTTTGGGTTGTACTGTTGAGCGAAAATGAGAGATGGCGGTGGTGGTTGTTATTGGTTGTGTGAGTTCGGAAAAGTGAGAGTCGAAAATGAGATTGGGATTTTATGTTGTTGCTGAGTTTGGTTTAAGTGTTGATGTTGTAACAAGGTTGAAGAAGGAAGAATGTTCTGGCTAAAACAAAACAGGGTGAGTTCAGATTTTGGAGGAGGGTCGGAGGTTTTTTCGAGTGATGAAGGCGTGTTGAGGTTATGGCTATTGTTGTTGTGTGTGCCGTGAGGAACCTGCGTGACGGTCTGGATGAGTTGAAGAGAAGAGTTATTAGAGGTGTTTGTTGAGAAATGAAGAACAAGGTATGTAAAGATGTTGGTTGCACAGTAAGGAGTGGATTGTTATGATGGTGTTGATGAGTTCATGGAGAGGCGCCATTTGCTGCAACATGTCCCCTGCTCTTCTGTTTTGAAACCAAACTTCCACTTGACGAGGACTCAGATTCAACTGTTTTGCGAGTGCAAGTTTTTGTTTTGGATTTAAGGTGGTGTGCTCTTTGAAGCTTTCTTCAAGAAAAGCTGATTGATCTTTAGAGAGTCTGAGTTTCTTCCGAGTTGACCCGTTTTCATCATCATCACTGGCTCTTTCAGCTTCACCTTCGTTTTCTCTCTTGTTTCTTCCTCCATAATCAGCATTGTTATTCCTCATGTTGAAATCCATTGGAAACGGAGAGACGGAACTGCTGGGTGATGACAGTGACGCGCCGTCGTCGAGATCCTCCGTCATGGCCGGAAAACGGTTTACATCCAGCTCCCTGACCGGTCCACATGGTTGGGTGAGCCATGGAATGGGAAGATGAGAAGAAGGGTGATGAGATCTAAGAACCGGAGTGAAAGGAAGAAGGTCTAGTTGAATAGGAGGATCTGAGGAACTTGTTTTTTTCCTCAGAGAAGAAAACTTGGCGGTAGTGGATCTTTGGTTGGTTTGTCAAGAAAAGAAAAAGGTAATTTTGGTGTGTCACCTAAGCTCAAAGCAAGTTCCATGTTGGTTGTTAGAAATGGAGAACAATGTTTGTGATATACTGTACTATGAAGTTGTTGTTGTGGTTGGTAATAGAGTTTGAGACAAAGTTTGCGGCTGCTACCTTTTTTTGCTGCTGAAATTGTTCTCCCTTTTGCCAACATGTTTCTTTTTTAGGGAACCGTGATATCTCCTTTAAACATCTAGGTCAACTTGTCTTTTCTATCTTTTGTTTAACATGGGCTTAACATGAGATTAAATGGGCTTATTGGTAACAAAGAATGATATAAAATAAAATGGTTAAGGAAAAATAAATAAATATGACTAATGGTTATATATAAATGGATAATAAGAATACTAATGGATATTTTAATAATAAAATGTGATTTAGAAAATGAAATGAATTAAAATAGTGAATGGATAAAAAATCAAAAAAATGAATATTGGAAATGATGGTTTTATGTGGATAAACGGATGTGAATAAATAGGGTAAGGAAAGGGTTTTAAAGAAAAAATGGAAATTTAAATGGTAAATACAACGAACGCGGACATGAATTTGGCTAGAAAATGGAACGAGATAGATATTTGAGATCAAGTTGAAAATTGAATTCTGAGAAGTCCGCATGGCCAAACTCAAACTTGCACCCTCTTTTTTTGTAAACCACTGATTGAATGAATACAACTACCACCAGAAACCCCATAACTGAAATAAACAACCTTCTGAATTAATCCTCCTCTTGACAACATAACTCCCAATCATCTTGAACAACCTGAATCAATCCTTAGGAAAATAAATCCGCAGATGGCCACAACTGAACCTGATGGGCCTTGATGAACTTGATTTCTGAAACAAACCCCACTGGAAACACTGCTTGACAACCTTGTAACTTAAAGAAGAAGAAAATACCCATGATGACGGGCCAGGTGAATCGTGAAATTCTCGAATATCACTTAATCAGGGAAATAAGCCCTAATATAGTGATAAAAGCAATAAGCATGATTCCATTGATGACTGCATAGCTGAAACCTTGAACTCTCTAATAATCCGTAGATAAAGATGTGAAACCCTAATCACCAGGAAATCTCGATCCCATGCCTTAGGAACTTATGCAAATGGTATGCAAAATGCGTATGAATGCAAAACGAAAAGCAGAAAAAGATACAAAAGCCAGAGGGCAAATTTAGGGTGTCTACAGGGATGTTTGTGATAAGGAAGATAAGTGTGTTTTACTAGTCGGGTCTGCTGCTAATTTTGGAAAATTCTGCATACGATAATTCTTGACCAGTCCCATTGCAAGGGGAATAACTTTTTACTCGTAAGCCGGATTTGAGTGATTCTTGAAGTTCTGAAATCTACACAAAATTATCTTCATGTTAGAATATATATTTTTGATTTGGAGGTCTTTATTGGAGAAGATAATTGCGTTCAAAATGGGGAGTGTTTTGCTGGAAATTTTAGGAAGATGAAATATTGAAAAATAATAAGATGTCGGTATTAGAGGGAATGCATAAGTATTTGGAGAATGCATAAATGTGTAATGAGGATGATTAAAGTTCTGATGTTAGATGATAGTAATGTTGAGAGGAAGATGGATGTTTGAATTGTGTTGTTAAGAATTATAATTTGAATGAAAGTCATGAATGGAAGAGAACCAAATTGGATTGTGCTTAATGTCGTAGTGACTCCGGTGTTATAAGAATATTTGAAGCAGTGTTATACAAGGGCATGTATGATGGATTGTGTATTGGATTTTGGATGTCTTGGTGAAATCGACTAAGTCAGAATTAAGGAAATTAAGGAGATGTTGATAACTCTTAGAGAGTTGGCGGGGAATTATGCCTACGGACTTTATACATAATGAAGTACGCTATTGTGTTGAGTAACGACTATTTATGCCGCTATTATGGTTGTCGGATATTTATTGACAAATTGAGGAACTGATCACCCTTAATCTATTGTTGATAATAGACGAAATCATAATTGAGGAATATATGCGTCATGCTAACTAGTATAGTATATGAGTTAAATCAGTTGAAGTCGAGCTGGGCATTTGAGTATTGTTTGAATTATCGATGAAGAATCATATATAAGAATGTTAGTCATATTTAAGAATGATGGTATGAAGTTACGTTATGAGTAAATAGTATTGTGGAAATTCGTAGTTAAACTCTGGATGATAAAATTATTGTTTGATGATGAATTAAGTGGCATGAGGCTTGGAGTTTCTTGAGATGATTCGAGGTTAAAGTATATGGGAAAGTAAGACCAAGATTGTCAAGAGTATAAGATTGAATTGAGTTCAAAGAATCAGACGAAGTGAGATTATAAGTGGGTTTATTAAAGCGTGATTTTGATTAGAACATGGAATTGTTTTGGTTGCGTTGGTTCGGATAAGAATTTATGAAAGGGTGTGTTAGTATGAGTAAGAATCGAGGATTCGATACATTTGATTAATTAGAAGCAAAGAAATATGAATTATCTTGTGGAAATTGTTGTATCAATGTATCTTATATTGTCATAATGATGTAGTGTGTTTAAGGTAATTTTTGAAGGATGTATTATTTAAGATGGTAAAGTTGTAGTTGTGTTGAGGGTAATTGGAAATTCATGAAGTATGTAAATATTTGTACAAATTTTGGAAGTTGTCGCAGTTGTATTTATGATTGAATGTTCGGAGGTGTTTCCTTATGAATTTAAGTTGGATCTATTCGGTAACTACAAGAGTAGAATACCTATTGAAACGAAATTCAGAAGAGTTAAGTCGAAAGTGTTATTGATGTGTTGGTTTAGTGATTAAAGAAGTTGGAAATAAACTTGGTAGTCCTGGAACTTTGCAGAGTAATCAGAGTGCGCAGCGAACGTGTGATGCGGTATAATCTTTTGTTTGCGAATGATGACGATGTTAATAGTCGATTGTTTTGATGTTGGAATTGTGTGTTCCTATGTTGTGATATTCTAACGTTTCCATCATTGAATTCTTGAGTTGGGTACTATCTTGTGTTGCGATGCTAGTTGTCAAGTGTATCACTTGTGTAATGTTCATATTGTTATTGTCGTTGATGCTATGAGTTATGGTTTGTATGATATGTGGAGCTGCCTTTCTGAGTTGAGAATTGATTAGTTGGATGGATTAAGTAGTTGAAATAGTTGAATCGGATATATTTTCGAGGGCGAAAATTCTTTAAGTGGGGGAGAGTTGTAACACCCCAAATTCGATTATGAGTATTTGTGGCTTATTTGAGGATATATGAATGAATGGACAATTGGTGGTTATGTGACTGATGTCTGGTGGTGAAATTATTTTAGTAATATTAATAATAGGAATAATCATGTAGTATTATTCGAATTATTGGTTATTATTTAAAATAATAGAAGTGGAAGTATGAATGTTATGTTGGTTATTTTGGAATATAAGAGTATTTTTATATAATAAGGATAAATAGTGTTTTATTATACTATTTTATTATTATTATTATTATTATTATCGAAAAATATATTAAAGAAAAGGGTAAGGTGGTCCTTTGGTGAAAATTATGAGGGTAAAGTGGGAAAAGACTTAACTGAGATAATTTTACCCAAATAGGAGAACACGATCAAAGTTCTCACTTATCGTATTCTTTTTGGTGAAGAGGAGCTTTGAGGAAAGGAAAAGAGGAAGGAGAAGCTCAGAGTCCGAAAGTTGCGAGGAACCTTGGATGAAGAGTATCAATCGGCGAAATTCTCTAAGGTATGCGGAGTCTTCATAATCTATTGTAATTGTATAAGAATTGGATTATGAATAGATTAGATTTGTAAGAGTTTAGTGAGTTTAGGGGTTTTTGATTTAGGTTGAGTTTATGAGTAAAATCTTGATGAATTAGAGTGATAAAAATGTGTTGAATCATATAATTGATTGTATAACTTGTTGTCTCGATGTTATTGTGTTTTGATTAATGCGTTAGAATGGTTTTGGGGTGGATTAATATGAATCCCGTAGTGAAATTTGGGAGTTTTGATATTTGGAGTGCAGTCTGCATTGAGTAGCAGAGAGCTGCTGTAAAACGTGCGTTAACCGGTTAACGCTATGGGTTAACCGGTTAACCATTGAAATTTTGGTGTTTTTCTGAAGTTGCGCAGGCGTTAACCGGTTAACGCTATGGGTTAACCGGTTAACACTGTTTGGATGAAAAATTTTAATTCTTGAAAAGTCCGTAACTTTCAAACCGTAAATCTGATTCGCATTCCGTTTGAAGCGTCGGAAAGAGCATAAACTGAACTTTAGTTTGATGAATAAAAATGAGAAAAATGCAATAGTTTTGATAAATGAATTTATGAAACAACCTTGTATTTACCTCATAATTTATCGGGTACGGGTCAATTCTTGATGTGTCAGAGTGGTTATAGAACCAGTGTTCAGGGTGTAATGTCATGATGATATATATGAGTATTTGATGATTGGTTTGCTGAACTGAGTTTTTATAAAAACGGATAGAATTACCTTATAATTTTACCGGTTTTGGGTTGAGTCTTGATGAGTTGAAGTGGTTAATGAACCAGAGTTTTGGTGTATTATCTTGGGTTGTTGATGAATGAAGGTTATAGGCGTACTATCATGATGATAAATATTATAAACATGATTTTATTATAAATCGATGATCAGTTATTATGGATTAAAAGGAGTTGTTTCTTATGTTGTTAAAAATTGATTTTTTATGATTATAAACACAATATTATTGTGAATTGGTGTTTTGTTGTTGATGTGTTGTCATGATGGAAGATATTATTTTACGATGATTATTTGATGAACATGAAATGAATGGTTATGTCTTGATGAGTTGAGATAGCTAATGAGATGAGGTTTCGGCGTATTTTCACGATGAAATTATATGACTATTTGATGTTTGAACTGTTAGATATGAAATGAATGATGCGCATTTGACTTCTCGATGAATATTTACGGTGTAACGCATCATTGCATTTCATGACATTCACGATGGGGCTTCGGCCTATTTTGTAGCTTCAATCCCATCGTGTGGATTGAAGTATCTCGATGATTTACGATGTGTTCCTTTGTGGAGGGTTGATGGTCATGTATCCATCTCACGATGAAAATGGTACCATATGCATATTGCATATCAGGATGTTAGAATTGCATATTCTGGATGAATTTCATGACTGTGTTGGTGTTGCTTGGATTTCATGATCGTGTTGTTGTTGTTGCTGAATTTTATAGTTGATGATGTCATGATATGTCGTACTAATTTATTTATGATTCTATATTCTGGTACGTTTATGATAAATTATGAATACTCACCCTGCCTGCTTGGAAATGTTGCCTCCTTCATGGGTAACTTGCAGATGTCGAAGAATAGTCCTGCAGTGCAATAGGAGTATTTTATGAGTCTCGGAGCATGCTTTAGTGTTTCTTAGAAGTGGTTCTGGTTTATGTGTCATGTTCTGTGTCATGTAACACTGGGATGGGTTTTCTTTTGCTAAACTGTTTTCAGTTACGTTATTATTTGGATAAATTTTTTCCCATTTTATGATGTTAAATTTAGGATGGTGAAAATTATGTTATGAAATAAACTAATAAAGTTTTGAGTTATGAAGTTTAAATTCTGATGCGAAATGATTTATGTTATTCTTGATAATGCTTAACCCGTGTGACGGGACAGGACACTGTTTGTGTTGAATTATAATGAAATGTGATACCCTTTCTCGATGATTACTCTGATATTATTTAAATATTTTGTTTTGGGGTAGAAGGGTGTTACATTAGTGGTATCAGAGCAGGTCGGTCTGTCCGGACAGTGTCGTTAATGTCGTTTATTTCCCTAGTGCGCGATATGTGTGTGAAACACTGTCGGCACTTGTTTGTTGGTTTCTAGTTGTTGTTTGCAGAGATTGGTTTGGAATTAAGTGGGGGAGAGGCTTGCTTCCGAAATGTTATTGGTATGAAGAAGTTGGTTCGAGTTGTGCAAGGTTGTGAAGACGATGTTGTTGTGGACCGGCAGGAGTTTGGACTACTGAATTCGTATCAGTCGGGTTAGAGAAGTGTGTATATTTTAGGTGGGAATTGTTTGAGAAGGAATATTTACTTTGATGGGAATGATAAGTTGACAGATCAAGTCGTTAGATTGTTTCGCTTTGAGTGTAGTTGGATTAAGCTGAGTAATTTTTGAAGTTGGAGTTAGAGTAAAATCCTTGGTAGAGTTTGGAAGAAAAGGAGGAGAGAGATTGAACTTATGTTCATCAATCTCAAAATTCTGGTTTTTGAAATCTTGGAGCAGCTGTCACGAGAAGTGGCATAACTTTTTGCTCGTGACTTGAAATGAAGCGGTTCTGGACTTCTTGGAAAGCTTACAGAATTTGCTACAGTTTACATATAAGATTTGCATTCGGGATGTTTGTGATAAGGAAGATAAGTGTGTTTTACTAGTCGGGTCTGCTGCTAATTTTGGAAAATTCTGCATACGAGAATTCTTGACCAGTCCCATTGCAAGGGGAATAACTTTTTACTCGTAAGCCGGATTTGAGTGATTCTTGAAGTTCTGAAATCTACACAAAATTATCTTCATGTTAGAATATATATTTTTGATTTGGAGGTCTTTATTGGAGAAGATAATTGCGTTCAAAATGGGGAGTGTTTTGCTGGAAATTTTAGGAAGATGAAATATTGAAAAATAATAAGATGTCGGTATTAGAGGGAATGCATAAGTATTTGGAGAATGCATAAATGTGTAATGAGGATGATTAAAGTTCTGATGTTAGATGATAGTAATGTTGAGAGGAAGATGGATGTTTGAATTGTGTTGTTAAGAATTATAATTTGAATGAAAGTCATGAATGGAAGAGAACCAAATTGGATTGTGCTTAATGTCGTAGTGACTCCGGTGTTATAAGAATATTTGAAGCAGTGTTATACAAGGGCATGTATGATGGATTGTGTATTGGATTTTGGATGTCTTGGTGAAATCGACTAAGTCAGAATTAAGGAAATTAAGGAGATGTTGATAACTCTTAGAGAGTTGGCGGGGAATTATGCCTACGGACTTTATACATAATGAAGTACGCTATTGTGTTGAGTAACGACTATTTATGCCGCTATTATGGTTGTCGGATATTTATTGACAAATTGAGGAACTGATCACCCTTAATCTATTGTTGATAATAGACGAAATCATAATTAAGGAATATATGCGTCATGCTAACTAGTATAGTATATGAGTTAAATCAGTTGAAGTCGAGCTGGGCATTTGAGTATTGTTTGAATTATCGATGAAGAATCATATATAAGAATGTTAGTCATATTTAAGAATGATGGTATGAAGTTACGTTATGAGTAAATAGTATTGTGGAAATTCGTAGTTAAACTCTGGATGATAAAATTATTGTTTGATGATGAATTAAGTGGCATGAGGCTTGGAGTTTCTTGAGATGATTCGAGGTTAAAGTATATGGGAAAGTAAGACCAAGATTGTCAAGAGTATAAGATTGAATTGAGTTCAAAGAATCAGACGAAGTGAGATTATAAGTGGGTTTATTAAAGCGTGATTTTGATTAGAACATGGAATTGTTTTGGTTGCGTTGGTTCGGATAAGAATTTATGAAAGGGTGTGTTAGTATGAGTAAGAATCGAGGATTCGATACATTTGATTAATTAGAAGCAAAGAAATATGAATTATCTTGTGGAAATTGTTGTATCAATGTATCTTATATTGTCATAATGATGTAGTGTGTTTAAGGTAATTTTTGAAGGATGTATTATTTAAGATGGTAAAGTTGTAGTTGTGTTGAGGGTAATTGGAAATTCATGAAGTATGTAAATATTTGTACAAATTTTGGAAGTTGTCGCAGTTGTATTTATGATTGAATGTTCGGAGGTGTTTCCTTATGAATTTAAGTTGGATCTATTCGGTAACTACAAGAGTAGAATACCTATTGAAACGAAATTCAGAAGAGTTAAGTCGAAAGTGTTATTGATGTGTTGGTTTAGTGATTAAAGAAGTTGGAAATAAACTTGGTAGTCCTGGAACTTTGCAGAGTAATCAGAGTGCGCAGCGAACGTGTGATGCGGTATAATCTTTTGTTTGCGAATGATGACGATGTTAATAGTCGATTGTTTTGATGTTGGAATTGTGTGTTCCTATGTTGTGATATTCTAACGTTTCCATCATTGAATTCTTGAGTTGGGTACTATCTTGTGTTGCGATGCTAGTTGTCAAGTGTATCACTTGTGTAATGTTCATATTGTTATTGTCGTTGATGCTATGAGTTATGGTTTGTATGATATGTGGAGCTGCCTTTCTGAGTTGAGAATTGATTAGTTGGATGGATTAAGTAGTTGAAATAGTTGAATCGGATATATTTTCGAGGGCGAAAATTCTTTAAGTGGGGGAGAGTTGTAACACCCCAAATTCGATTATGAGTATTTGTGGCTTATTTGAGGATATATGAATGAATGGACAATTGGTGGTTATGTGACTGATGCCTGGTGGTGAAATTATTTTAGTAATATTAATAATAGGAATAATCATGTAGTATTATTCGAATTATTGGTTATTATTTAAAATAATAGAAGTGGAAGTATGAATGTTATGTTGGTTATTTTGGAATATAAGAGTATTTTTATATAATAAGGATAAATAGTGTTTTATTATACTATTTTATTATTATTATTATTATCGAAAAATATATTAAAGAAAAGGGTAAGGTGGTCCTTTGGTGAAAATTATGAGGGTAAAGTGGGAAAAGACTTAACTGAGATAATTTTACCCAAATAGGAGAACACGATCAAAGTTCTCACTTATCGTATTCTTTTTGGTGAAGAGGAGCTTTGAGGAAAGGAAAAGAGGAAGGAGAAGCTCAGAGTCCGAAAGTTGCGAGGAACCTTGGATGAAGAGTATCAATCGGCGAAATTCTCTAAGGTATGGGGAGTCTTCATAATCTATTGTAATTGTATAAGAATTGGATTATGAATAGATTAGATTTGTAAGAGTTTAGTGAGTTTAGGGGTTTTTGATTTAGGTTGAGTTTATGAGTAAAATCTTGATGAATTAGAGTGATAAAAATGTGTTGAATCATATAATTGATTGTATAACTTGTTGTCTCGATGTTGTTGTGTTTTGATTAATGCGTTAGAATGGTTTTGGGGTGGATTAATATGAATCCCGTAGTGAAATTTGGGAGTTTTGATATTTGGAGTGCAGTCTGCATTAGGTAGCAGAGAGCTGCTGTAAAACGTGCGTTAACCGGTTAACGCCATGGGTTAACCGGTTAACCATTGAAATTTTGGTGTTTTTCTGAAGTTGCGCAGGCGTTAACCGGTTAACGCTATGGGTTAACCGGTTAACACTGTTTGGATGAAAAATTTTAATTCTTGAAAAGTCCGTAACTTTCAAACCGTAAATCTGATTCGCATTCCGTTTGAAGCGTCGGAAAGAGCATAAACTGAACTTTAGTTTGATGAATAAAAATGAGAAAAATGCAATAGTTTTGATAAATGAATTTATGAAACAACCTTGTATTTACCTCATAATTTATCGGGTACGGGTCAATTCTTGATGTGTCAGAGTGGTTATAGAACCAGTGTTCAGGGTGTAATGTCATGATGATATATATGAGTATTTGATGATTGGTTTGCTGAACTGAGTTTTTATAAAAACGGATAGAATTACCTTATAATTTTACCGGTTTTGGGTTGAGTCCTAATGAGTTGAAGTGGTTAATGAACCAGAGTTTTGGTGTATTATCTTGGGTTGTTGATGAATGAAGGTTATAGGCGTACTATCATGATGATAAATATTATAAACATGATTTTATTATAAATCGATGATCAGTTATTATGGATTAAAAGGAGTTGTTTCTTATGTTGTTAAAAATTGATTTTTTATGATTATAAACACAATATTATTGTGAATTGGTGTTTTGTTGTTGATGTGTTGTCATGACGGAAGATATTATTTTACGATGATTATTTGATGAACATGAAATGAATGGTTATGTCTTGATGAGTTGAGATAGCTAATGAGATGAGGTTTCGGCGTATTTTCACGATGAAATTATATGACTATTTGATATTTGAACTGTTAGATATGAAATGAATGATGCGCATTTGACTTCTCGATGAATATTTACGGTGTAACGCATCATTGCATTTCATGACATTCACGATGGGGCTTCGGCCTATTTTGTAGCTTCAATCCCATCGTGTGGATTGAAGTATCTCGATGATTTACGATGTGTTCCTTTGTGGAGGGTTGATGGTCATGTATCCATCTCACGATGAAAATGGTACCACATGCATATTGCATATCAGGATGTTAGAATTGCATATTCTGGATGAATTTCATGACGGTGTTGGTGTTGCTTGGATTTCATGATCGTGTTGTTGTTGTTGCTGAATTTTATAGTTGATGATGTCATGATATGTCGTACTAATTTATTTATGATTCTATATTCCGGTACGTTTATGATATATTATGAATACTCACCCTGCCTGCTTGGAAATGTTGCCTCCTTCATGGGTAACTTGCAGATGTCGAAGAATAGTCCTGCAGTGCAATAGGAGTATTTTATGAGTCTCGGAGCATGCTTTAGTGTTTCTTAGAAGTGGTTTTGGTTTATGTGTCCTGCTCTGTGTCATGTAACACTGGGATGGGTTTTCTTTTGCTAAACTGTTTTCAGTTATGTTATTATTTGGATAAATGTTTTCCCATTTTATGATGTTAAATTTAGGATGGTGAAAATTATGTTATGAAATAAACTAATAAAGTTTTGAGTTATGAAGTTTAAATTCCGCTGCGAAATGATTTATGTTATTCTCGATGATGATTAACCCGTGTTACGGGACATGACACTGTTTGTGTTGAATTATGATGAAATGTGATACCCTTTCTCGATGATTACTCTGATATTATTTAAATATTTTATTTTGGGGTAGAAGGGTGTTACATGTGACACCTTTTTATTTGATTTACTCTGATAGTATTTTATATAATTTGATTGTGGGGTAGAAAGGTGTTACATTAGACCTTTCCCATAGCGAGTTGGGGGTCTGCCATGCTGGTATGACAACGGTGGAGCTCGTTTGAGGTATCCCCGTTGGGAAACTCAGTTGTCCGGAAACGGGCAAGTGGTTGCACGTATTGATGTTGAGGGTTGCATTTATACCACGATACATCCCTGTGGCCGGGCATATGCCCCTACTGGTGGGTTTCTTTGCCGGAAGCTATTTTGCATTTTAGCTGGGTTTTTAGTTGTAATATTGTTTGAGCTTTTCAGCATTCCATGGTCGAGCAAATGGTTCTCCATTTAATTCTTCTAGGTAATATGCTCATGTGCCCATTTTTTATCTAACGCGATACGGGCCCTCCCAGTTTGCTGCTAGCTTGCCTTCACGTGAATCCTTTTGATTTCTGCACAGGACAAGGCTGCCCACATGGAATTCTCTTTAGATGATTTTGTTGTCATAATGTAACGAGATCCTTTGTTTTAGGGATTCCTCGTGGAGAGATTCCCCTGAACAAACTTCCTCTACCAGGTCGAGCTCCTCTCTTAAGGCCTCATCGTTGAGCTCCTCCTCTAGAGGGGCTTCTGTATGACGAGAGGGCTCCCTGATTTCCACGGGGATGATCGCTTCGGTTATGTATGTCATTTAGAATGGGGTCTCCTTGGTTGTCGAGTGTGGGGTGGTTCGGTAAGCCCATAATACGTTGTGGAGTTCCTCGACCCACCTGTTTTTCGCTTCACCTAATCTTCGTCTGAGACCCTATAGGATGACTCAATTCGCGGCCTCAGCTTTCCCGTTCGTCTAGAGGTGCTCGACGGATGTAAAATGTTGTTTGGTCCCTGTCTTTCGACAAAGTCCTAGAAATTTCTACATGTGAATTGGGTTCTGTTGTCTGTAATAAGGGATTGTGGTACGCCGAACCTATCCAGGATGTTTCTCTTATAAAATCGCAGGATGTTGAAGATGGTGATTCTAGCCAGGGCCTCGGCCTCTATCCATTTGGTAAAGTAATTGACCGCTACGATCAGATATTTGTTTTGAAAAGAACCTCTCATGAAGGGTCTGAGGATGTTCATGCCCCACTGCGCGAATGGCCATAGTGATGACATTGTCTTCAGAGCATCAGGGGACGCGATGTGCATGTCCCTATGATCTTGGCACCTTTCTCACCTTTTGCGTGTTCTCTAGCATCATTTTGCATGGTCGGCCAGTATTAGCCGGCTCGCAACACCTTGCGGGCCAAGGATCTACCACCTAGGTGTTGAGCATTAATTCCCTCGTGTATTTCGTGTAATTTGTCGGATACACTTTCTTCCACGGAGCATCTCAAGAGTGGGATGGAAAATCCTCGGCGGTACATTTTTCCGTCCACCGGGACGTAAGATGAAGAACTGAGTTTTGTGGCTCTAGCTTCCTTCTTGTCATCGGATAGCTCCCCGATCGTTAATAATTTGAACACGGGAGTCATCCAGCAACTGGCTTCCCCTAAGAAATTGATATCGACGATGGTGTCGACTTTCTCAATGCTGGGACGAGGAAGTATCTCTTGAATTACGGATTTGTTTCGGCCTTTCTTGCATGTACTTGTTCATTTCGACAGTATGTCTGCCCATGAGCTACGTTCGCGTGGAATGTGTTGGACATCACAGACTTTGAACTGCGCGAGCATACGCTTGACTAGAGCCAAGTATTCGATCAGGTTATCGTTCTTTTCTTGATACTCTCCTTTTACTTTGGATGTGACCAATTGTGAATCGGTGAAAATTGTAACCTCTTGTGCACCCATGTTTCTTGTGAGGCAGATTCCTACCAAGAAAGCCTCATATTAAGCCTGGTTTTTAGATTTTGGAAAGGAGAGAACAAGATATTCTTCGTTTTCAAGGATGATCCCCGCACCACTGTCGGACGGTCCAGATGCTCTGTCGACGTAGATGATCCACTTGCGGTTACTTTTCGTGGAGGTTTCTGCGGGGGTCATTTCGGAGACGAAATCGGCCAGGGCCTGGGCCTTCAAAGCTTTCCTGCCCTCGTATTGTATGTGAAATTCTGATAGTTCTAAAGACCACTTTAACATCCTACCAGCCATATCTGGTCGTGCCAAGAGTTGTTCAATAGGCTGATCGGTTCTTACGACCACCGTATGTGCTAGGAAATAATGTTGTAGTCTTCTGGCAACATTTATGAGCGCAAGGGAGACTTTCTCGATTTGCTAGTACCTTAACTCTGGTCCTTTCAAGGCTTTACTCGTGAAGTATATGGGTTTCTTTTCGTCGGGGTCCTCCCTTATTAGGGTCGCGCTGATGGCTTCAGTATTGACAGCTAAATATAGTAGAGGACTTCCCCAACAACTGGTCTTGACAGAACCAGGGGTTCTGATAAGGCTTGTTTCAGGTGTTGTAGAGCCTTCTCGCATTCCTCTGTCCATTCGAGCATGGCTTATTTACGGAGCAACTTGAAGAAAGGGGAGGCGTGCTGAGCGGATTTCGCCACAAACCGAGATAATGAAGCGAGCATACCATTCAAGGATTGAATTTATTTTTTCGAGCTAGGTGTAGGGAATTCTGTCAAGGCGAGACATTTGTCGGGGTTAGCCTCGATACCTCTTTCTATAAGGTAGAAACCGAGGAACTTGCCCGCCCTTACTCCGAAGGTGCATTTGTCAGGGTTGAAACAAATTCTACATTTCCTGGCATGGTCGAATACACTCTGCATGTGAGAGTTATGATCGGCCTCTTGGATGGATTTGACGACCATGTCGTCCATGTAAACTTCTAGCATGTCCCCAATTTATGATTGGAAAACGTTATTCATCATGCGCTGATACGTGGCTCCTGCGTTTTTTAACCCGAAGGACATTACGTTGTAGTAATAGTTTCATGTTGGGGTCATGAACACGGAGTGCCTTTTATCCTTGTCGGCCACATGGGCATCTGGTTGTACTCAAAGTATGTGTCCATGACTGATAGCAACTTAAAACCTGCGGAATTATCTACCAACTTGTCTATGTTGGGAAGAGGGTAATAGTCTTTCGGGTAGGACCAATTAAGATAGGTGTAGTCAATACAGAGGCACCATTTTCCATTAGATTTTTTCACGAGTATAGTGTATGAGAGCATGGTCGTATACCTGGCCTCGGTTACAGATTTGGCCTCTAGAAGGTCCTTGACTAGTTTCTCAGCAACTAAAGTTTTTTCTTCAGATTGTTTGCGCCTACGTTGGGCAATTGTGCAGGCAGTTGGGTTGATGGCGAGCTCATGGCAAGTAATTTTTGGGGAAATGCCTGGCATGTTAACAGCGCTCCAAGAAAAAAGGTAGGAGTTGTTGCGCAAGAATTGCTTCAATTTCTCTTTGACTTTGTCGGGGAGCCCTGCTCCGAAACGTACTCCTCTATCGGGGTTGTCTCTGAAAGCTACAACTTCGAATTCACCTGCGGGCAGAGGGCGTAACATGGATGATTTGTTCGCGGGGGCATCCTCCTCATCATCTATAGGGTTGCAAGGATCAAGGTCAATCGTGTTGATCTGGAGTATTGGCTTTTTCTGAGGATGAACGTCGTTTGTTGGAGAGTTTCCATCTCTTGCGTGCTTACCATTTTTTGGTGCAGTCTCTATCACGGTATGCCCTCTAGTCGCTGCTTCAAAGCATCTCCTAGTTGCCTCGATATCCCCGTGGAGGGTAGCTATGTGGCCCTTCTCAGTGTAATACTTCATTTTGAGTTGGACCGTTGAATGGAAGGCGATGAGCCCGGCAAGTGTGGGTCTTCACAGTATGCACTGATAGAGTGACGGATATTCGATTACCAGGAAGTGCATTTTGATCATCTTGGAAGCATCCCCTTCCCCGAACGTGAAGTTCAACTCAACATAGCCTAAGGGTTTGGCGATAGCTCCGTTGAATCCTTGCAAATCAAAATCTACATATGGGGATAGGTTTCCCTGGTCAAGCTGTAGGGCTCGAAAGAACGAATTGTACATGATGTCGACCTAACTTCCTTGGTCGACAAGTATCCTGCGCACATCTGTCTTTTCCATCTTTGCGTGAATCAGCAAAGGGATGTGGGAGTTGGGAGATCCTCCGAGAAGCTCTTCCCTGTAGAAAGTGATTGGCTGGGATTTCCCCTTGACCCTCTCGATAGACAAAAGCTGAACTGGTGATGAATCAACCAGATGCTCAAGGTTTCTCCTAACAGATCCTACGGTCATCTCGTTATAGCCTTTACCTGAAATGAGCATCGCTGAAGGGAAGCATTTCCTAGGACTGTGTGACGCAAAGTATCCTGCGTGCAGGAGGTGTCAAGGAATGTAGAAATCCTCGGGCCTGGAGACGGAAGAGGCTACCTGCATGGGGGCGGCTTCCTCGGCAACTTCATCGACTATCTTCGTCTCTTCTTGTCAAGGAGCCTTGTCTTTGACATATTTCTTGAGGTGCCCTTCTTTGATGAGGATCTCAATGGCGTCTTTGAGATGGATGCAGTCTTCAGTGACGTGCCTGTGGCTACGGTGGAACTGACAATACTTGCTTTTGTCGACATTTTCCTTCGAAGCAGTTGGTTTGGGGAAGCGAACGCCTCCCTGTTTGAACTCAGTATTGATGCACTCGTTGAGGATCTTCTCGCGAGGGGAGGTGAGAAGGGTGTACTCTGAGAAACGACTGGCTGGTCCTCTATTTTCACGCGGACAGTCATCTCTCCGTTTCTCACGCCGTGGGGCATCGTCGCCGTCCTTTTGCCTATAAGTCTTCGTGTTTTTCTGATTTCGTGAATCTCTTGTTTTGTATGCGGCCTCTTTTTCTTCGTATTGAATGTATGCTTGGGCCTTATGGAGCATTTCAGCAAGGGATTGGGAGGTTCGATACCCACAGCTCTTCGGAATTTGCTATTGAGGCGTAGGCCCTTCTCCAAAATATATCGTTTCATGCGGTCAGTGGTAAGCACTTCCACGGCTTCTTATTTGAATCAGTCAATGTAGTCCCTTAGGGGTTCTTCCTTCCCCTGTATGATCACTTCGAGGGTAGCCTCGGACTTTGGATGATGCCTGGATGCGGTGAAATGCCTGGTAAATTGACTTTTCAGGACCTTTCATGACGTGATGGATCCTGCGGGGAAATGTTTGTACCATGACATGACGCACTTGCGCAAGGTGATAGGAAACATCCTGCATTTGATCGCACCCTCCATGGTGTGATAGTGGAGTATGACTTCGAGGTTTTCAATGTGGTCGTCAAGATCAGTTGTTCCGTCGTAGGTGGCCAGAGGAGGAGGCTTCTCAAGTCCTCGAAGAATGTGGGTTTCCATGATCTCGCGGTTGAGAGGTCCGCGGTGATCCTCGTGGTCATTGCTACTGGACTCGGGGTAAGGGAACCTGCTCCGATGATATCGATCCTCATCCTATCGGGACTTCTTGTCCCGATTTTGATCTTCGGGAGAGTGCCTAGGCCTACGGGGAGGAGACCAAGTGCTCTTTCTGGCTCGTGTGCTTTTAGGCAGATCCTGATCCCTAGGAGGAGAAGGGTATTTGGGATTCTTCCCTTTTCGACCTCGTGAGGAGATCAAAATCTTCGGGGAGAACCTCTACAACGTCGTCTCCTGGGTGGTGAAGGGGAACGATTGTTCCGCTCGAGCACTTGCATGCGCTCACTCTGTTGGAAGAGGGTGAGATTTGCCTTGGTAAGGGTGGTGATAAGAGCTTGAGTGGCGACATCCACGTCCGTCGGGATGGGAATTGGCTCGAAAACGTGATTTGTGTGAACAACAGATGGTTGTTTTAGGTTATTTAAAGGTGGGAAAGGTGGGTGTCCTTCACCGTGACCGGCGTTGAGTTGGAATGTTCCTTTGCTTCTGGTGTTGTCACCGTCGCTAAGAACGATGGCAGAGGTATCTTTGACAGTCTTGTTCATCTAGGTGGCCATGAAGATGGAAAGATGAGCTTTGATCTTGCGGTGAAAGGAAGAGAGAATCTTGATCACGAAAGATGGGGGGCTATTAGGTTCCCACAGACGGCGCCATTGTACAGAAAGAATCCAAACAGGTCTTCGTGGCCTTCAACTGGGACTATGGTATGTTGATGGGAGAAAATGGTGGGGTACCTTCAAGGTACTCTCAAGTCAGTTTCAGAATGACAACTAAATCGTAAGTAAAAAAGGGGGATAGAAAGTGAATACCTGACTCCCCAAAGATTGGGAGTTTTTATAAGGGCACATGACGCAGGCGTATTGCCTTTGACTAAATGTAACTGCCTCCGTAAATTTGTTGGGCAGTTAGCCACGTGGAAGGCGTTATGGCGCATAAGGGAAAATTCCCAACATCTATATACCAACAGCTCTATTTTTGTAACGGTCATATCCTCATGGATCTCGAGATGGGTCTGTCCCCAATTACACTTTGAATTGGGCCTTAATTTGACGCAGGGCAGATACTAGACCAGTCCAGAATAACATCCAATATTATATATATATATATATATATATATATATATATATATATATATATATATATATATATATATATATATATATATATATATATATATATATATATATATATATATATATATATATATATATATATATATATATATATATATAATTACTTTAACTACTATAATTTATTTAGTATATATAATTAGTTTAACTACTGTAGTTTATATAATATATATTAGTATATATATTATTTTAATTATTATAGTTTATTTAGTATATATATTACATAATATATTCAGTATATATATTAGTTAAACATCTAATATAATATATTTAGTATATAAATTATATAATTTTTTAGTTTAATTTATTAAAACAATAATTATTAGATTATACTAAATTAAATATAAAATAGTATATACACTATTTATATTAAACTATATATAAAATAGTTAAACTTAATTACTGTATAATTTAAATTAAAATATACTAAATTATATATTTTAAATAGTTAAACATAAATATTATAATAATATATTAAATAGTTAAACTTAAACTAAAATAACATTATTATATTAAATAGTTAAACTAAAGTAATTTAAAAATAAATAATTAATTACAATATTATATTTAAATAGTTAAATTATATTAACTATTTTTTTTTATGTATAATATGTATGTTTAACATAAATATTAGAGTAGAAAAAGAAGACAAATGAATGCTTAAACATGCAAATGTATAATATGTATGCTTAACATGCAAAGAGAGTGGGTTTAATTCCCATCTTTAACAAATTTTTGTATTATAAGTATAATTTCTACATTTAACACCAAAATCTCGCTCATATGACAGGGGACAAAATAGTTATTATCTTTTATTTTTATAATTCAAAAATATATCAAATTTTCTTTTGTCTAAATTTTATATTTAGAAAAATATTGCAACACAAATATAAATAACATATATCAAAATTAGTATTAAATATTTTTACCGCTGTCAATTTTTAAACTCGTGACTTTGTGGTTTAATAATGCCACATAAAAATATTGATAATGTGGTATAAATAAAGATGAAATATTATCGTTAGAATTCGTGTTTCTGATTTAACATATTATGGTAATATTTAAGACAATTTATTTCTTTTCTTTAACATAACATGTTGAGTTTCTCAAGCCCATATGTTGAAATCTTTTAAAATATACCTTTTTTTTTTATAACGTAATTCAATAAAAAGAAATTATCGCAATGATAAAATGAATTGAGAAACTCTTTGACATATTTGAATCTGTGTGTTTGTTAACTTGATCCGCCCCCAAAAGATTTCCAGCAGTATCTGCCCGTTTATAATTAAAAATAATAATAAAATAAAAAAACTAGAAGATGCATAAAATGTCTTTCTTTTATTTTTTTGAAACTTTTTAAGATAGAGGTGAAAGAAAAAGTGTAATATAATCAGTTCAGCGAATAATAAATTTCTTCAAGAAGTTGAACAACTTCTTTTACCATTTGTGATTACAAAATGGTATCTTGGTTCAGCGAATAATGAATTTCTTCAAGAAAAAGTGTAATATAATTAGTTCAGCGAATAATGAATTTCTTCAAGAAAAAGTGTAATATAATTAGTTCAGCGAATAATGAATTTCTTCAAGAAAAAGTGTAATATAATTAGTTCAGCGAATAATGAATTTCTTCAAGAAGTTGAACAACTTCTTTTACCATTTGTGAATGCAAAATGGTATCTTGGTCCGTACATGTTAGATCCAGCAACTGAGTCAACATGTCTCCATCTAGTATATTGGATGTTTCAACCTATGCAAGATAGATATAGTGAAAAACAAGAGAGACTAAAATGAGATGTTTTTGTTCATATAAATATCTTTATTTTCATGTTTAATTTCTATTAAAAAAGTAATACTCCGTCTATTTTTTTTTATAAGTAAATTTTAATTTTTAAGGTTCATTGAATAATTGATGTATCTAATATATATGTACTCTAAATATATTATTTATTTAATGAATCTAAAAGTCAAAATTTACATATAAATAGAAATGAATGGAGTATATTTTAGGTCCTACAAATTTTGTATGCATGTAATTTTAGTCCATGTATTTTCTAAAATTTTGAAAACTGTTTAATTATCCTTAAATTTTTAAATTTTTGAATATTTTTTTCTTCCAAAGTTTAGAATACTATAAAGTATTTCTTTACTAAATTTTAGAATTTTTTAAAACGAGAAGAATTAAATATGAATTTTTTAAATTTTAAAATATAACGATAAAAGTAATGAAAACATCGACTTAGAAATCAAATTTTGAGTTTTTTTTTCAAGAAACTTTTTATAACATTCTAAAGATATCTGCAAAATAATCATTGAAAAATATACATTAGTTTAATAAAAGAGACTAAAACTACTTCATAATAATTTTATAGAAATTAAAATATATTATTTTTTTAATAGAGGTTAAAAATAAAAATTGAGATATTTATAGAGACTAGAAAAAACATATTTATGTTAGTACTATGAAAAATTAATAATATTTTAGGTATAGAATCTTAAAATGTCCAATAATAAAGAAAACATTAAACACTGTGCAATATTTAGACTAAATTCAGTTTGTAGTTCTTACTTGATTTCCTCGGTTACGAAACTCATCATGATCATTTCCAAGAATAGGTGCAGTCAAATGAGAAACAGCAAGTTTTTTTTGCACATCTTCTAAGAGCTTATATTCCTCCCTACACATATGATAAACTCTTTATATCAAACTGATGGATTATAAGAGGGCATCTACGTTGACTCAATATCAACCACATAAATAAATAAAATACCACGTTGACTCAATATCACCACATAAAAATATTACATATTTATCGAAAACTTTAACATATTAAATATATAAACTCTCTCAATTATAAAACATTTAACCTCTATTTTTGAAAATAATATGTGACTTCTTTCACACTTCTATTGCATATAATATATTTTACAAAGTAAAAATAAAATATATATTAATGTCAATCCAAAATATATCGAAAATAATATATTATAATTATAATTATAATTCAGAATTATGAAAAAAAATCAATAAAAAGAGGTCTACATAATTGTTAATAAACAAGATAAAGATTTTAATCTCCATAACTGATAATCATAATTGAAAAGTAACATATTTCGATTTTAATCATCAAAATAATTGAAGTTTTATCCTTTCACATAACGGTTGTATTTGTAAAACGTTTATTCTGCTCTGATAACTCAATTTGTCCCCCTACCCCTACATAATTTCAAATATTTTAATTTTGCCCTTTCAATATTTTATTTAATTATTTTTAACTTTTACCGCGAAGTCAAATTAAAAATTATTTTTTTTTACATTGGATGAGACGAACCGGAAGTACCATAGGTAGGTTTTCCGGTTAAGAAATTTCAAAATCGAAAGTAGTCAAGATAAGTTATCCGGTTCACGAAAATCCTTCACCGGAAGTAACACGCTTGTGTTATCCGGTTTAGGATTTTCTTAACCGGATGTAGCTCTCTTAGGTTTTCCGGTTCGTTTTTTTTTTAATTTTTTAATTTTAATTTTTATAATATCATTAAATAAAAAATTAATTAGTAATAAATATGGATTTTGTGATCATTAATTATTTTAATTGTGTTAAAAAATACTAATAAAGAGAGGAAGAAAAAAACGTATAGTGTATTGACTTTCTTTGTTTATTATATATTGACTTTCCTTGTTTACTTCTTGTGAAAAACACAACGGATCAAGAAAATACTGCACACAAAGAATTGAAGAAGAAAGATTATAAAGCTCTTTATAATCCATCAATGTATTGATTCAGATAACTTTGAGAAGGTTAGTGATGCAGAATCAGCAAAGGAAACATGGAAAATTCTGGAAAAGTCGTTTGGAGGCGCAGAGAAGGTGAAAGAGGTGAGGTTACAAACTCACAAGAACCTATGAATTGCTTTAGATGGAAGAAAGTGAAATCATAACAGATTTCTTCACAAGAGTTATGAAACTTGTGAATCAAATCAAAGTATGTGGAGAAGCACTGACGACCAAAGCAGTTGTCTCAAAGATTTTGAGATTGTTGGCTCCAAAGTTCGACCACGTGGTAGTAGCCATATAAGAGTCAAAAGATTTGTCGAATGTAACTAAGAAGAGCTTCAAGGGACGCTTGAATCTCATGAACAAATAATGGCTGAAAGAGCAGCAGACAAGTCAAAGAGTGGTGTGGCTCTGTAGGCTCAATCAGTAAGAGATAAAAAAAAAAGGCAAAGGAAAGGTGTTCGACAATAAAAGCAGAGGTGGCCACAACAATTCGACTGATCGAAATCAACATGAAGGAGACGGGTCGAATCAAAGAAAACTCTGGAACCAAAGAAACCAAAGAGGTGGTGTTGCAGGTAGAGGAAAAGGTGGTGGTCGAAAACCAGACAAAAGTCACATTCAGTGTTACAATTGTTAGAAGTATGGTCATTATTTTAGTGATTGTCCTGAAAAGCAGAAGAATCAAGAAGTTGATGCAAACATGACTAAACACAAAGAAGAGAAGAGATGTTGTTGATGGTCACAACAAGAGATGAAGAGAAATTCCAAGATCAATGGTACTTGGACACGGGATGCTCATCACACATGACTGGTAGGAAAGATTGGTTTGTCAACATGAAGCCCTCGAAGAAGAACATGGGGAAATTTGTAAATCACAATACTCTAACAACTGAAGATATTGGTGACGTTCTAATTATGAGGAAGGATGGCAAAAAGTCAGTAAGTTCCAATGTGTTGTACATACCAGGTATGAAGAGCAATTTGCTCAGTATAGAGCAGTTGGTCGAAAAGAAATATCAGGTGACGATTGAAGACAAGATGATGAGAGTTATTGATGCAAGTGGAAGATTGATCGTGAAGGCTACAATGTCTCAGAATAGAACCTTCAAGATCGAACTTAATGTCATGCAGCATAAGTGCCTTGCAACTGCAGCTAGCAGAAATGAATGGATGTGGCACGCTAGACTTGGTCATCTCAATTTAAAATACATCATAGATTTGAATAGAAGAAATATGGTTTCAGGATTGCCGAGGATCGACATCCCAAATGAAGTATGTGAAGAATGTGTTCAAGATGTCGTTGAAGATAGAATTCATTGATTCCACGAGATTCGTTGTCATGCGGCCCATCATTGTTCATTATTGTATGCCCTGGTCCACTTCTCTAATGGAATATTGTCGTTCCACCTTACTGCTTCTACAATTGTCAATCTTAATTAATATCCTTAAGAGTATAGTTTATTACTTTTTCTTACTTATTTTATTTATATATTTTGTCAGAGCGTAAAGAGACTTCGATGTCGTGTCCATGAATATGTACCACACGACCAAATCATGAAACCATACCTACGATCATGCATTTTTGGTCATGTACTCAACATAGTCTCATACTCGGTTGATAGAAAATTTATTCTTTGTTATAAAAATGGATACTTGAGACCCATACATTTCACCTTCCATTCAGTGAATGCATTATCACACTAGAAGATGTGTATATGTTGTTGGGTCTACACATCGATGGTAAGAGTGTTAACGGTAAAGTTAACTTGGATAACATTATATGCAATGATTTTTTGGGTGCCCCTCTATGTGAAGACACAACTACGGGACAATCTTCTGGTCAACCCAGACGTCAAGGTATTAATTTAAAATACCTTAGAGAATATTATCCCAATATAACATTAAACGAAGAATCGACCGAGTATGAAAAGATAACTAAAGCTCATTGTTATATTATGATTTTAGTTAATCATTTTTTATTTCCTGAAAGTACTGGTATTACTGTAAATATTATGTATTTTTCTTTGTTATGAAACATAAATAAAGTAGGCACATATAATTGGGGCTCAGCTGTTTGTCCCATCTATATAGGTCCTTGTGTAAAAATGAAAAAATAGATACTTGTAATTTTTATGCTTGCGCCTTTTTGCTACAAGCATGGGGTTGGTCAAAAATTATGACATTCGCCCAGGTCAACACGAAACCATTCTCATTCCCCTACGCAAACAAGTAAGTTTATTTTAAATTTTCAAAATTTTATTGTAAATAATAAATTTTTAATCTATAAAGTTTATTGTAAATAATTAATTGTCTATCTTTTTGTTTTAGATGGTTAGTTTGGGGGATGAGTTACAACTGATGTCCTAGACACACTATAGTCGTGTATTACAATCTTTTAGACCACATTGAACAAGACGATGCATTACAATTAAACTACTATAAATTTTCCTTCAAAATTAACAAACTACAATTCTTCTCATTATGTATTTTCATTATACAGTTTATCTGGAGGCCATATTCGGATCTCGACCATCCGGCTAACCCTGATGATGTTGCAGTATGGACATTAAAAATACCAATCATTAGGTTCACTATTGTGGAGATGCACTAGAGTGACCGAGTGAAACTGCAGTTCGGCATGCAATAACAAATTCCAATCCCTCCGACGTGTTTGGGAGATTGGCATCAACAAAGAGTTTATGTACAATGGGGTTATGAAGATTGGAAAGACTTTGTTATTGAGATGTATCGATAATGGAGGAATCAACATCGCTACATCTTAAACGACCCTGACATGGAAGGTGTTGGACCAACTCAACATTATATGGATTGGTTTAGGTCGATTACAATGCAATAGTTTATGTCTGAGCCGACATATTTAATCGACCCGCACCAGCGAGTTTCGTCTTCATACGCCCAACAACAAACACCCACCCAACAACCAACCCCACACCATTACCAAACTAAAAAACAATGTCAACTCATCTAATCCCAACTACCAACCTCACAACTTCAAAATACCATGTACACCTTACCATTAAACATCCCAACCCATAACCCATTCATGTCACACACCAAAACACAACACAAAGAACCTAACCCATACCGCCAACAACCAAACACTGACATCACATTTGTTTATAGCCTCAATAATTCATACGACTACACCTCAGCTCACCATAGCCCCCCGCCAATGAACACTTAAACATCCCATCACTAAACCACTCAACCACTATTTGTCTTTATTACCCCACAAGAACCATTTCTTTGATTCCAAAACGATTCAATGTACCAATTCATCCAACCATACGATCCCCACATAATCCAACCAATACGACCCAACTACGAAAACATGGGCACCAAACTGAATTACGGCAGTGCCGTAGACAGGAACTCCCTGACCATTGATGGGAAATTAAGACACAATAACAAACTAATACACTATGGATATAAAACTCCCCAAACTTGTAGGAAACTTGAGGATCAACAACAAATTGAACAAATAGAGGCACAAAAGAACATTGATATTTTTAACATGGAAAACCCCCCAATATAAGAGTAAAAAGTACGAGTCATCTAGACCAAAGAAATAATTCCGCTATAATTAATTGAGGATACAAGAGAGCCTTAAATTGATTCACAAACTAGTTTTGACAACCGTAAATCAGAAAGCAAACTAGCTTACAAATAAGAATCAAAAGTTGAATTTTTTTTCCCAAATCTACAACTTCAGTGTGAAGAAAATAACTTTCTCCTCAGACGTTGTTTTGAAATTATGAACGGTCAAAATTTAGATATATATGTTAAAAACCCGAGCTCCATATTTGAGCTTGATCCAACGGTTAACAAACAAGGGATTGTCGATTTAATGAGACTGGTTGAAGAAAAACGGGAATGTGTTTCTCTCCTCTTTTCTCTCTTTTGAATCCTAATTTTTCTATATCTCTCTCAACCCTAAATTTATTCTCTCCACTTAAATAAGTGACACAAATCGGCTAATCATATTTGGGCCTTTCTCAACATAGGAAGGGAGCCCAAACCCAACAAATCTCCCACTCACAACTATGTGAAGGAAATCGCCAAACAGGCGATATAACAACAAGTTTAAAATTTCCCTCTTAGTAATTCTTTAGTCATCATATCAAGACCATTATCCTTTGTATGAGCTTTAGCTAACTCCAACAACTTATCATCCAAAACATCACGTATCCAATGATATCTCACATCAATGTGTTTTGACCTATAATGAAAAGTAGGATTCTTACCAAGATGAATAGTGTTTTGACTATCAACAAATAACACATATTTGTCTTGAACAAAACCAAGATCCTTCAAGAATTTCTTCAACCATATTAACTTTTTGCATGCTTCGGCAATTGCAATGAACTCATCCTCTGTAGTAGATAGTGTTGAACACTTTTGTAATCAAGATTGCCGAGCAATAGCTCCCCCTGTAAATTTAATCATGTAGCCCAAAGTGGACTTTCTGGAATCAATGTCTTCAGATATATCAGAGTCAGAGTACCCCACTAAAGTAAGCTTATCTCTTCTAAAACAAAGCCTTTAAGAAGTAGTACCTCAAAAATACCTTAAAATCCATTTTACAGTATTCCAATGCTCTCTACTTGGATTTGACAAAAATCTACTTGTTGTACCAACATCATGTTCTATATTTGGTCTTGAACCATTGCATACATCAAACTCCCCACAAGATATGCATAAGGAACATGTTTCATATCAAACATTTCATCTTCACTTGAAGGACTTTGATTAGAACTCAACTTGAAATGAGTAGCGAGGGGAGGGCTTACCGCCTTAGAAATTTCCATTTTGAATCTTTGCAGCACTCTTTCGATATAATTTTCTTGTGACATCCAAAGTTTCTTTTCTTTCATGCATAATTCTAATGACAATAATTGATTTAGCTGATCTCATGTCTTTCATGGAAAATGACTCTCCCCAATTGCTTTTTTAACATTTTAATTTTAGAAATACTTTTCCCTACAATAAGCATATCATTAACATATAACAACAGGATAATGAAGTCGTTAGAAAATTTTCCAACAAAGACGCAATGATCTAAAGTAGTCTTCTGGTATCCTTGATGACACATAACATACTCAAACTTCTTGTACCATTGCCTTGGAGCTTGCTTCAACCCATGTAAATTATTTCTCAATCTACACACATGATATTTTTTACCTTTAACTTTAAAACCATCGCGTTATTTCATGTAGATCTCTTCCTCTAAATCACCATGAAGGAAAGTCGTTTTCACATCCATTTCCTCAACCTTTAAATCAGGAGTAGCAGCCAAACTCAACACAGTTTTAATTGATGACATATTTACAACAGGTGAGAAAATATCATTAAATCAACACCCTTTCTTTGACAAAAACCTTTCACCACTAATTTGGATTTATATCTTGGATACATAGAGTTGCTCTCATGTTTAACCTTATAAATAAATTTGTTTTCTAAAACCCTTTTGCCTTTAGACATCTTCACTAAATCATAAGTGTGATTATCATGCAATTATTTCATCTCATCATGCATTGCATCCATCCACTTTTAATTTTCATCACTTTCCATGGCCTCTTTAAAACACTCGGGTTCACCCTCATTAATCAAGGTTACATACTCATCGTAATTATACCTTATAGAAGGTTATCTCTGCCTGTTAGACCTCCTAAGTTAAACTTGAGATGATTATGGAGTTTCATCTAAATATTCATCATGTCACAAATTGTTATCCCCTTCACCATCATTAGTTGGAATATTTACCTCATCTCCAAGTTATTGATCATTAACATAATCATATGGCTCACCATTGTGATCATCACCACTAATAGCATCCATATTATGACTAGGTAACCGAACTGGATTAACATTAGACAAACGGATATCTTTCTTGGGTGTAACATTTTCTACCTTATCAATATCTTCAATAGTTTAGTCTTCCATAAACATCATATTGTGGCTTCGAATAAGCTTCTTCCCTACAGAATCATACAACCTATAACCAAATTCATCTTGCCCATAGCCGATGAAGATACATTATTTTGACTTTGCATCTAACTTGGATCTTCCATCCTTTGGAATATGCACAAAATCCTTACAACCAAAGACTCTCAAATGATCATACTTGACATTCTTTCCAAACCAAATTTTTTCTGGAACTTCATTGTTCAAAGCAATAGTAGGAGTGAGATTAAGAGCATGCACTATCGTGTAAAGTATCTCACCCCAATAATGATTAGGCAACTTAGCCTTAGAGAGCATACACCTTACTCTCTCAATTAGTGTTTGATTCATTCTCTCTACTAAACCATTCGATTGAAGAGTTTTATGTGTAGTATTTTTATGTGCAATACCATGCTACTTGCAATAGGAATCAAATGGTTCTCAATACTCTCCACCATTGTCTGAACGAATAAAATTCAGCTTCTTGCATGTATTCCTCTCAACCAAAGCGTGGAATTCTTTGAACTTTTCCAAAACTTGGTCTTTTGTCTTCAAAGCATAAACCCATAGTTTCCTGGATCAATCATCAATAAAGGTAACAAAATAAAGTGCACCACTAAAGGATTTTACCTTTAATGGACCACAAACATCAGAATGTACCAATTGAAGCAACTTTGACTTCCTTGAGGGAGGATGTCTCTTGAAAGATACTCTAATATGTTTATCAGCCATGCAATGAGAACACTTCTCCAAATCTACATTCTTTATTCCAGGAAGAACATCCTTTTTGGCCAAAAAATTCAACCCCTTTTCACTAATATGACTAAGTCTTCGGTGCCACAAAGATGCTTCCATGTCGATAGCATTCACATTATCCTTAGCAACCAAACATTTTGTCCAATACAATTTAGAAAGCTTTTCCCCTCTAGTCACAACCAAATTACCTTTGTTGAGTTTCCACTTTCCATAACCAAAGTTATTATCATAACCACAATCATCTAGCATATGCATAGAGATCAAATTAAAGCGGACATATAGAGCCTATTTGGTACCTCTGAGCAACAATTGCATTCCCATGTTGGTTTGTAAGCAAACATCGCCAACACCAATTACCTTAGATATACCATCATTACCCATCTTCAACACTCCAAAATCACCATAATTATAAGATGTGAAGAAATCTTTCCTTGTTGTAACATGTAATGTAGCATCATTGTCCACTATCCATTTGCTCTCGTCTGATACAAGATTAACAAACTCATCATCACGGATAATAACAAGATCATCACTAGTAGCAGTAGTAACACGATCATCATCATGATATTCATGGTCTCTTTATTTAGACTTACCCTTTTTTCCTTTGTTATCTCTTTTCTACTAATAACAATACTTATGTACGTATCTTGTTTTGTGACAATAATGACATTCTAGATTCTTGTATCACATCTTGGACTTGCTTCTACTATTTTCTCTACCACCCTTTGGTTCCTTTTTATGACTTCTCCCACTATTTTCAGTGACAACTACCTCGGGTTGGGATGAAGAACCATGTGTCTTCCTTCTCATCTCCTCGTTAAGAATACCACCCTTAGGTGTTTCCAAAGAAACAACGCCTCTAGGAGCAGAACTTGTGATAGAAACCTGAAATGTCTCTTAAGACTCTGTTAAAGATGAAAATATAAATAGTCCCAAAAGTTCATCATCAAATTTGATACTCATTACTGACATCTGATCAGAGAGACCTTGAAATTCACTCAAGTGATCTGAAATAGAATTCCCCTCCTTATAGTTCAAACTTATGAAGTTATTCAACAAGAACATTTTATTATTCCCAAATTTAGAGACATACAAGGACTCTATCTTCTCACACAAAGTTTTTGCATATGTCTCATTAGCAATATGATTATAAGCATTATCTTCTACACATTGTCAAATAAAACCACATACCTATTGATGTTCAAACTCTCATTCTTCATCAGACACAAAATCTGGTTTTGTGGAACTAAAAACTGGTAAATGTTATTTCTTCACAAATAGTAAGTCTTTCATCTTACTCATCCATAAATGATAATTAGAACCATTCAATAATATCATATTCATCTTTGTATTTGACTTCATCACTCAACCAAGTAAAATAGCCCTTAACCAAGAGCTTTGATACCACTCTGATGGAAAATTAAGACACAATAATAGCACAATACACAGCAGATATAAAATTCCCTAAACTTGTAGGAACCTTGAGGATCAACAACAAATATAAGACGGGAATTTGAACAAATAAAGGCACAAAAGAACAAAGATATTTTTAACGTGGAAAACCCCTTAATATGAGAGTAAAAAAAAACACGAGTTGTCCAGACCAAAGAAATAATTCCACTATAGTCAAGGGTACAAGAGATTCTTAAAGTAATTCACAAACTAGTGCTAACAACCACAAATCATAAAGCCAACTAGCTTACAAAAAAGAATCAAAACCTGAAATTTTTTCCCAAATATATAGTTTCAGTGCAAAGCCAATAACTTTCACCTCAGACATTGTTTTGAAATTCTGAACGGTCAAACATTAGATAAATGTGTTACAGACCTTTCCTCCAAATTTTATCTCAATCCAACGGTTAACGAATCAGAGATCGTCGATTTAGTGAGACTGGTTGCAGAAAAGCGGGAATGAGTTTTTCTCTTCTTTTCTCTCTTTTGAATCCTTATTTTTTCTCTATCTCTCAATTTGATCCTCTCCATTTAAATAAGTGAGACAAATTGGTTAATCATATTTGACCCTTTCTCCACATAGGAAGTGAGCTCAAACCCAACAGCTTTTGGGGACAAATGAATAAAAATATGTCAAATACGTCGGGACTCTCGCACCAACTACCTTTTCCTCGGGCCAATACGCAAATACCACAAACAGCTCAGAAAAATCGTGGTAGACCTCGAAGACAGACTAATGTGTCGGGATGTGGAATCGAGGGATGTTTCGATCAGGTGGATCATTGATTTTCAAATCAATTGTTGTAACCTTAATTTCAATAAACAATAGTTTAATTTTTTTTTATTTCTAGTTTTTTTAATTCAGTTTATTATAAAAAAAAAATATTATTATTATTATTATTATTATTATTATTATTATGTTAATGTAGATGTAGGATTGTTTGAAGAAAAATTATATTTCCTATCATCCTCAATTGAATCTCATATCATTCAAGAGTTAACTAGTACCTTGATAAAGGGAAGAAGATCATTATGCTTCCTAAGACAGTACTAGCACTGATAGCATTTTGTAGTGAGTCAAAACTTGTCTTAGGGGCAACTTCACCTAGGAAACCATCGTCAGGTGGAAGTCTGTATAAATATGGGCACTGCAATGAAAAACAAAAACTACATTACCACCATAAAAATTGCATCATCTAAATTACACTTGAAGGAAATTATGTAGGGGTGATTACAAATTGGCAAGAGACTATTACACAACAAAACACTAAATCCAAGAGCCCTAGATGCAGTGTACAAAAATGTTTTGATGTCCTAAGAGTAAATAAGCTAATCCAAAATATAGAGCACCCAAGGCATCATGCTAAAACACACACCGAAATAGGAAACAATGCAACACACTTTGATTTTTGGGAATAAAGTGTAATTCTTCACACCAGTATCAAAACATATTATTCAGCCGTGAGACTCTGCAACAAGACAATGAAGGAAGGGAAATGAAAGAGGGATGAAGGAGCAAGGGAGAATGAAAAAAAGCAAAACATTGTGTCATTTGATACATTCAAGGGACACTACAAGAAACATGCTCCTGCATAATTCAGAATTGCATAGGATTTAATCAATGACTAGTACTATTAGCATCTCATATATGCTATACTATCATTTGCAGAATAACTTACATTGCTAATTTGCTATCATTTAAAATCAAATTACTAAGTGATAAGATGACATTTAATGCAAATTAATAAGAATATACCTTCCGAATGCTCATAACTACATCACCCGTGAAATAAGCACAACTTAACCTCAAATTGGTGAATTCTGTAATTTCATTGTTTGATGCACCTGACAAAAAACATTATGGTCCGAATTTTATTTTTGATGAAAGCAATTAGTAATAAATTAGCTTTAAGCATGCCAATAGCATAAAAAGCTTTTTTTTTAAATGGTGAGAAATATAGATTGTGAAAATGATTCTTACACAATAATTAATAATTATTTACAATAAACTATAATAAGATTTTTTATTTACATAGTCTAAATAATATTCTTTATATATTTACATAATCTAATATAGTCGAAACGGGAAGGAAACAAAAGTAGAGACTATCCTTAAATATATCAATGAGTTGCAATGGAACTCCCTTTTTAAAGATATCGACAATTTGATACCATGAGGAAATGAGTAATACATTAATACTCACTTGACTGCAAACAACTTTTTCATGCACAAAGTGTGTATTCATTTTAATGTATTTGGTGTGTTAATATTGAATCTGGATTGTCGAAGAGGTACACTACTCTGACATTCATAATAGAATAAAGTAGCTTTTGTAACAGGACACAGTGTAGTTCTAAAAATAGATTTTGAATTCAACATGATCCAGGCACGACAATAGCTATTCCTCTGTATTCGGCCTTTGAACAATATCAAGACAAAGTATGTTGACGTTTTACAGACCAGGAGATCAAATTATCACCAAGATACACACAATAACCAGAGGTTGACCTTCTTGTGTTTGGACATCCAGCTCAGTGAGACCTTTGTAAGAGATGAGTTTGTTAATGGAGGAAGGGTAAAAATGGAGGTCAAACTCATAAGTACCATGAATATATCAAATGATTTGTCTTAAGGAGAACATGAGTTGTGTTTTTAAATCATGCACAATGAGGCAAACTTGTTGAAGTACATGATATAACTAATATTGTAAATGTCAAGTATTGTAATGCGTCGATAAGATTCCATATTCTATTGGATCAAGATAGATTGATAGAGGTTACTTGAAGATCCACTAAGTTTCTCCTTGGTATCCATCGATGTAGGTGATGGCTAGCAAGAAGACATATCTTCACGTTCATTAATCTCTTAAGCTTCTTTCTTTTAAGATAGAAAAAAGACATCTTGAATGTCTTATAAGAGATATACCTTAAAAATAAATCATTGGATCCAATATCCTTCATTACAAATTTAGAACTCAAGTTGGACATAATATACTCACAAATGGGAGTTAGATGAAGCAGTAAGGATAATTCATCCACATACAAAAGAATATAGGCGATGTCATTCCCATGAAGATAAATAAATAATGAGTGAGTGGAAATGTTATGAGAAAATTCCATCATAGCGACATAATTAGTGAATTGTATACCATGTGTACGGTGCTTGTTTGAGTTCATTAAGAGACTTCTTGAGTAAACACATATGGTCCAGGATTTCACCAAGAGTCCATCAAGATTTCCATGAAAAAAAATTTTTTTTGACATCTAATTGATGAAGACACCATAACTTTGACAAGGCAATAATGAGCATTGTGCAAATAGTAATCTATATGACTACAGGGATGAACGTTCCACCACAATTGACTACAAGGCAAGTTTTGTACCATTCAAAAGATCCACATAATTTTTAATGTATGAAAATCCACAAACTTCAAATAACATTAGCTTTAGACAGATGAATAACTAAATCCCATGTCTTATTTTAAATAAGAGCATCATGTTCGTCTTTCATGGAAATTTTTTAATTTGGACCATTTATTGCATCAACAGAGTTTGTAAGGAAATATGAAGTAATGAGATGATGTGTGAAAGTTAGAGTTTGTGGGATTTAACAATTCCATGTTTTACTCGGATAGTCATTTGATGAGAGCGTGGTAACATTGTAGGTTAAGGAAGAGGTGTGGAGGTGTGGTTGTTACCGAGATATGATATTGGGATTTGTTTGAGGGAGAAGAAGAGATATGTGTGGATGAAGAGTTTAGTGATGAAAGTTTATTGTGAAGAAGGCGTAGAGGATATGTTGGGTAATGATATGTTGATTGAGGTTGGGGTTTGTTAGGTATTAGGTTGAAGGTTATTAGGGGTTGGATTATTTGGCGGAGGGTTGCATAGGAATAGGAATGAAGAAAGGGTGTCAAGTCATTATCTAAAACATTATAGTCAACATTGAGCACTTAAGTTAGAAAAGGGAAGCATATTTTCTTCAAAAATAACATGCTGAGAAATGAATATTTTACAACTTGACACCCCATAACACTTATATCTCATAGGATTGGGTGGATAACCCAAGAATACACGTGGTGTGGATCAAGTTTGTAACTTATTTTTAGAGGATGAGGGAATTTGAGGATAACAAAGACACTCAAAGACTCAAAATATGGAAAAAGAAATGATCTTTTTGACAGAGTATTATGTAAATAAGTGATCATTTGTAGGCATGATGGCAAGAGGATGGTGGGATATATACATGGGCAAGATATGTGTGGATGATATTATTAATAATACGGGGATCAAGACAGTTTGAACATACAAAAAATATGGAGTAAAATTAAATGGCAGAATGAAAATAAAAATATTGGTAGTTGTTAACCCGGTGCAACTCACCTACATCTGGGGGCTACCAAACCAAGAAGGAAATTCACTATAATAATACTAGTTCAAAGCTAAACTCCCATGTTTACAACTGATCACTTAATCACTACCTGTGCTAACTTTTACCTAAGAACTCTTAGATATGAGAACCTCTTCTCACTTCCTACCAGACATAAACCAGTGACAATAACAAGATTAACCCAAAATAGAAGTAAACACATGTCCAAGTACAATACTTAGTTTTGCTTAAAAGCTTTAAATTAAGGACAATATAATCTCTCATAAAAGCTTATGAGTGAACAATTAATACATTAAAATTAATACAAGAGTGACATACGAAGAAAACACACTAAACCCTAAAGAACCACCAAGACACGGCTAATCCTAATTATCCAATCTATTTTTCTCCAAGTTGCAATAGGTTTAGGTCCTCTCTATAAGTAGCCTTCAGAACTCGTGGACTTGGGCTCTTGAGGCGCAAATAACCAAGAATTAGCTTTAAATCATAAACACGATTTCCCACACAATGATAGGATCAAAACACAAATTTTCCTAAAAAGGTTCAAAGATCCTTTTTAAGAAATACAATCAAATATGTCAAGACAGAATACCCAAGGAGAAAACCCAAATCACGAGAAAACCAAATATGAAATATCCAAGTTCACACAACCCTCTCAAGGGAAAACCAAAATCACAAGAAAAGCACAACATCACAAGCTCTTCAATCACCACCTACCAGAAGCAGCGACTAACTCCCCCTGAATTACATAGTTAGGAATTCAACAACACAAACCTAAACATAATGCCAAGACATATAGTTTGACATCACACAATAACCAGATGCAAAACATCATCAAATCCCCTTGAAGATCACAACCTACTGCAGAGAAAGATAGGTTCTCCCAAATAAGTGGAATGACGTCAGAACATTAGATATGACATCATTCTCTTACACACCAAATTAGTGAAACCAACAGGAAAAGTAAATACCTTTCTTATAGCACATGCATGATCCCAGACAATCATGAAAAATGGGGCGTTACAATGTTCCCCCTAAATAGTTGCATACAACAAGCAACAACAATAAACTACTCTTCCCTTAGCAGTAGTCAAATCCTATCACAATGTTTATCAACATGTCAAGATATGGGATATTACATTAGGACAAACAGAAAAACCCCCTTAACACTTTACTCCCCCTTTTTAACTGAAATTTGACAAAAATAAGAGTAAATGTAAACATATATAAATGGAAGCACACACATGCATATAAGCATAAACACAAGTGGAAACACAAATTTAGATCATCTTCAGGTGATTTTCCACCTCTTGCCCCTGCCAAAGGTCATTCTACACTCCTTGAATATGTCACATGTTTCAGGAGAATTAATAATGAATTCCCTTGCCACATCCTTAGAACATGTCTTCTTCAAGTCATCCTTTTTACCTTGCACGAATCTTTTGCTCCATCATTTCATACTAGTAACTTGCTTAGGCTTATCAAGCATCAGAAAATAGAGGAAGGATACAATACATGTAGCATTCCTCCATATATGTAATCGCTATAACTCCTTAATAATGCAAGTTCCTACTTCACAACTTATGTTCTCAAAGAAATATGCATATGAAGCATCAATAAACATAATAGTTAGTTCCTTAGGATTCACATGCTCCAAAATAACAACCTTTTCTTCAGCAAGATTCCTTATTAGTTGATTATGACTCTCAAGTTTCTTGTTCCAGCCATGTTGAATGAGATATATGATAACATTCAGATATTCACAATGTAATATTATGACATCCTCCTTGCCATTATGTTTCTTCAACATATGTTTCATCCATATTAGTTGAAGGCACCCTCCCCTAGTTTCACCATATTCATCTTCAACAGTACACCAAGAAGCACATACTTACTTCTTATTGATCTAGGAATTTAGACTTATTCCAATGATGCAATTCGAGATCTTCTTTTCTTGAATACTAGGACTCATCATTGGTTCAAGCTTGGAGACAAGACATGAGTTTGATATTTCCTTTGTAAATCTAGTGATGTCTCTTTTAATAGAGTGTCTTGCACTGAGATTATTGGATTGGTCTGAGAGACCTGAAGTGACTTGAGAGTTATCTGACATAATGCTAGTGAAATGACAACTTTCTTCTCTTCCTGTCTTATTAGTATGTACAAAGGATGTTTCAACATTGTCTTAACATCCATCCTTTGTTCAATAATTGAATCATCAATTACCACATTGAAAGATTTCATTATAATTCTATTTCTGAAGTTAAAGACTATATAAGCTCTGCTGCTTGAGGAGTAACCCAAAAATAGGATTCATCTCACTCTTTTGATCTTTGTTAGCCAAGATATAGCATTTACTTCCAAAGATATGAAAGTATTTGACTGTAGGTCTTTTTCCTTTCCATAGCTCAAAGAGAGTGACTGAAGAGTCTACTCTCAAGGTGGCCCTATTATGAATATAACATGCAGTATTCATAGCTTCAACCCAAAAGTGATATGGCAAATGCTTAGCATGAAGCATGACTCTAGCTAAATCTTGTGTAACCCTTGTCTTTGGCTCAATAGTTCCATCTTGCTGAGAAGGGATGGAAGAAGAAAATCCATAATTGATGTTTTCAGAAGCACAAAATTCAGAGAATTTTGCATTCTCAAACTCATTGTCATGATAGCTTTTAGAGAATTTTGCATTCCATAATTGATGTTTTCAGAGAATTTTGAACATTTTGACATAAATCTTCAAATACTTCAAAGTTGTCGGGTTTTTCTCTAAGAAAGTTCACCCATGTAAACCCTGAGAAATCATCAATAACCACATAGACATATTTCTTTGCATTCAAGTTGTCTACCTACATTGGTCTCATTAAGTCCATGTGAAGAAGTTCCACTACTTTGGAAGTAGTCTTATGTTGTAAAATTAGAGATTACGTCATGGTTTGCTTCCTAACCTCACATTCATCACAGACTTTACCAATTTCAACCTTGAGTTCCACCACCTTTGTGGCACCGTTGACACTTTTAAACGAAGTGTTTCTTACTCACCACCTGTTCTGGACTGGGCCAAGGCATTATGCACGGCATGGCCCAGTGCTCGTCAGGCCCATGTCCAAACGACCAAGCACGAGGACACGTCAGACGTAGGACCATTCACCCGAGGGATGTTTCCTCGGGTCTCTAACTACGTGTCGGGCAAAGAGCGAGTTGCCCGTCCCATGGTCTCCGTCCACACATCATCGACCACATCACGGGCATCTAGCTTGTGTCGGGCAGAACCATAACAGCACCTCACTTACCACGTCACCCAACTCCCCTATATTGTCTCCTTAGGGATAGGGGCAGTTGGACCAGGGGGCAGATCTTGGTCTAGGTCTTAACGCTTCTTACGCGTCCCCTGGCAGCTCCTCCTTGGGCCTAGCTAATCCAGCCCATTAGGAGCCTTGGCCCAGCGCTGGGGGCTCAATATAAATACCCCTTTCATGGCAAAGGGACAGGTATTCTTACTGACACTCTGATAACCTTATTCTGTACCTCTTCTGACTTGAGCATTGGAGCACCTTGCAGGTACACCCCCCTCCTCATTTCATTCTCTGGCCCATTCACCAAGACCTTGGAAGGCCCTCCTGATCAGGTAAGATCAGTGGCGCCGTCTGTGGGAACTAGCTATCCCCATCTTCATCAAAAGAGGATCAAAGCTCATTTATTTCTGTCCTTCCAACATGGCCGGAGAACAACCTAGCGAGCGCAGCCGTCCCCTCGTCGACTACATTATGGACGACGGCCCACCATCCCGCGAAACAGACGCTCGAGACGGTCGTCCATCCACCCCGTCTCCAGAGCCACAAAACAACGGGGATGCCCCTCATGCTCACAACTCAGGGGCAAAGACATTTCACCCCATTCCCGTTCCCGTCGAAGGAGACGCCACAATGATTGCCATGGTAAATGCCCTCAATCAGGTCGGTTCTATGCTCTATCAACAGCACGAACGAATCATGGCCCTCGAAGCCGAGCGCCAAGAGACCCGACTCCAGCCGGAGGGGAGGACACAACAACGTTCAGAACCAACAAAGAAGCGAGGACGTCGCTCCCCAGAACCTCACGTCAGCAGGGCACGCGCCCGTCGTGACGAAGGCCGAGCAGGAGCATCACCAAGGCACGGGCACAGCCCTGACAACAACGAACTATCCCCCTTAAGGAGCGACGAGGAGGACCTGCACTGTCCCTTATCACGGGCAATAATGGAGGCTCCGCTCCCCAGAGGCATGGAGAAACCGCCCAATCTGGCTGTATACGACGGGACTACCGATCCAGACGACCACGTCGACAACGTTAACGCGATGCTCGACTACCGTAATGATATAACCGGGCACCTCAAATGCCGACTGTTCTCAACGACCCTCAGGAAAGGGGCCATGGCTTGGTACAAAAGCTTGGCCCCTGAATCCATTACGTCATGGAGAGTCATGAGGTCCATGTTCACCAGGCACTTTACAGCTTCCCGTCGTCACCCCAAGACTGAGGCGACCCTTGAAGCCATAGTACAGAAGAAGAATGAAACACTACGCTCGTACATCGAGCGATTCAACCAGGAAGCTGTCGAGGTGGATACCACCGAGCACATGAAGAAGTATCTCCTCGAAAGAGGTCTCTTGCCCGGCAGTGAGCTTAGCAGAGCCGTCGGAATCGAGCCTCCCCGCACCTTGAACGAACTCCTGCATAAGGCCCAGGCCTACATCAGATACGAGGAAAAACAGGTGGCACACAACGCCCGCAGCGGACGTAACGCCGGAGATACCGAGCACTCCAAACGCGAGGACACGAGCATCCCCCGTCGCAACGGGGACAAGCGAAGAGAAGAAAGACCTCGCGAGCTCCGAGAAGGAAGAGGCCCCGCGGGCAGATATAGCGAGTACACCTTACTAACAGCTCCTCGAGAGCGTATCCTTGCAGAATGTATCAACTCTGAATTTAAGCAGGGCAGGGTCAGGTTCCCAAAACCATCTGCGCCAAAGCCCCACACCGACAAATCCAAGTACTGCCGGTTCCACAGAAGTCACGGGCACGTGACAGAAGACTGCGTCCACCTAAAGGATGCAATAGAGATTTTAATCCAAGAGGGGCACCTAAAGCAGTATACGAAGAAGAACGAAGCTCCCAGACATGTCGAGCCAGAAAAGAAGAGACCCCGGGAAGAAACACCCCCTGACAACTCTCCTTACCAAGTGGCCCTCTGCGTGTCACGCCCGGAAGATTTCTTCCTCCCCGAACCACTGCCCGAAGGCAGAATCGCTGCACTCAGCCCCTGGGAAGACTTCCCAACCGCACTGGTGATATCGGGAGGGGGAATTAACGGGGAAGCCGCTGCCCTCTCCGTCAAACGCAAGTTCGACGAACTCCTACTGACTGCCCCCGAGCAGAAAGCGACACTGACAAAGTACCGGGGAAAATCCAACCCGATATCCTTTTTCCTGGAGGAACTTCCGGGCGGATCCCCGAATTCAGGCATTCCACTATTGATAAGGGCAAAGATGGCCCAGTTCGACGTCCGACGCATCCTGGTCGACCAAGGCAGCTCAGTGGATATCATGTACGTCCATCTCTTCAAGACTCTGAAGCTAGACAAGACCAACTTAGCCCCCTACGTCGGATCAGATCTCCAAGGATTCAACGGAGCAACAACCAGACCGTGGGGATATGTCGAGCTCCTCGTCACTTTCGGCGAACAAGAAACGGCCAGGGAAGTCAAAATCCAATTCCTGGTCGTGGACTGTCCGTCCCTTTACAATTGCATCTTTGGACGCCCGACGCTGGCCGAACTCACCGCGGTCCCATCCACCGTCCACCTAAAGATGAAATACTACACCAAATTGGGACGTGTGGTCACCATCCACGGTGACATCGAAGCAGCCCGGCGATGCTACGACGCCGCAGTGAAAGGACAGGCCGTGGTCAGCACGAAGAGCAACTGCAACAACAAAAAACTCAGGACCGAGGATCCTCCCCGGGGAGTTAATGCCATCGACCTCGACTGTCGCATCGGGTTGGACGAGACCGAAGAGGGGAAGTTCGCCCCGGTTCGACCAATCCCCGACGGAGAGTTCGAGCTCATTCCCCTCGGGGACGATCCAGAAAGGACGGTGAAGATAGGTAAGGGACTACCCGAGGAAACTAGAGAAGAACTCGTGGCATGCCTCAAGGAGAACTCCGACCTCTTCGCGTGGAACGCCGCAGAAATGCCCGGGCTGGACCCCGAGATCGCGTGTCACAAGCTAGCGTTAGACAGGGCAGCCAAGCCCATAGCACAACGTAGGCGCAAGCAGTCGCCCGAAAAGGCAGAGGCTGCCGAGCGAGCTGTAAAAGACCTCTTAGAGGCAAATTTTATTTCTGAAGCCCAGTACACAACCTGGCTCTCAAATGTAGTCCTCGTTAAGAAAAATAATGGAAAATGGCGTATGTGTGTTGATTATACTGATCTTAATAGGGCTTGCCCGAAAGATGTTTTCCCCCTCCCTAATATAGATATGCTCGTTGATAACTCTGCAGGTTTTAAACTCTTGTCCTTCATGGACGCATATAGTGGATATAACCAGATCCCTATGGCGCCCACAGACAAGAAACACACAGCGTTCATGACCCCAACGGGCAATTACTATTACAATGTGATGCCGTTCGGGCTCAAGAACGCTGGCGCTACGTACCAACGCATGATGAACAAAGTCTTCAAGGATGAAATAGGGGACATGCTCGAAGTATACATGGACGACATGATCGTCAAATCACACGAGGAGGTTACCCATGCTCGACACCTAACAAAGGTGTTCGAGCAGGCGAGACAGTGTAAAATGAGGTTCAATCCCGAAAAGTGCACGTTCGGCGTACGGGCAGGAAAGTTCCTCGGTTTCTATCTCACCGAAAGAGGAATAGAGGCCAACCCCGACAAATGCCGGGCATTCTCGGAATTTCCGACCCCGAGGACCAAGAAATCGATCCAGTCACTCAATGGAGTGCTCGCCTCACTCTCCCGTTTCATCGCCAAGTCGGCCCAGCACGCATTGCCATTCTTCAGACTCCTTCGCAAAGAGGCTACCTTCGACTGGACCGATGAATGCGAGCAAGCATTACTGCATCTAAAGAAGGTTCTGTCCGAACCCCCGGTCTTATCACGACCATTAGAAAAAGAAACCCTATACTTATACCTGTCCGTGGGGACCGAGGCCGTCAGCGCCGTCCTAACAAGAGAAACCGACGAAGGACAAAAGCCCATCTATTTTACGAGCAAAGCACTCCAAGGCCCCGAGCTCCGATATCAGCAAATCGAAAAGGTCGCCCTGGCCCTCATCAATACAGCGAGGAGATTACGATATTACTTCCTCGCACACACGATAAAGGTGAGGACCGACCAGCCAATCAAACAGCTGCTCGGGCGTCCGGATATGGCCGGGAGGATGCTCAAGTGGTCACTGGAACTCTCCGAATTCGACATACAATACGAAAGTAGGAAAGCCTTGAAAGCCCAGGCACTGGCCGACTTTGTCGCGGAAATGACCCACTGCCCGACACCAGCAGAGAGCGCCCACAAATGGACGATCTTCGTCGACGGCGCCTCTAGCACGTCAGGCAGCGGGGCCGGGATCATCCTCGAAAATGAAGAAGGGATCCTGATAGAGGTATCATTGGCACTAGCGTTCCCAACATCGAACAACCAAGCCGAATACGAAGCCTTCCTCGCAGGCCTACGGTTAGCCGAAGACCTGGGAGCGAAAGAGGTAAAGATATCCACTGACTCCCAGCTCGTGGCCTCACAAGTGCGAGGAGAGTACCAAACCAAGAACGACAACCTCCTCGAGTACTTGTCCCTTGTCAAAGAAAAGCTTGACAAATTTGAAAGGTGGGAAGTTCAACACATACCCCGCGAGCACAACACACGGGCAGACGTTCTCTCGAAACTAGCCAGCACGAGGAAAAAGGGTGGGAATAAATCAGTAATTCAGGAAATCCTTCCTCGACCCAGCATCGACAAACTTCCTCCTCCATTCGAGGTCAACGCTATCGGGGATGCTCACTGTTGGATGACACCCATTTACAATTACCTCACAAGAGACGAGCTCCCAGCCGACCCGAAAGAGGCGACCACTGTCAAACGACGAGCATGCTCGTACGTACTCCTCGAAGGAAAACTCTACCGGAGAGGGTTCTCCGTCCCGTTACTTAAATGCGTCGAGGAAGAGAAAGTCCCCGACATACTTGGAGAGATACACCGGGGAATCAACGCTCAACACCTCGGCGGGCGATCGCTCGCACGAAAGGCCCTTCGAGCAGGCTACTACTGGCCGACCATGCAAAGCGATTCGAAAGAGCACGTCAAAAGATGTGACAAATGCCAACGACACGCCGACATGCACCTCGCACCCCCAAACGACCTCAAATCACTGTCTTCCCCATGGCCCTTCGCGTGGTGGGGCATGGACATCCTCGGACCCTTCGTAACCGGATCGAATCAGAATAAATACCTCATCGTCGGGGTGGACTACTTTACCAAATGGATCGAGGCAGAGGCACTGGCTAAAATAACCGCGCAGAACATTCTCCGGTTCTTCAAACGCAACATCCTCGCTCGATTCGGTATACCCCAGGCACTTGTCACAGACAATGGGACACAGTTCACGGACGGAGGATTCCAGGACTTCGTCGCTGGCCTGGGCACCACACAGCATTTCACATCTGTCGAACATCCGCAGACGAACGGGCAAGCAGAGGCGGCCAACAGGGTAATCTTACGTGGCCTCAAACGCAGACTCGGCGAGGCGAAAAGGGCATGGGTCGAGGAGCTACACAGCGTCCTATGGGCTAACCGCACGACACCGCATTCTACCACCGGGGAAACCCCATTCCGACTGACTTACGGCACCGAAGCAGTCATCCCGGTGGAAATACGGACACCGACGAGGAGGATAGAGGAACCCCTAGACGAGGAAATGAACGATGAAACCCTCAGAGCCGAGCTCGACCTGGTCGAGGAGATACGTTCCGAAGCAGCCCTCAGGGAAACGACCCTCAAACAAAAAATAGCACTACGCCACGACGCGAAAGTCATAAGAAGAGAGTTCCAGGTCGGCACCCTGGTCCTCAGAAGAAACCAGAAAAACCCAAGAGAGGGCAAGCTGGCGGCCAACTGGGAAGGCCCCTACCGCGTCCGCGACAAGACGAGCAACGGGGCCTATTACCTAGAAAACCTACAAGGAGAACAACTCGCTCGACCATGGAACGCAGAAAAACTTAGACAATATTACAGCTAAATGTATCACGGGGAAACGTGGGTGGTACGACCATGCTCTTCGTCTCCAAAACCCCAGAGAGGAACCACGAGACCCGGGAACGAGCCGGGGTCTCATAGCGAACACAACCCTCCCCGACGCGTGGGATCTTGACCAAGACTCAACGTCGAAGTACCAGAACAGGCAGGGCACCCAGCTCGCGATGGGAAAGCCCAAGCCTCGAGACCAGGGTTCGAACAACGGACCCGGGCTTCGATCCCAACGGGCACAAAGCCTGACACTTCATCGGTTCCCTAAACCGAGGAGATTAACGAGGTCGAGCAGAGTACGAATTCATAAAAGCAAATATCAAACATAAACGAACACAATGAATGACAACAAAAACATTCATATATTAAAAATAATAACAACGGCCGAAGCCAAGTACGCCCGAAGGCCAGATTACAAATGCCCGAAGGCCAAAGTACATAACGGGCACGCAGGCCATAACAAAACTACAAATTAAAATTACATAATTAAGACTCCGCTCGGAGCACTTCTTCTTCCTCCTCCTCTTCCTCACCACCCAGCTCTTCCTCCGCTTCGAACGGGCAGACGATCTCACCATCCCTGACACAGTAGTTATGGGCCGACCCCGCCGTCACCAACTCGGGATTCAGAAGCCCAAGTTGTTCGACAGCATTATCGAAACCCTCTTTGAAAACGGCCACCAGCTCTTGATTGAGAGTGCGGATATGCCCCAGCAGCTCACCGCGCGAACCAAGGGCACGCTCCTCCTCGGTCTCGTCGGCCAGAGAACGGACCTTTTCTTCGAGAGATTCAATCTGAGCCCTCAGGCCAGCATTGTCCTCGGTCAACTTTTGATGATCGGCCACCTGCTCTTCCAAGCTCGCCTTAGCAGCTTTCAACTGGTCTCGCTCCTTCTCCACCTCATCCAGCTTCTGGCTCAGCCCTTCCTGCAGCTGATGCTCCTCTTTGTAGTCCGACAGGTCTTTGGACAATTTGTCCTTCTCCGATCGGACCTGCAAAAGAGCATCCTCCAGCGAGGCAGTGGAGACCGAAGTGTCGGTCAAGACCATGGCCGTCTCCATCACCCGGATGACAGCGGCAATGTCCCTAGCCAGATCTTTGCGCCGAGCACCAGCGTCTTGATCCAGAATAGCCTTGGCCTCGGGCGCCGGCACCGCAATCGCCTCCTCGGCCTTGAAAAACGACCGTTCCACATAGCAAGGAGGTAGCAGATAGCTGCCCGGTCCATTCGGGCTTCCCAGCGACGACCTCGAAAGAGTCCCCGACGGACGCTTCCGTTTGTGGAGGGGAGAGGCAGATAGCGACGGGCTGTCAGGTATATCTATCGCCCGAGGAGGAGAGGAAGGAGTCACGCTCGCCACATTCGAAGGACCGGCCCCAGCATCACCAGCGGTCTCCAAGACACGGACCACAGTCTTCTTCTTCTTCTTGGGCACCCGGTCAGCCGCACCGACCTGATTCGCTAACTTCAACACCCGATCACGGGCACTGGGCATGGCACCTGCAAAATATTACACACAAACATTAGCGAGCGAAGACATTAACCGAAACAAAAAGCTAAACAAAATCTACCTACTCAATAACGCTAGAGCTTCCTCCTCGGTATCACACTCGAGCAGAGCCTTCGTATTAATATAGCGCGTCTCGGTGATTAGTTCCCCGACCTCATCCAGATAGGGCACGCCCTGTCGATTCGCCCAGAACCCCAAGCTGAAGCTCTGCACGTAATCAACCAACTTCTTATACGCGAGCCTATCCTCTTGGTCGAGCATCGCATATTTGATCCGGTAATGGGCCGTGGAGAGATCGAAATGATCACGCTGCCACCTCAGCGGTATCTTCGACATCAGCGTCTCCTCCCCGTTTGGCTTCCGTTGATAGTAGTATAGAGAGTGAAGGGCAGCACGGGTGATCGGCATCACCACATACCATCGGTTTTTGAAGTGACGAACAGAATCCTCGTACGCCTTGAACAGGCGCACGGGCTGCTTGAAAGAGACCCAACTATGACGCCCACGGGAGCCAGACCGCTGGAGATGGAAGACGTGGAAGAAGAGAGCCCGGGTGCAACCAATGCCGAGGAACTGGCAGACTAACTCAAATGCCCGCATAAATGCGAGAGCATTAGGATGCAGTTGGGACGGCGCCAGCCGAAGCCACTTGAAGACCGACATCTGGAAGGAGTTGAAGGGCAGTCTAATCCCCACTTCACGGAAAGCAAATTCATACATGGTGAACTGCTTCCCTGGGAAATGATGACAAATGCGATCTTCTTCCTTGGGGGCGCAGCAGTACCAGTTTGGTGGATCCTCCCGACCTATGGTCTCGACCATAGCGTAAGCAGTGATGGCCTCATCGCAAAAGTCTGATTCCTCCTCCAAAGGCTCGTCCGCAACCCAGGAGAAGTCAACCTGCCCGGAAGATGAGGCGTGTTCGGTACCATCTCGGACGCTCCCATCCCCGACAGGGAGACGAGCGATTGTCGCATCTTCGGTCGAGGACCCGGAATCTTCCCTCCTCGGTCGTAAACGCCCGGTAGCACCTGAAACGCAGACAGAAAGAGTGAATTCGACGTCATATCAAATCCACCCTTCCACCGCAGGTCAAGTGAAAGGGCGTAGCGGCGACGGACACTAACTACTCAACTCAGTGACACGCGCACTCTATGGAGGCCGGGCAGAAATTTCATATAGCCTATGCAAATATTGCCCGGCACATGAAATTTATGCCCGGTACAGTATGATCCTAACCCTATTTTCTACCATCTACTGTACATCTACGGTCCACTACACTATTCCTAAGTCAAACCTAACCACATTTCCACAAAGATAACATACATTTGACGGAAAACAACAAGGAAAAACAGTGGATCACAAGGAAAATCATACCTGACATAGTTAAGTTGAAAAGGGTACGGTGGCGCACGAGCAGCAGACGGTGGTTCAGATAGGAGGACGGGCGGAGACGGCGGTTCAGACGGATGAGCGAGCAAACAATAGAGGATGTGGAGAACTCCGGTGAACGTGTGAACGAAAAAAGTAGAAATGAAGTTACTCAACCCCTTTTTATATTGCCTGGCGCGTGGACCAACGCGCTAGGCCATCATTACCTATCCTGCCTACGCCGCCTTTGCACACTAAACGAAGCGACACCATTAAGTCTGAGACACGTCTCTCCAAAATAAGAAACTGAAACGACCCGGGCACCTATCCGTCTCCCCGACTCACCTAGACGCCACATCCCCACGTCACACCCTCGTCTGCCACAAAAGAGGTGCAGACCAACCGATCACCTCCATCCCCGACATTTCCGGCGAAAGGATCAGTCACGAACAAGTCTGTTACAACCCCATCTGTCGAACGATCATACTTCCCCGTCAGCTCGGGGAACCACAAGTTGAAACATAAGTCATCGCTCTGGCTCAGAGACTCGACTTGGGGGGCTCCTGTTCTGGACTGGGCCAAGGCATTATGCACGGCATGGCCCAGTGCTCGTCAGGCCCATGTCCAAACGACCAAGCACGAGGACACGTCAGACGTAGGACCATTCACCCGAGGGATGTTTCCTCGGGTCTCTAACTACGTGTCGGGCAAAGAGCGAGTTGCCCGTCCCATGGTCTCCGTCCACACATCATCGACCACATCACGGGCATCTAGCTTGTGTCGGGCAGAACCATAACAGCACCTCACTTACCACGTCACCCAACTCCCCTATATTGTCTCCTTAGGGATAGGGGCAGTTGGACCAGGGGGCAGATCTTGGTCTAGGTCTTAACGCTTCTTACGCGTCCCCTGGCAGCTCCTCCTTGGGCCTAGCTAATCCAGCCCATTAGGAGCCTTGGCCCAGCGCTGGGGGCTCAATATAAATACCCCTTTCATGGCAAAGGGACAGGTATTCTTACTGACACTCTGATAACCTTATTCTGTACCTCTTCTGACTTGAGCATTGGAGCACCTTGCAGGTACACCCCCCTCCTCATTTCATTCTCTGGCCCATTCACCAAGACCTTGGAAGGCCCTCCTGATCAGGTAAGATCACCACCCTTGTGGTGTTATTGACTTTCAATACAAGTAAGTCAGACACTTTCTCGAACCAAAGATTCATGATACCATGTGTTTGAAAAGTTTTTCACTAGAGAGCATTGAACATTGTGAGACTTCTTTATAATTAATCAACTAAGTATGATTAGTAAGAACATTTTAATAAATAATACTAATTTTATAATTAAAATTTTATTATTAAAATCAATAAACATAATTACTCCCTCTATTTGAAGAAAAAATATAATATGTATGTTTTAAAGTATAAATTATTTTAGAATTTTAATGCAACATTAATAATATTTTTTCTAATATACTACTATCATTTATCATTTATTTTACTTTTTTTATTCTTTAATTTTTTTTATAAAATACAAAATTATAAAGTCATACATAATTTCTCTTTCTCTATATATTATTAATTATGTTTCTTTAATAGTCTAAAATATTCATTATAAAGTCTTAATTATGTTTCTTTATTAGTCTAAAATATTCAAAAAAATTTACATATTGTTATTCTTAGATGTTGGATGTTAGAAATAATTTGACTTTTGTTTTAATAATTTATAAAATAATACAAACGGATAATAATGATTAATTGACAATATAATTTTTTTTTACATTGACAATTCATATTAATTAATCTTATATTCAAAACGTTTTATAAATTGGCGTGCTAATAATATTAATTTTCTTCAAATATTATTGTGTATAGTTCAAATAAAGTATTTGCTTTGAGACGGAGAGAGTAAGGTGTTCCAAAACATGAAGTTGCATTTATTAACTAGGGACATGGATGATTATTGTATATTACAAGCAGGTACAAGCAGGCAAATGTTCAGTGAAGTCACCCTTATTTCAAAGTCCCTCAAGCCAAACCCAATATGAATCAAGTTAAGCCTTAAAAAAACAAAACAAGTAGCACAAAAGCTTAGTTCAGGCTTACCTTCTAAATGATCTGAACATAAGACAGCAACGCTTCCATTAAGATCCGAAACAAAAGCTGTATTATCATCCATGAGAATGCAATCAGCTACTAACCTCAGAGATGGGTCACCGGAGAAATGTGTCAATTTTTTTTCATCCTATAGCATAGAAGTTTCAGATTAAACAAGTCCAGCCAAGATATAGTTTAATAGGTTAGCCTCTATTAAGATATTGATATTTGATATACGAAAATGCTAACAGGTGACGGACACTTGTTAATAAACTAAAAATGGAAATATTGTTTTGGAAATGGTGTATTCAACATTTTAATGGAGAAAATTATTCTTTTCAACACAAATGTTTCATTTAATATATTTTTTAATTACTCAACTTAACATATACTTTAAGGGTGTATTTGACTATGAGATGAAAATGAGAAGAGAGAAAGATATAAAAATAGAGTATGAGAAGAGAGAAAGAAATGAGAAATAGAATATATTTGATTTATTGATTGTTACAACAGAAATATAAGAGAGATAGAATAGAGAGAAATATAATTATTTTTACAATGACAAATATATCTTTAAATTAAAAAATATTACAATGATATATTATTTAGTTTAACAATTTTTTAAAATATCTAAGAATTATTTTTTATTAATATTTATTTTTATAGAAATTCATGTAATCATTTTATTTTCTAACATTGAATTTAATAGGGAGAATTACAGTTTAATCCCTACAATTGCGATAGGATTAAAACTACTTGATATAAGAATTAATCCTCGAAGTAGATTAGATAGTCCAATAAACTGAATTTTAGTGGTGAAAAAAAACAACAACCCATATTCTCTAATGTTGTTATTAAGTTATTATTTATGAAAACTATAAAAGTTAAGTACATGTTTACCTCAAATTATAATATAATATATCAATACTAAGCAGAAAGAAGCATAATGTTTAAAAACTTCAAATTGACATACTTGACTTTTAAAATGGCAGGCATAAGGGTAATGTTGGAATAACAAAAAGAACGGCTCTCTTGAGTTTTTTCTTCGCTAATCAATGAAGAAGATAAAAACACATTGTTTTTTCATCACTCGTCCGTACTTATGATTAAGGGGGATATGCTATGTTAATTAATAGGAGTCTACGATCTAGTCTTAATAGATCAAACTTTTTCTTAATAAAAAAATTTAAATTTCTTTTATAAATCTATTTACTTAAATAAGTTAGGTAACAGATTATATAAAAAATCTTATAAATCTATCAACTCGATCTATTTATTAAATATGAATAAATTTATTATTTTTATATTAAATTTTATACCTTATATTAAAATACAAAAGTGAGACTTAGTTATATTTAAGAATTTATGAAAATAAGTTGAATAATGTTATAAATTGATTTCATAAATTCTCTCAATTAAATCATCTCACAAAATTTATGCAACTAAGTATGTTTATATAAATAAATGGAAATAAACATTTAATCTCATTATACTTTTGATTCTCTAGTCTATTTAAATATTAGTTAGACTTTTTTAATAGATTAATAGACCAATCCGACATTCGAAAAGGACATGCTCTGACTACAAAATAAATCTTTGATAGACTACCGATCAGAATTAAACTTTAAATCTTTTAACAAACCAGACTCAACTTTGACAAAATTCATTGTCACCCTTACTTCTCATATGCACCAAAACAAGAGAAATAATACATTTCTTCTCATATTCTATAGTCTCTATTCTCTCTTGGTTATTTCTCACATATAGAACACAGCCAAAGAGCTACACGCATGAGCCTTTATTAAATTAAGGGTTGTTTGAATGAGTTTTGATTTTTAATTTTCAAATATTATTTTATATTTATTTTAAAATTGTATTTAAGAATACAATTTTGAAAATTTTGTTTGGTAGTTTCGTTTTTGAAAATAGTTTTAAAAATGAAAAATGAAAAAACTTGTTTGATAATTTTCTTTTTTTGGAATACTATAAAATATATGATTTGTTTTTTCATTAATTTTAATCTTTGATTTTCACAATATTTATTATATTAAATAATATTTGAGAAGAAAAAAAGAATATATCCATGTTGTTAATTTCGGATAATATCACATACTTTAGACATGTAATTTCATATACAGGAGAGGGTGAGGGTGAGGGCGAGTTGCGGATGTTTTAAAAATGTTGATTGAAGACTAAAAAATTTAGTAAAATCAAAGAATTGTGATTGCGCATTATGACACCATAAATAATGGCCACTATTTCCACAATTGTTTATATATATATATATATATATATATATATATATATATATATATATATATATATATATATATATATATATATATATATATATATATATATATATATAAACAAGTTGAAAGAAATATGTAAAATAATTTTATGCACTGTGGTATTTTGGATTAAATTCTAGTATCGACAAGGGTAGTTTCATGGTTCGACAAAAGGTTTAGTATGAAGTCGAAGTCTGTTCACATACTGATCTTGTATGTTATAGTCGAAGTATATTCAAGCATGCAGTAGTCGAAATACTAGGATTGTTAGCATGTCGAATTGGGTCTTACTTGTAAGTCCAATTGTTTAAGTTAACTTGTACCCTATGTTAGTTTGTAATGGGTAACTCATTAGTTTAGTAAGTTAAATTTTAGGGTTAATAGGCATTCATCCCCCCCCTGCAATATGAGCGTGTTTCGGTTTACCCCCTACCGTTGTCAAATGCAGGTTTTGGCAGCGATTTTTTTGAAAAAACCGTTGCCAAAAGGCAGGGAGGGAAAAAAGCAAAATTCGCTAACATTACAGGGGTGTAAATGCCTATTAACCCTAAATTTTATTATAAATAGCATACTAGTATCTCATCATAAGAGTGGTGGTGCAAATCCTAATTAGGGTGAGAGATGTTAATTGTTGATATTCACTTGTAATCTTTGAACCTATTGAGAAAGTGAATAGTATAACAGATTTAACAAATTCTCTATTCTTCTTTCTCTTTTATCTTCCTTTGTAAAACCTAATAAGGTTTCTTGTGTTTGTTCAAGAAACCTAATCTATTTCTCATAACTTTGTTCTGATATTGACGACAGCGATTCACAATATACTGGTGCAGTGAGCGTGGAGGAGAAGATGTCGTCAACAAAGTATGAAATTAAAAAATTCACCGGTATGAATGATTTTGGTTGTGGCGCTTGAAGATGCAATCATTTCTTGTTCAACGGGGTTTGTTAGAAGCGTTGAAAGGATAGGAGAAGATGGACGATGCCCTATCGGAAAATGAGAAGACAAAGCCATGGATGATGAAAACTAGTTTTTTACCTTGTTAGTGTAGAGTTTGTTCCATGGTGGAGATTTGTGGTATTTTAGATCAAACTCTAGTGTCGACAAGGGTAGTTTCATGGTTTGACAAAAGGTTTAGTATGAAGTAGAAGTTTGTTCACATACTGATCTTGTATGTTGTAGTCGAAGTATATTTAAGCATGCAGTAGTCGAAATGCTGGGATTGTTAACATGTTGAATTGGGTCTTGCTTGTAAGCCCAATTGTTTAAGTTAGCTTGTACTCTAAGTTAGCTTGTAATGGATAATTGTTAAAAACCTGATTAGTTTAGTATGTTAGATTTTTATTATAAATAGCATACTAGTATCTCATCATAAGAGTGGTGGTGCAAATCCTAATTAGGTGAGAGAGGTTAATTATTGGTATTCACTAGGAATCTTGGAACCCTTTTAAGAAAGTGAATAGTAAAATAGATTTAACTAATTATCTATTATTCTTCCTCTTTTATCTTCCTTTGTAAAACCTAATGGGTTTTCTTATGTTTGTTCAAGAAACTCAATCTTTTTCTCATAACTTTGTTCTATTATTGATGACATTGATTCACAAAAAACTGGTGCGGTGAGCGTGGAGGAGAATATATCGTCAACAAAGTATGAGATTGAGAAATTCAACGGTGTGAGTGATTTCAGTTTGTGGCATTTGAAGATGCAACCTCTTCTTGTTCAACAGGGTTTGTTAGAACTTAGAAGCGTTGAAATGATCGGAGAAGAATGACGATGCCCTATCGGAGAAGGAGAAGACAAAGTCATGGCTGAAAGCCATGGATGATGAAAACTATATATTTTCCTTGTTAGTGTAGAGTTTGTTCCATGGTACAGATTTTTGTGGTATTTTAGATCAAACTCTAGTGTCGCCAAGGATCGTTTCATGGTTTGACAAAAGGTTTAGTATGAAATTGAAGTTTGTTCATATACTAATTTTTTATGATGTAGTCGAAGTATGTTCAAGCATGTCGTACGAAATGCTAGGATTGTTTGCATGTCGAATTGGGTCTTGCTTGTAAGGTCAATTATTTAAGTTAGCTTGCACCCTTAGTTAGTTTGTAATGAGTTATTTTTAAAAAGCTCATTAATTTAGTATGTTAGATTTTATTATAAATACCATATTAATCTCTCATCATAAGAGTGATGGTGCAAATCCTAATTAGGGTGAGACGGGTTAATTGTTGTTATTCACTTGTAATCTTTGAACCCTATTGAGAAAGTGAATAGTAAAACGGATTTAACTAATTCTCTATTTTTCTTCTTCTTTTCTCTTCCTTTGTAAAACCTAATAGAATTTCTTGTGTTTGTACAAGAAATCCAATCTTTTTTTCATAACTTTGTTTTGCTATTGATGAAATTGATTCACAACAAATTAGTGTGTTGAGCGTGGAGTAGAAGATATCGTCAACAAAGTATGAGATTGAGAAATTCACCTGTGTGAATGATTTCGGTTTGTGGCGCATGAATATGTAATCCCTTCTTGTTCAACAGAGTTTGTTAGAAGCGTTGAAAGGATCGAAGAAGATGGATGATGCCCTATTAGAGAAGGAGAAGACAAAGCCATGGTTGAAAGCCATGAATGGTGAAAACTAGTTTGTTACCTTGTTAGTGTTGAGTTTGTTCCAAGATGGAGATTTGTGGTATTTTAGATCAAACTCTAGTGTCGACAAGGGTAGTTTCATGGTTCGACAAAATGTTTAGTATGAAGTTGAAGTATGTTCAAGCATGCAGTAGTTGAAATGTTAGGATTGTTAGCATGTCGAATCGGGTATTGTTTGTAAGTCCAATTGTTTAAGTTAGCTTGTACCCTAAATTAGCTTGTAATGGGTAATTATTAAAAAGCACATAAGTTTAGTATGTTAGGTTTTATTATAAATAGCATTGCAAATCCTAATTAGGGTGACAAAGGTTAATTATTCGTATTCACTTGTAATCTTTAAACCCTAATGAGAAAGTGAATAGTAAAACATATTTAACCAATTCTCTATTCTTCTTCCTCTTTTCTCTTCTCTTTTTTTGTAAAAACCTAATAGAGTTTCTTGTTTTTTTCAAGAAACTCAATCTTTGGAATTCACTTGTAATATATGAATCCTATTAAGAAAATAAATAGTAAAACAAATTTAACCAATTTTTTATTCTTCTTCTTTTCTCTTCCTTACCTAATAGAGTTTCTTGAATTTGTTCAAGAAACTCAATCTTATTCCCATAATTTTGTTCTGATATTGACGACATCGATTCATGACATGCACATTTTAATTAAAATAACATTTAAAAACAAGTTGATAATTTATATTAGTCATTCTTTTAGATTGTCATTAAAACTTGATCAAACAATTTAATTTTTTAATTAAATATTTTTATAATTTAAATTTATAACACTTACTTAATAATAATTGTTTATTTTTTAAAATATTAATATTTGATATGAGTTGTTATTAATTATTATGGAACACAAGTTATAACGTGAGCACCGTTTAAATCTAAATCAATTTCAACTTTCGTATATTTATTGTAATGCCAATAAAATAAAAACAGCTCTTTTCTGTGCTTTTTCTGTTATTAATCTAATCTCCTAGAGGTGGAACACATAAGTGGGTGAAACTATAATCTCCTAGAGGTGGAACACATGGATGGCTTTGTGAAGAGTATTTTGGGTGTTCATAATTGTGGTTGGTCGACGGTGAACACAGTGGGGAGAGCTGGTGGTATTCTGATTGTATGGAATGCTAATTCCATTAATTCGGTGTTTACGTTCAAAGGACCAGGATTCTTAGGGATAAATGCTTGGCGGAAGGATCTTATTGTTACTTCATTAATGTTTATGCTCCATGTGACGATGTCGGAAAACAACTTTTGTGGGATAAATTGTTAGAGTTGAAGAATAGATTGGCCCCGGGAGAATGACTTGTAGCTGGGGATTTCAATGTAGTGAAAATTGCTGAAGAAAGATGTGGTAGAGGTAGAAACTATTTGTCAGGCATGGAGAATTTCTTGGAATTCATAGAAATTATGGATTTGATTCATTTACCGGTCATTGGGAATTCATTCACTTGGTTTAAAGAGAATGGTTCTAGTAAAAGTCGTTTGGATGAAACTAAGTGGATGAAACTATATGCAATCGATCCATTTGATTATGCCCATTTCCATTATGCTTTAGCTAAGACATTGTATGTAGAGATCTCTCCATTTGCTAAGAAATGGACATCTCTATAATTGTGATTTTATGTATAAATGTCTAATTGATATCATAATTTAATTTCTAATGTAATAAGGATGGGTGAAAGATATATATGAGAATCATGGAATTTGCTCCATTTGATTATGCCCCTTTCCATTATACTTTAGCTAAGACATTGTAAGTAGAGATCTATCCATTTGCTAAGAAATGGACATCTATATAATTATGATTTTATGTATAAATGTCTAATTGATATCACAATTTTATTTCTAATGTAATAAGGATGGGTGAAAGATATATATGAGAATCACGGAATTCGTAAGATCTTTTCTACTCTACTAGGAAACTATGGAAATTAGCTTTTTGTTTTGATCCAACGTGAATGAAGTCATATAGGATATTTTAAATTGTAATTCCTTGTGTCGAAGCAAGTTGCTCGACAGAAGGAAAGATTTGATTTGATCTAGATTTGATTTAATTCAAAATAGATATTTTGGGCTTTTATAGTTTTGAGCTTTGTATTGAGATGCAAAAAAAGCTAATTCTATAAATAGGGAGTTTCCCTCATTGTAAAATATCAAAATATTATTTCACTCACGGTTCTGCAGTTGCAGAGTGAGTAGCAATAAAGAAAGAAAGTCCCACAGTTTGTGGGCAACAACATTCATCTTTCAATTTTCTCAAGAACCCTAATTTTCTTCTCTATTTTTCTTCTTCTTTCTTTTAACGTTTCTACTGCATGATAGCTACGAAATTCCAATAGGTTTTGGGAGAATTCCAACATCTGGTATCTAGAGCTCCGGTTAAAGAGATTTAAGGGCAAGAACGCGATGTCAATGAATCATCTGAATGAGCATTATCCGACGAGTCTTCCGATTCTCAAGAAAGATAACTATGAGAATTGGTGCAAGCAGATCAAGGTTGTTTTCTGTTATCATGATTTATAGGATCTTGTGAAGGAATGAGTAACAACGCTTGCAAAGAACGCAACAGAAGAGGAAAAGGCTGCTTACAAGAAGTTGAAGAAGGAAGATTATAAAGCTCTCTTTATAATCCATCAATATGTTGATCCAGATAACTTTGAAAAAGTTAGTGATATAGAGTCTGCAAAAGAAGCATGGGAGATCCTTGAGAAATCGTTTGGAGGTGCAGAGGTGCAGAGAAGATAAAAGAGGTGAGGTTACAAACTCACAAAAGGGCTTATGAATTGCTTCAGATGGAAGACAATGAGAGCATAGCAGATTTCTTCACAAGAGTTACAAAACTTGTGAATCAAATAAAGGCATGTGGAGAAGTGCTGACGACGAAAGCAGTTGTCTCAAAGATTTTGAGATCGTTGGCTCCAAAGTTCGACCATGTTGTAGTAGCCATAGAAGAATAAAAAGATTTGTCGAATGTGACTAAAGAATAGCTTCAAGGGACACTTGAATCTCATGAACAAAGAATGACTGAAAAAGCAGTAGGCAAGACAAAGAGTGATGTGGCTTTGCAGACGCAATCAACAAGAGATAGGAAAGGCAAAGAAAAGGTATTCAACAACAAAGGCAAAGGTGGCTACAATAATTCGACTAGTCAAAATCAACAAGAAGCAAACTGGTCAAATCAGAAGAAACTCTGGAACCAAGGCAACCAAAGAGGTGGTGTTGCAAGTAGAGGAAGAGGTGGTGGTCAAAAGCCAGACAAGAGTCGCATTCAGTGTTTCAATTGTCAGAAGTATGGTCACTATTTTAGTGGTTGTCCAGAAAAGCAAAAGAATCAAGGTTTTGATGCTAAGTTGGCGAAGCATGAAGAAGAAGAAATGTTTTTGATGGTCACAACAAGAGATGAATAGAAACTCCAAGAACAATGGTACTTGGACTCAGTATGCTCATCATACATGACTGGTAGGAAAGATTGGTTTGTCAACATGAAGCCCTCAATGAAGAACACGGTGAAATTTGAAAACGACAATACTTTAGCAGCTGAAGGTATTGGTGATATTCTGATTAAGAGGAAGGATGGCAAAAGGTCAGTAATTTCTAACATTTTGTACATACCAAGCATGAAGAACAATTTGCTCAGTATAGGGCAGTTGGTCGAAAAGAACTACAGGGTGTCGGTCGAAGACAAGGTGATGAGAGTCTTCGACGCAGGTGGTAGGTTGATCTTGAAGGCTCCAATGTCTCAAAATAGAACCTTCAAGATCGAATTAAATGTGATAGAGCATAAGTGCCTTGCAAGTGCAGCTAGCAAAGATGAATGGTTATGGCACTATATATTTGGTCATCTCAATTTCAAAGACATCAGAAATTTGAAGAGAAGAAATATGGTTTCAGGATTTCCAGAAATTGACATCCCAAATGAAGTGTGTGAAGAATGTGTTCAGTCGAAACAACACAAAAATAGCTTCAGCAAGGATGCAAGAAGCAGGTCGAAGGCAATTCTTGAAGTCATATACTCTGATGTATATGGTCCTATCCAGGTGAATTCGATTGGAGGTAACAGGTACTTTGTCACTTTCATAGATGATTTCAGTAGAAAATTATGGACTTACCTGATAATGAAGAAAAGTGAAGTGATCGAGGTATTTTCCATGTTTAAATCCATGGTCGAATGACAAAATGGTCAAAAGCTCAAGATCTTAAGGACTGATGGTGGTGGAGAGTATGTGTCGAAAGAGTTCGATGCATTATGTGTAAAAGAAGGGGTTGTGCATGAGGTGGTGCCACCCTACACTCCACAACAGAATGGAATTGTAGAAAGGAAGAATCGAACCATCATGAACATGGTGAGAAGTATATTGAATGGCAAGAATTTACCCAAAGAACTATTGGGAGAAGCTGTGTCGACTGCAACATATATTTTGAACATGTGTCCAACGAAGAAGTTAGAAAGAGTTACGCCAGAAGAGTGTTGGTCTGGTGTCAAGCCTAGATTGAGTCATCTGAAGGTATTTGGATCTATAGCACATAGGCATGTGCCATATCAGTTGAGAAGAAAGCTTGATCACAAGTCTAATTAAATGATTCTGATAGGATATCATTCGACTGAGGGTTACAAGTTGTTCAACCCAGTAAACAAGCATGTTGTGATCAGAAGGGACGTGATCATAGATGAGCTTAAAGAATGGGATTGGAATGAAAATGTCAAGAAAAATTCAGTTGAAATCTTATGTGAAGAACCAGCTAGTGAAGTCAAAGAGAGATGTTCGACGAGAAGATGTTAGAGGTTAAGCAGGCCCAAGCAGACCTCAAAAAACAAGACACATGCCTGCAAGGTTGCAAGAATGTGTGACATTACATCAGATGATGTGGTCGATGAAGAAGGTGAGTTGGTACATTATGCTTTCTATGCAGATGTTGAACCTGTCAATGCAGCTGAGGCATTGAAAGATTCGAAGTGGGTGAAAGTAATGAATGAGGAGATAAAGTCCATTGAATTCAACAACACTTGGTCACTTGTCGAATTAACTCAAGGCAATAAGGAAATTGATGTGAAATGGGTATACAAGGTGAAGCTGAATCCCAGACGGGAAGTGACTCGACACAAGGCGAGACTTGTCGCGAAATGTTTTCTTCAGAAGGAAGGAATCAACTTCGACGAAGTATTTGCTCCTGTTGCTAGGATCGAAACAATCAGGTTGGTTGTTGGTCTAGCAAACATAAACAACCGGAAGATGTGTCAGATGGATGTAAAGTGTGCATTCCTAAATTCCCCCTTAGAAGAAGAAATTTATGTTGCACAACCAGCTGGATTTGTGAAACAAGGCGGGGAGAGAAAGGTGCACAGGCTGCATAAAGCCTTGTATGGACTTAAGCAAGCTCCAAGAGCTTGGAACAAGAAGATAGATGGCTTCCTAAGGGAGAAGGAATTTGTGAAGTGCACAACTGAGCATGGATTATATGTAAGAAGAAGCAATGACGAATTGCTTATACTATGTCTCTATGTTGATGACATGTTGATAACAAGAAGTTGCAAGAAAGAGATCGAAGATTTCAAACATGGCCTAAGTGAGGAGTTTGAAATGTCAGACTTGGGAAATATCATATTTCCTTGGCATCGAATTCTACAAGAGTGGTAGAGGTTTGATGATGCATCAAAGAAGATATGCAGGCGAAATACTCAAGAAATTTGAGATGCAAGATTGCAACCCAACTTCGACTCCAGTTGAACCCAGATTGCAACCGTCGAAGGATTCAAAAGAAGATGATGTCGATACAACCCAATACAAAAGACTTATTGGGTCACATCGATACCTTTGTCACACAAGGCCTGACTTAGCATACAGTGTTGGTATGGTGAGTAGATTCATGCAGAAGCCAAAGGTATCACACCTAGCAGCGGCGAAGAGGATACTAAGGTATTTGAAAGGAACTCTCGACTATGGCATTTTGTTTCCAGCAGCTGATGAAGGAAAAAAAATGCAAGTTAGTGGGATACACATATTCCAGTTGGTGTAGTGATGTTGAGGATCGAAAACTCACAGCTGGATATATGTTTATGTTAGGTGGTGCACCAGTTGCTTGGAGTTCAAGAAAGGAGCCAGTAGTGGCATTATCATCATGCGAAGCAGAATACATAGCTGCTTCTCCTTGTGTATGTCAAGCAACATGGATGATGAACTTGGTCGAAGAGATTACATCAAAGAGTCATGGAGCAATCACCATGAAGATCGATAACATGTCAGCTATCAATTTGGTGAAGAATCTGATAGCACATAGTCGAAGAAAGCACATCGAAATGAGGTTCCATTATCTTCGAGAGCAGGTAGCAGATGGAAAGATGAATATGGAACAATGCAGAACTGAGAATCAGATTGCAGATATCATGACGAAAGGAGTGCAAGTCGAAGTATTCAAGAAGCTAAGGTTTATGATGAACGTAGATAACTTAGACACAATGAATTAGGTGATGTGTTAAATTGTAATTCCTTGTGTCGAAGCAGGTTGCTCGACAGAAGGAAATATTTGATTTGATCTAGATTAGATTTAATTCAAAATAGATATTTTGGGCTTTTATAGTTTTGGGCTTTGTCTTGAGATGCAAGCAAACCTAATTCTATAAATAGGGAGTTTTTCTAATTGTAAAATATCACAACATTATTTCACTCACAGTTCTGCAGTTGCAGAGTGAGTAACAATAAAAAAAGAAAGTCTCATGGTTTGTGGGCAACAACATTTATCTTTCAATTTTCTCAAGAATCCTAATTTTCTTCTCTATTTTTCTTTTTCTTTCTTTTAACGTTTCTACTGCCTGATAGTTACGGAATTCCCATAGATTTTAGGAGAATTCCAACACGATATACAATAGAATAAACTAATTTGTATTTTTAGAATATTTCAGTTCACTACTTATGTGTTATTTTTTGGGTTAGACTTCGTGACTTTGAGACTCCAAAATCACCATGACTTTACATCTGTCTCACTACAAAACATTCTCTCATTCTATTTTTCTTTTTTACTTTCTCTTCATCAAAAGTAACTAATATTATCCAAAATTATCTAAGGCAAAGTCATAAGCAATCCATCATTTTTCTCCCTCTATTTTGTTATAAAATATTTAAGTAATGAAGTGAATTATCTCCTACATTTTTAAATTGAAACCCATTGCGGCACGAATGGTATTATTGTTCCTTCTATCAACCGATGCTGATTAAATAAAGTATAAATTTTAATTTTTGTATACCAATCTTAAATTTGAATTACTCAATCTTATTCAAACTATCATTAATATTTTAAATGTGTGTTTCACTAATACAATTCCTCTATTTTGTTTTAGGGGTAATACTAATTTTTATTCTTAGGACACATATGATTCATTAATTCGATTTAAAAACTATGATTAATTTTTTTTATATAAATGAATTATGAATATGTGTTTTTACGATACTAGTTAATATTATCTTTATTTTATTCAAAATGTGTAGTATCGAATGCAAGGATGCGAGTTTAAATTCGTGACATCTCATTTGTTTATTTTTTAATAAACTGAACTTTAGTTATTAGACTACTTAATAAATAAATCATTAATATATCGAATTTAAATTTCTAAGTTATTCATTTTAATTTAATTTAAAGCTCTATTCATATTGTTAAGATTATCATATCATAACATTCCTATTTAAATTACATCTTATGTATATGAATGTGTTCAACCCTTTTATTCTTAATCATAATAATTCATATTCAAGTGCCTAAATGACCAAAAACTAGAAATTAGAAATAAGCCGATCATTAATACACAGCTGTGTATATGAAAATCAAACTTACGTGTTCTTTTCATTTAATTAATAGTTCAATAAAGAACACTAAAATAGAAGTAGGCATCAAAACTCACCTCATCGTAAGAAAAGAAAATGATACCATCACGACAATCACCAACGGCAATTCTAGAACAACTTGCAGTCAAAGTTGTTATCATGAAACGTGTACGTCCAATGGCATACTTTATCACTTTAACTCCCCCAATCAAAGTAGTGTCATATTCTAAACCACAGACATAGAACTGAATAACATGAAAACAATTTAATGAGAAGACTACAACAAAAATATATACTGTACTAGTTTTTAGTATATGGAGAGAGAATTGAGAAAGAATGGGACAGTGAGGAAGGGGAATGATGGATGGAAAAAGATACTAGTACATTGCAACTCACAGTATTGCCAGCAGATACCAAGAAGTAGTGATTAAGATAAGGACAGATAGCAAGTGGAATTCCTTTCCATGCAGTTGTACAAACCACCCGGAACTGCCACATGTCATTTTTATCGAGTTTGATGCCATCACAAATATTATCATCAGGGCTGCTGTCAAGGCTACTTGATAGCTGTTCAACTAAATCATTGAAAGGTAAATTTTCTTGAGATGACGAACAGACTGTCTTTGAACCATCAGCTGAATTTCGCACGTTATCAAGGCAGAGAACAAGAAGACAGCCCTCAGCACTGCCAGAAAAGCATCTTGTTAGAGCATGGTAATAAATGTGAAAAATATAAGTTTCCACATTTATAACTGGAAAATGGCAGGAAAAATAAGCGAACGGTGTGACTGCTTAAATTTATTCAAACATGTTACTCTCTTGGTCTCATAATAACGATTCCATTTATAATGAACTACTATATGTGTTTGTTAAAAAAATTATTAAATATTTTGATTTTAATGATAAAATTAATATTATTTACTCAAAAATCCTTATTAATTATAATCAATAGAATAGTTTAATAGAATAAAAGTTATTCCCTCCATCTTACAATGAATGATCTATTTGAAATAAAATGGTGTTCTAAAATGAATGATCAATTTCTAATTCATTTTTTTCAATTTTATCCTCTAATTAATATAACTTTTATCATTCTTAATATCCGATGATAAGGGGATAGCTATTGAGAACAAAGATTAATGTTTGAGAGGGGATAGGTACCTTATTGTTAGTTAAAAATTAAGAAAAACAACTTAATCTATATGTGAATTGCTAACACACTCACGGGAAATTCTAATAAACTTTTAGAAAATATCATTTTTTTTCTCTTAATTATATTTTTAGATTCAGATTAGTCCCTTAATTATTTTTCGTATCATATTATTCTTTTAACTCTTAAAATACGTCATGTTAGATTTTTTTGTCTAATTAGCGACGGAAAAATTCAAATTTTGGTCGTTAAATCCGTCGCTAATTAGATAAAAAGGACCAATATGACTTGTATCAAGAATTAAGAGAACAATCTGACACGAAAAATAATTAAGTGATCAATCTGAATCAAAAAATATAATTAAGGGAAAAAAATATATTTTGCCCAAATTTTTTAGATTCTACAGAATTAGATCCTAAGACTAAGTAAAAAAATTATAAAAATATATTTTTGTGTAACTTACAGAATTGTATCTCAGATGTTTATTAATAAAAAATGCTTCAGGTTCAAAACTCTTTCTCTTTTTTCACTTAAAAAAAACATTCTCTTTAAACCTTTTAAGTTTCTCAAACTCTCTTAACTCTTATTTTCTCAAAATCGCTAAACTAAATTTAAAGCTTCTTCCATCAACATCAAGCAGATAAAAGAGCTCACTTAATACCGAACTCAACTCACAATTTATAAGTTTTTTATTTTTCTAAACTTATATATATATATATATATATATATATATATATATATATATATATATATATATATATATATATATATATATATATATATATATTTGTAGAAAATGAGAATTAGGTTATGAAATAGTTAGTTTATACATGTTATGTAAATGAGAAACATGTTTGATAGGTAGTTTTATTGATCAATGCATTATTTTGGATATTTTGAGGGACTGCATATCCGCCATTGGCATAATTATGAATTATAAAAAATTTCAGAGATGCATCTCTAGACATTTAAAAAGTTTTGATTCCCAGAAACCGAAGATACATCTCTGAAATTTATCAATCTGCATTTTTTTTACTTTTTTTCTTGAACTCATTGTGTTTCATATGTATAACGCTTGTGTGGTTTACTCATAGGCATTATGGCTGATATGCAAGATAGAATGAGACACATCAGGATTGCACAACATGCATCAGTTCAAAGGAAAATGACTCAGCCATCGCAGGCACATGTTATTTCTAGCCCGGTTGATGCGAAAGCGTCAGCTTCTAGGACTTATGCATCTTCGCATTCTTCTTCCCGTAAGAGATAGGTGTCACATACTCATGCATCTCCACCTTCTTCTTCTAGTTGGTGTCATTTCACATATTCAGACACCTGAAGCCCCAGAGGTACCCAAGTCACCGGAGGTAACCGAGGAACCATAGGCACCCTAGAAACCCCAGGCACAGGAGGCACTAGGGGCACCTCAGGCACCATAGCCACAAGAGTCACCTGAGGGGTTTGAGGAGGTTCGTCAAACTTGTCACTACTTTCTCTTTACCCTGACCATACTGCCAAACATGTTTGGGACAAAGAGGTAAAATGTAGTTGAATGCATTATTTGTAAATCATGTTTGTTAAAATATTAGAAGTTTATGACAATGATTTTTTTTTCTGCTGGACCATGATGCTCTAAAATTTATCAACCATGGTCGGAAGATTACGGGCCTGCAACAACTTAATGAGCAATTATTTCAAGATGTTTTTCCATTATCTGGTCTGAAAGACTTGTGCAAGACTGTTTATGTTACATTTAACCATGGAATGATATATGTGTTTGAAGAGAGATGATACACTAAAACCTCATTATTTCATCTTCCACATGGTGAGGTGTCTATCACACTGGACGATGGCACTAGGGGCACCTCAGGCACCATAGCCACAAGAGTCACCTGAGGGGTTTGAGGAGGTTCGTCAAACTTGTCACTACTTTCTCTTTACCCTGACCATACTGCCAAACATGTTTGGGACAGAGAGGTAAAATGTAGTTGAATGCATTATTTGTAAATCATGTTTGTTAAAATATTAGAAGTTTATGACAATGATTTTTTTTCTGCTGGACCATGATGCTCTAAAATTTATCAACCATGGTCGGAAGATTACGGGCCTGAAACAACTTAATGAGCAATTATTTCAAGATGTTTTGCCACTATCTGGGCTGAAAGACTTGTGCAAGACTGATTATGTTACATTTAACCATGGAATGATATATGTGTTTGAAGAGAGATGATACACTAAAACCTCATTATTTCATCTTCCATATGGTGAGGTGTCTATCACACTGGACGATGTTTCGTTCTTTCTGCATCTTTCGATTAAGAGGGAAACTTTTAGACCACAACAATATTAATAAAGATGCACTAGAGATGATGGTAGACTATGTGGGAGTTGACCTAAAGGATTCCATGAACGAGTTAGAAGCCACGCAATGATGTCATGGGGTTTTAATTCTTGGAGAGGGTTTATACATAGGAGTTGCATAGATTAAAGTATATTATTGGTGATGTCTAGTAGGTTGCACAACATAGAGCATACACTCTGAGAGCATACATATTGTATTTGTTTGGAACGTCCATTTTTGTGGACAAGAGTGCCATATATTTGGATATCATCTACACATGATACTTCGATGAATTCGAGCGAATCCATGAGTAAAACTAGAGGGTCGCTTGTTTGGTATACCTGTACTCTAAGTTATCTGAGTTTGTATGTGGAACACCAAACATGTGACAAGTAAACTCACACTATTGACGGTAATATTTCTTGATTTTGTAGTGTTTGTGTGTCATTTTCATAACATTTTTGCAACACCATTAGTAATGATTCATATGCTCCATTTTCAAGCTTGGATCCTCCAACACTCCTAACACATATCTGATTGGTCATATGTTCCGAAATTCACTAAGGATATGCCATGTGCTTATATATTCATATTTCTTAAAGGAAATCAGACGATGGAGTCATACCGAGTGTATCTTGATTGCTTGGTATTTGAGGAGACACAAAGTACCATAGCTCTTAGTGACTATATTTATGTAGACGGTTAGATCTGGTGGTTCTTCAAGATGTCACACCCTTATATGATACAGGATGCTCTGGAAGACCCACCTAGGCTAGTTTATCACGAGACACTAGAGGATGATCAGGTTAAGGCAAATCATTTTGGTTATGTGTTGCCTAGATGTAGTCATATATGGAGATTAGGTATGCGGTATTGATAGAAGACTATTTCTAGATGGCTTTAAGGCCAAGGACATTGTAGATGTCATGGTGGTGGAGGCACAACATGCGTTACAGTACAAGAGGAATCATAGGAACAGGGTGTCGACATCCCAACATACACATTAGTTTATCGTATTTGTGCTCTGGATTTATTACCAATTATATATATGTGTGTCATTTTCTTCATATCAATTATATAATTTAATTTATAAAAAAAATATAAAATGATAATATAGCTATAACGTATCGTATAATGCATCAGAACTTCTCTAAATCAAAGTAAAAAACTGTGGTCTAGTGTGGTTACGGAGATGCATCTCCGAATTATGTCTAGTGTGAATATGAAGATGCGTCTTCGGATCAACTTATTTAAAAAAAAACGTCTCAGTGAGAAATGCACAGGGTGTGCATTTCCAGGATAAATTTTAGTGTGACTCAATTTTGAAGTTTTTAATGAAGAGCATGGTGCGTCCGGAGATGCATCTTCGAAATCCGAGGGAAATTGAGGATTTTTATAAGGTGTTTTCTATAAGTGATTTTCGTACAATTTTTACTAGTCATTTTACCTTTAGTATTTTTTTTTACCATTTTTTGTATGATTTGTTTCCATTTATCGTATTTTTTTCTTTGGTAATGTGTTTTTGAAATTCTGGTGTAGCAGATCTCAGATGTCCTAACACATGTTGAGACATTGATCTCTGCACTAACTGAACAAGGACATAATAACACATACTGATATTATCAATATCAAAGCAATGTCATGATAGATGTTCCAACATCTATTAAGACATATTAATCAACCATCATATGAACTAATATGTAAGTAGAAGAATGATAAATAACACAACAATATGATGACTCAGTTCAGTTCAACTCACCTACTTTGGGGGCTACTAAGCTAGAGAGAAGATTACACTATTGATATTATAGTTTTAATGTAAACTATAACGCCCCGTTTTTCATTTTAATTATTATTTGAAAATAATTATGAGTTGTTGTGGTTGATTTCATATTTAGTGTGTGTTTGTTATGTTTTGTGTACCCGTAGTAACGGGTAATGACATTAAGAAATGAGTCTTGGGGGTAGTAGAGGTGTATGACTAAAAGCGTAGAAATCAGTGGTGTTGAGACAAAAGATTAATTAGCCTATTTTAATTAGTATTTGTTTATCCATAATGTAAAATGGATATTAGTAGAGTGAAATAATTGATGAGAGTTATTATTATTATTATTATTATTATTATTATTATTTAGTAAGATGGGTCAAGAATATTAATAATAATATAATAAAATAAATAGAAATAATAGTGTAAGGTGTGGAAGGCATTATGGTAATTATAGACGGATAAATGAGGGAAAAAAAGGTAAACCATAATTGGGGGTTTAATGTAAGTAGTTAGGGAATGAGGAAGTTAGTATTCATTCTACGTAAAAGTGAGAGGAAATGAGATGAGGTGAAAAGAGGCTAGGGCAAGAAGAAAGGAAGAATCCATTAGAGAAGAAGGAAACTCATTAATACAAGGTAAGGGTGGGGTTCTTTAATCTCTTAAGGGTTTGATGATGTATGTATTTGGGTATATATCATTAGGTTGAATTCATATGAATGTTGAACGTTTGTTGATAGGTAATTTGGAGTTTTTATGGGGTTTGTTTTAGAAAAGGATGAGTTCTAATTAGTTAGAATATCAAGATTTGTTCATGATGTTGTCTATAATGTGATGCATGTTATTGTTGCTAAATGTTGCTGAGATTGGATGTGATTTTCATGCACTATGAATACTGTTTTGGGGAGGAAATTGGGTCTGGTGTAGCAGAAATTCTGATTGCAGAAAATTTGTTACGCGCTCGTAGCGTCGGGCGGTGGAATTGTAGCGTCGGGCGGTGGGTGTCGTATGGTGATCAGGAGGCACAACATGTCACACTACTCAATTTTCGTTGGAATTGAGGGATGGCTTACATTTGTGCGCCGCCAGTCGGTGCAAGGAGGTGAAACAATGTTGCTTGTGCAATTTTTTTTGTTTTCTTGTTGTTTCGCGTGGTTTCTTATTGCTTTGTTGATTATTTTTTGTATTTGACATATTTTAGAACATCCTATCAAACATCCTTGCAAAACAAGTGCAAGAGTGTACACAAAACTCCTATGATGACTAGTACCAATCTCGCCCCTTTTAGCCAAAACTTGACAAAAGTATCCAAAGTAAACCCAAACCCAAAAAGTACTCACCTAGACATGAACAGAAGCCATAAGAAAGAATTTCAGCAAAGACACAACTTGAAGGAAACTAAGGAAAAACTCTCATTTTTATACTCGAGGGATATTCTAGAAAATAACGTTCTTGGAAGGTAAGAATAGTCTTGGTCAAAGGGAAGTTTATTTGAGGAAGAAAACTTCAGCAAAATATAATTGTGCAAAGTCCAAGTCAGTTTTGAAAGATTCTTATTTATTGTGTACCGTCCACAAACTGTTCTTCATGCCTTTATTCATTTTGGTTTGTTTCTACTTGAAAATAAAGTCCCAATGAATGCACATGCATAGTCAAAAATCACGTTTTACATGCATTCATGTCATGCACTAGACTCCACCATCCATAAATAACCAATTTTTAAAGAGAATAAGTCTTGAACAATGTCCTGACATTTTTAAACATACATTGTCTCCTCTTTCTTGTCTTCATCAAAAGCTTTCAACAAAAAAATCTCAATGAACTTTGTCATAATCTACAGAGAAGAATAAATTCTCTTAGACAAACAATGATTCCTCAGGTCACTCTTAAGAAGCATGTACAAATCCAATTTAAACCATTGGCTGCCAAGATAAACCTCTCAAGTCCACCATGAACTACTTCAGTAACATAATGTCAAGACATCCTGTCTGACATCACATCCTCACGAGAGGAACTTAAACACTGCCTTTTTCACTCCCAAGCAAGCTCTGTACATATTGAACCATAGTAGAATACCCATCAAACAAAAGCTCCCCCTATCTCTCACAAGCAATGCTCCTTATGACAAGAACCATCCAAAACCCCACATGATATCATATGACTATCATCATGCTCTCATAGTGAGAAAATACCAGGATCATAATCCTCGTACCATAACCAACAAACTCTTGGATCGAGATCAAACAACACCATTTACCACTCTCCCCCTGAACACATCCACGCACTGTACAAATCCACCTTGAATTTTACAGCAATAGATAACCATGTTCTTTGAAAAAATAATCAAGCCTGGAATGCTCACATTCCTCAACAGAGACATACAAAATCTCTTAACACTTTGGTCAGCTAAGATGTCATCCATACTTGAAAGATATCAATCACATTCTCCAGACTAACAATTCTCAGTTTGCTTGCATCACAAGATCCAAACTGACACAGTCTTTTCTAGAGTCACTTGCAGCAGAAGAAACCACAATACCTTTTAGGTATAAGGTCTACCACACTTGTATTCTTCACACCAATGAATAAATATACCGACCCAAGTCATCCTCTAGAAGTAACCAAATGATGTTCCAATATCATATAGGACATCAGTCTTCATATACTCTGATCCTAGATACACCATATTCCTTCAACAATCAGACTGACATAAAAAGATTCTCCATTACAACTCCCTTTAAGGCTGAAACCATTCTTCATTTGAAACTTGATCAGTATCTTATCATACTACTTCATCAATCTCCACGTTCATAATCCTGTGATGTTACAACATCTCATAGAGCACCAGTTTCACCATTTGAATTGAGCCATTCACCTTGATTCCAGTTGCATAGTAATCCAAACATCTTCGTATGCTGGGAATCCCAAACAAGTCCCAACAAAGCAGAATACATACCACACCCTCATAGAAATAAACTCTCACACCTTCTAAAGTATAATGTTCATTCTTCTTATATGATATTATAGAGTTTTCAACCATCTAAAAAGGAGATTCCCTCTAGTAGATACCTATCAAGGCAAATACTTCTTAGGAAAACCTGTTTAACATCAGTCCTTCAGTCTTATACCTTGTAGAGCCAACCTCCATAAGAAAAGTATCTCATCACATGCAAGAGCACATGTCCCAAACATGTGATGACACACATGACTGTGACTTACAGTTTTAAAATACATCCCTTGGACCTGTGCATATAACTATGATTATAAGACACGACTTCTTCTAGAAGTGATCAATCAAAGTTTCCTTATGATCCTTTGGTGCACCAATAAGACCAGGGCTTACAGATCTAGGTCCTCCTTACTTCAGCTAGCATTCTTCTTCCAAGATGATACAAATTTGCATCTTGAAGGACTTCAACACCTTAATAAAACAAGAATCCCATGTTCTCGTAGACTTGATTAAGATATCACGTTTGAGTAAACAACCCCTGTTCTGTTTATGAGAAACACCAACCTTTCTTCAAAAGAAATTCTCCACAATGATCAACCACTACAAGCAAGATCAGTGACTGATATGGATTCTTTTGGTTTGAAGAGTCTTCAATATCTCTGAGAAAATGTTCTCAACATTTTACTTTGTCCTTCATATAGAATCTGGTTGATCTTCTTTATCCTCCACTAGGAATTTGAATACATGTTGATACTGGAATTTAAATCCATAGGAGAGGAGAATGCCTATTTAGAAAAATTCCGCACTTTCCAAGCAAATTTACAATGTAGAAAGTTTCATGAAGGATAAACAAAGGCTTTAACTATAAGGTCCTTATATTCGCAGTTGAAAGGCATGCACTAAAGCGGGTGGTAATGGGTTTCTACATAATGCTTTGTAGCTTACTTTATATGATTTGCTTCATAAATTACAAAAAAGTATTTTTTTTATTCGTCAACATACAGATACCGAATTTTATCATACTTGGGAGACTCAAAGTTGTGCGTCATGCATGAAGCTTACTTGCAGCTTAGTACATTTCAAATCATAAAAGTCATATGCAATTCAGAAAATATGAGTAGCCAGCAAGTTGATAGTATAAAAGGAGAATTAAAGAAGACAAGAAAAGCTCGGTGTCTTACCACTTAACTTCACCATTTGGCAATATATCTGGACATGAAGACAATGTTCCAACAACAAGCACCATCTTACTTCCAAACTTAACTAAACCCATAGATCTTGCTTCTCCACATTCAAGCTCAAAAGATGACAGTACTGACCCACTTAGTGGATCCACACAACATATGTCAGACGAATATGTACCATGATTCAGTTCATTCCTCATTACAAGTAACATCCTACTTTCATTGTGATATAGGGCCTTTCGCGGAGTGCCCTCTAAACTAAACTTCTGCATATTAAGCCTCTTATCATGGACCATCTCTACCTAAAACATCAGGTGATATATAGTGTAAGTCAATATAATAGAAAGTAGCAACGCATACACATACATGACACACATGCAACATGAAACAAAATATGAAAATAAAAGTTAAGAATGTCACATCATATATGATATATGTAGTGTTTATAGGGTTGAGTTGCTCCCTAATCAAATTCTAAGATGATATCTGAACTTATCCATGATCTATTAGGTCACATTATTATCAAGTGATTTGAGTTTCTCTTATCGGATTATATGGATCAAATTTCAATAATTAGAAATTCTTATTTACTTGCTTCAAATTGCTTTAAAAAGTTGGATAAAGTTATTGTTGAAAAAAATAACAAATGTATAGTATGATGAGCTGGGAAGCACAAACACTGCTCCTTACAGGCGTGTCCACGTGTCTGACACATGCGGTGTTGAACAGACGTCAGACACCGGTACGACACATGTCAGAGATGTGTCTAAAGAAATTATAAAAAAAAAAACTGTTGGACTTTGGGACACGCAAGAGACATGGATATTTAAATTTCTTTATGGATTTTAGTAAAATTTTCAAAGCCCAAAAAAAATTATAAATTAAATTTTACTTTTACCTAATTGTATTCTGAATGCTTTGCTCTGCGGCTGTTTTATCTTCTCCATTGCAGTACGTTATTTGCTTTATTTTCTTCTTTGCTAGTTTAGTATTATATTATAATTATATACTATATTTTTCCTGCTTTCATGCTTTAGTTTTATACTATCATATGTCCTATAAATTAATAAAATATTCTGATTTCATGCTTTAGTTTTATCCTATGTCCTAATATATACTATATTTTTCTGCTTTCACTGTTACTACCATACGACCATACCACCTTTTCATAATACCAGTGAAGAGTTTTTGAAGAGTTTTCTTAAACGCAAGCAAAAGGACACATTGGTTGACTTTTGAGGTTAATTACTAATTAAAGATTAAAACTTTAATTTGCATTACCACCAAATAGAGTACTACATTAGTAAAGGTGGTATGAAGTTTTCTATTATTTTTTTACATTAGTCTTAGATAAAATATTTTAATATTAATGTCACGATTCTTGAACCTTAAAATATTATAACTTAGTGTTAAGTAAAAAAGTTTTCTACATTACTAAAAATATAATAATATTTCTAATCTACTTGCTATAAAAATATTATAATATACTAAGGTTGAATAATATTAGTAAAATAATATAGTCTATAATATTTCTTATTATATATTTTAATTTTTTATTAATTTGATTTTTTTATGATAAACAAAATATATTTATATTTTGTAAAGATGAATGTTTCTAATTCTAATTAAGACAAAGAACAAGATGATGATTTGAGACCTTTGTGGAGTTATGTTACAAAAGTAAAAAGTATAGGTGTTAAAAGAGGTTGTAATTTTGAAATAAAATGCAAGATATGTGAAGAAACTTTTAATGGATCATATACTAGAGTTAGATCACATTTGTTGAAGATTTCGGGAAAAAAAGTTAGATCTTAAATTATTAGATTTGAAGATCTTAGACAATGAAGTTATATATAAGATGGAGAAATCCAAACCAAAATCGGTTTCTTTGTCTAACTCAATTGATCCAAAAAGGATAAAAACATCAACAATAGAAGGTTCTTTTAATATGCAAGCTAGAGAGACACTTAATTATGAAATTGCAAGAATGTTTTATTCTGCCGGCCTACCATTTCATTTAGCAAGAAATCCTTATTTTAGGAGGGCATTCTCTTATGCTACTAACAATAGTATTCCTGGTTACCAACCTCCTGGATATTATAAATTAAGGACAACATTACTTGAAAATGAGAGGAAACACGGGGAAAGTTTGTTGCAGCCTATAAAAAATTCATGGAGTAAAAAAGGTGTGACAATTATCAGTGATGGTTAGAGTGATCCACAAAGAAGACCTCTTATTAATTTCATGGCTATTACTGAGACTAGACCTATGTTTTTGAAGACATTAGGTTGTTCAGATGAAATAAAAGATAAAGAATTTATTGCCAAAAAAATAAAGGAAGTCATTATGGAGGTTGGACCTTTAAATGTTGTGTGACAAACAATGCATCAATGTGTAAGGCAGCTGGTTTAATAATTGAGGCCGAATTTCCTGCTATATTTTGGACTCTGTGTGTTGTTCATACATTAAATCTTGCTTTGAAGGACATATGTGCAACTAAGGATACAGAGAGAAATGCAGAAGCATTCAACCAATGTTCTTGGATCACTAAAATTGCCGATGATGCAACTTTTATAAAAACTTTGTGATGCGTCATTCCATGAGATTATCAATTTTTAATTCATTTTGTTCGTTAAAGTTTCTTTCTGTTGCTCCAACAAGATTTGCTTATACTATTGTAATGCTTAAAAGGTTTAGGCTGCTGAAAACAGGACTTCAAAAGATGGTGATTAGTGAGCAATGGTATTCTTATAAGGAAGATGATATTGAAAAGGCTAAATTTGTGAAGGAAACTTTGTTGGATGATGATTGGTGGGATAAAGTTGATTACATTATTTCTTTCACTAATCTTATCTATGATGTTCTTAGAAAAGCTGATACAGAAGCTTCATGTCTACACCTTGTGTATGAAATGTGAGATTCAATGATAGAAAACGTGAGGAAGGCTATATATAACTATGAAAGAAAGGGAAAGGCTGGACAATCTTTTTTTCATGAAGTCATAAACTCTATATTGATTGCTCGTTGGACAAAGAGTAGTACACATCTTCATTGTTTAGCTCATTCCCTAAATCCAAGGTTATTTATTATTAGTTTAGTAATATTCTATTTATATTTATTTTTATATTAAATATAATATCAATCTTGTATATTTTTGTGTGTGTATTGTAGATATTATAGTCATGAATAGTTAAGTGAAGATCCTAATCGAGTTTATCCACATCAAGACAGGGAGCTCACTGATGAAAGAAGAAAAATATTTCAAAAGGCTTTTTCCTGATGCTGATGAAAGGAGGGAAGTGAATCTAGAAATTGCTAATTTCTCAAATGGAAGAGAAGGTTTTGCTGATGTTGATTCTTTGAGTGATATAGGTATGATGGATCCAAAATCTTGGTGGCTAGTTAATGGTGTTCATGCTCCAATGCTTCAAAAGATTGCTCTTAAAGTACTTGCTCAACCTTGTTCATCTTCATGTAGTGAAAGGAATTAGAGTACATATTCATTTATCCATTCCTTAAAGAGAAACAAAATGACACCACAAAGGGCTGGAGATTTAGTTTTTTGTTCATAGCAACCTTCGACTTCTTTCAAGGAATAGTCCACAGTACCGTCAAGAAGAAACAAAAATGTGGGATATTGTTGGAGATGATTTTGGATCACTTGATGATCGTAGAATTCTTGAAGTTGCTAATTTATTTTTAGATGAACCTGAGTTAGATGATGTCTTTACACAAGATAACGATCAATTAGATAGTTAAATATTTTATTTTTTATTTTATTTGGTGTTTTTTTTTTGTAATAGATGGATGATTTTATCTGAAAACAAATATATTTTGATTTAAATATTTTATTTAATTATATTATAAATATATAATAATTAATATAAATAGCGGTCTCCGTGTCCTACTTTTTTCTATTAGCCGTGTCGGTGTGTCCGTGTCGTGTCCGATGTCTGTGTCGGGGTTCATGCTTCATAGATGAGGAGATCCTACATTAGCCAGGAATGTAATGATTTGAATATTTATAAGTGAGAAATTTCACACATCTATCACTTAAGATTTTTGATGAGTTTTTTTTGTTTGATAAGTAATATATTGAAAAGGGAGAAAAAAGGATTCTCCGTCCCAATACAAAACAACCAAGAAAAATATAACAACTAAACCACAATCTTACCAAAAATCGAGAGGAAATCTAGTCCAACCGTACAAACTACATCTCATATGCATTTTATCACCTATGGCAAGCTACTTCCAAGAGCCCATCACAATACTATAAAAAACAGTGTCGACATTGAAATTTTCGGCATCGAACATAATACGGTTTCTTCCTCTCCAAATGTTCCAGCAAGTTACAAACCAAAGGAAAGACTCCAAAGTAAAAATGCTCTTTCATGTTGATCATCTTAATAACCTCAAATCTTTGGTTAGTGTAAATGAATCGACTTACTTTAATATAGGAGGATGTCACTATTCTAAATATATCTCTACTATTTTTTATTTATTTAATTTAATCAGTATTTTTGAAAAGGGAACAATTTCTCAAACCATCACAAAAAATTGAGTAGTGTATTTTCAATCAATCAACTCATACCATATCATTTTATTATATTTAATTATTTATTTAATAATTTAAATTTGGGAACAACTTCTCTATCCATCACAAAAAGTTGGGTAATGTACCTTCAACCAATCACATGATAACATTTAATTTTAACACATAATTATTTATTAAATAAGATAATTTTTTGTTGTTTCCAAAGCATTTTATACTAAAGGTAATCTTATTCAATTTTTTGAGATGGATAGATAAGAATTCACCTTTAAATTTTATAGATTTTTAATACAATTTAATCTAATTTATGCTATAGATAATTCTACCTAACTTTTTAAAATAAATAGATAAAAATTCACATTCTGAAAATTATATTTTCCAATGCACTCAAATAATAAAATAAAAAGTGTGATTTTCTTACCAGATGTAAACTGTTTTCGGCAACAAATATCATTCCTTTTGGATACTCAACCGTGCAAACAGGAGTTAAGTGTGATGGTCGAATTTTGATAGAAGTAAAGGAGAGTCCCTGTCTTGCAGTATGCAGCAACCAAGGCTTGTCACTCAATGCTATAATATCAGCATCAAGAGTGTCATCCAACGGCACCAAGAAAACTGGAGTAATGCCAATGTGGCGAATGGCAATTAATTGAAGCACGGAAGGAAGGCCGTGTCTTTTGTCAAATGCCTTAGCCATAGGAGTTACCGAATTTAAAGAAGTTGAAGCAGAGTCCACAGCACATATTGGTGATGATTGAAATGATTCCGATGGCCACTCAAAACGAAGAAGCATTCCGTTCTTCAATCCAGCAAGAACATAATACTTACCCACAAATACAAGCCGTACATCTTGAGGTATGGGAGAACTTTTGGAAGCCCTCGTTGCATCTGTTATAGAAATTGTCGTGTAAGCAACTACTTTAACTTCTCCATCAAGAGTAAAAGACCAAATCTCCACAGAAGGCTTATGTGTGCCAATAACAAAGCTATTATTTTCTGAAATTGATGAATTTGATTGTTTCTTTCCAATTTTTTGTCTAGGGATAGAAATGCATGATATTTCATTCTGCAATCCCAAATGTTTCATTTCAAAGATTTCAAATTCATAAAGAGACAGATATTTAACCCCAAGGATAAACAAAGAGCATGGGTTAGAGGTTGAAATAATTATGAAATTATGCCCAACTACCCCCAAACGGATGTTCACATTGCCTGGAGCCCAAAATGTGCAATTGGGAGACGACAAAGGGATGCCTTCAGAATGAGCTGCATTAGTAGGCAAACAAAGCTTAACAGCAGTTTCGTAGATTTGAACAAGCAAACCATCCCTTGCAAGGCCACATGCCAATGTACATACATTAGATTCGAAACCAACCAACGAAGTAACATCAGCAAACCTTGAGCCAACTGACAATATTCTGGTCTCCGAAAGAAATGATAAAACAATAAAAGAATGATATGAATCGGTAACTTTCATCTGGACAGCCCAAGTACCCACTACTCGTTCATGTATAGAACGAATTCTACAAAGCTTTTTCACACTGATACCACTATGAATAATCCTTAATGACCCCTCTGGTGCCACACCACAGCAAGCAAACATTTGGTCATGATTCTCATCATGTGTCACATCCAATATTGGTGAAATGTTTAAAATAGGGTTTGTAAAGCATAGCCTTCCATCTTTCAGCTTCAAGATCAAACCATCCCCCATTTCTACAACTGCAGCTAGATATCCACCTTTAACCCACAGCAGTTCCTTACAAGGAGTACCTTTATAGAGACACTTAGATTGTTTGACTCTAGGAACATCAGAATGAAATGAAATTTCAAGCAGATAAAATTCTCCAGTATCTACACAAAATATCATCCTAGGAACTTTATTGTTGTCAGGTTCCCAACTCCAAGAGCATATGTACTTGCAACCCTTAGTACTGCCATTGTGATTTTCTATGCGTGCAGGGTCGGAATCATCCTCCTACAACAAAACACAAGCATCAACGTGATAGACAAGCCTTTAGTTTAGTTAGTTCTGTGTTAGTTAGTTGGAGATCGTTAGGGGAGGATTCCATATAGGAATTAGGAAATAGGTCATAGTTAGTGAGTCAGTTGAAAAGTAACTGAGGCTTGTGAGAGAAAGGTGTTCTCAAAGTTAACTTATCATAAATTAACTATATTCATACTCTGATTCATTATTCGAATCTTTGGAATAATAACACATGATTTCAGACATTACCTTTTCGTTTAATTTTGTATCTTTCCTAGTTCCTCTAATACAAGAGTCTTCAGCATAAGTCTTCTCTTCCATGACAATGGGAAAAAAGTTCAAGCAAGACCTATACACACACACAGGATTGCAAGGATCTCTAAAATTCATTAACAGAATATCACCAGCCCTAAACAAAAATGCAAGTCCTTGAGAATTGGGAACTTCAACGACGTCATGTGCCAGAGGCCCATCCTCAACAAACTCAGAAATAACCGTGATTATCTGTGATGTAGTATTCCATTCTAATAATAGCAATTCATTTAGAAGCCCCCCCTTCCTGTAAAGCATAGGAAAGAAGAGTGATTTTCGGTAAGAGTGTATCACCATATAAAGACTTGTTCTCAAAACATGAATAAACTCTTGGCAATGGACAATATTTAATACTCATACACACCTATGAAGAATAATAGCTAATACAGGATTATGCTCCCCGCTTGGTTGTCCCGAATTTAGTGAAATAAAGCACATACTCCAAATAGTACCACATATGCTGGAAGTACTTTTAGTCCGTTCACTATCAGAAGGGTATATTATTTTCTGGAGTTAAGCAGAAAATATCACATGAGTATATTTCTTCATTCAAAAGAAAACATTAGTGAAAAAATAAGAAAAATAAGATGATATAAATGCATGTTTTAATGAAGTACATTTCAATTTTTTTTTAACTTAAACATATTTCTCTTTTTTCTTTTTATTTATTCTTTTTATTGTTTAATAATGTGTTGGGGTGACTTTGAATTTGAGTTTCTCTATATTTATTTCTTAATAATTTTCTCATTAAAATATTATATTTAATTTTTTTATTCATTTTTTAAATAGTTATTAAAATTACACAATAGTCACTCAAGCCAATTCCGTTTACTTTTAAGTGCTGAATCATTTAGTTTGGACCTTATCAATGATGTCACTGCTGGTCATTGAAACAGAAAGCAGAGCTAGCTGATCATCGTATGCACCGACAGCAATAAAACAACCACTGCAAAAAGAGAACAAGAAAAATTAATACTAATATTGGCAAAAATTTTAACACGCTTTTTCTCTTCGTCTAATTTGACAACATTAAATGTAAAACCATTTAAAACATCTCTAAAATAGAGAATTAATTTTGATTGCCTGAGCTTTTTGCATGAGATCAAATCACCACATTGTATGTTGGTGATTTCAATAAATAGATTGTCCAATCAATTTATATTTGACCTTATTAATTATCAACATTAACATTCTCTCTGTCCTATAATGTCCTATAATGAGTTATTTATTTAAAATAAAATATTTTAAAATGAATAACTCATTTCAATTTAATTTTAATTTTTAATGTTTTTTATTTTTAATGTTACAAAGACAAACAAACTCTGCAAAATCTTTTCAAACAAATTTCTTATTCTTTTTACCCAATTCTTCATATTTATAAAAATTCTCTTCTTCTAAGTCTAAAGTAACACGCGTTCAACTAATTTGCATAATGTTTTATCGCATTCAACTTGTAATTTCGAAGAGAGAATGCCCCCTTCTCTCTAACATCTCATTGAATAACCTACCTCCTTCATTGTTGGCTGACACGCTGCCATGGAAGATAACATCACAAACCTTCTTTTTCCTGAAACTTCTTGCCATTGCAAAGCTCCGTCTACAACCCCCATTCCAACACAAGTCAAAAATACCAAATCCTATATTGAAGCTATCAATAATGTCTGTAGCATTCCATTGAGTCAACTTCCAATCTCATGTGTCAAAGGAGACCGTCTCTCAATCTCGATCCCGAAGATGAATATCATATGGGTCTTGATTCCTGCAAACACGACCTCCATGGACAGATTCTTTGCCTAAGGGTTCCTCTCCATTGATTGTGCAACAACTCAAAGCAAAACTTCAAGTTCTTTGGAGTTCGATTTCCAAATGGAGTGTAACCTCCCATGAAAAAAGGTTCTTCGAATTCTCTTTCTCGTGCATTGAGGACGTTTGTAAAGTTCGTTCTTCTCCGTCTTGGAACCTTAATTCGGGTACGTTAAAATTGTTCCCTTGGACTAAGGATTTTGGGTACGTTAAAATTGTTCCCTTGGACTACGGATTTTGTTCCCTCAAATATGAACAAAGTTCTGCTCAAGTCTAGGTGCGCATTCACGGGTTGGCTCAGGAATATAAACGTCCCAAAATCATTTTCACCATTGCTAGCAGCATTGGCACCCCCACTTGCATAGATTCTTCATCCAACAGACCTTTGTTTGATCGACCATTTGGTCATTTTGTCAGGGTTTTAGTGGATATTGATCTGCTCAGTGAATTGAGGGATAAAATCCTTGTGGAACGTGTGGGTTTTGCTTTTTTTGTCGATATTGAATACAAAAGGCTTCCGGATTTCTGTGATTTTTGCAAGTTGTTGGGTCATTCTGAAATGAATTGCAGCCATAAAAAGAATTCAGAATCCAAGCCAAAACCTCCTGTTGTGGAAAAACTGAATGTTCCTATCACTGCAGTCCGTACTTGTGATGTTGTTGCACGCAACACTGATCCTCTTTCCAATCCAGAGCAATTTAGATTGTGTGTTAATCCTATTGTTAATCCGCCTTTGAGCCTTGCTCACACTCCTGAAGGTTCTCTTGAATTTCAAAATCTGCAGCAGAACTTAACAGACCTTTTGGTTCCTATTCAGGAAGGTATTGCTCATCACAGTGCGGAGCCTGATCCTATTGTTGATGTCGATAGCAGTTCGGATGAAGGTGTTAATGAAACACAATGGACTTTAGGTGATCCCAATGAGGCAATTCTTCAGCCTTGTAATGAGCAATTTCTTAGGGATTCTTAGGCTAGTATTGCTAAGCAGGAGTTTGAGGGACTGGAGGATTCTTTTTACTCTTCTTTCCAACCTGTCATTTCTAAATCGCAATGGAAGCGAATTCAAAAACTCTCTTTGAAAGCGAAAGAGGCTTTAGACACCAGACTTGGTACTAGTTCTAGAAGACCCTCCAAATGAAGTGTTTCTACTGGAATATAAGGGGTATTGCTAACTCCCCTCTAAGTTAGCACTCAAAAGTTTTCTCACTCAGTAGAAACCGGATTTTTTCTTTGTTGCGGAACCTTGGATGGATTACAATACTTTCCCGTTGTCGTTTTGGAATAATCTAAACTTTAGTTTCTTTGCGGTCAACAATAGGAATACTCTTCTCCCTAATCTTTGGTGTATTTGTAGTAAGGATTTATCCCCTATAGTCCAAGTTGTGACGGATCAATTCGTCTCCTTTACGGTGTTAGTTGATAATGTTCACATTGGTATAGGAGTTGTTTATGCAACAACCTATCATATTAGTCATCAAACTCTTTGGCAGAATCTCTCTTCTTGTCTTGCTGCACATAACATCCCTTGGAGCATCCTTGGGGATTTTAATGCTATCCTTGGTGCTCAGGAGCATCATGGATCTTGTAATCCCACAGAGCTCCTATGGAGGAATTTCAATCCTGGATTAATAATAACAATTTACTGTAGATTCCTACGGATGGTAATTTCTTCACTTGGTTTAATGGGCGTTTATGGAGGGCTGTTGTGGAGAGAAACCTCGATAGAGCCCTTTGTAATTTGAACTGGTGCAATGATTTCTTTAGGATGGCTTCGTCGGTTTTTCCTCGTTTCAGGTTGGATCACCATCCTATTATGGTGGAAGCTGTTTTTAATCAAATTACTGTTAAATCTCAATTTAAATTCCAAAGCTGCTTTTAATCAAATTACTATTAAATCTCAATTTAAATTCCAAGTATGTGGACGCCCGATGAGTCGTGTAAAGCTTTCATTGCTAGATGTTGGTCCACTATCTTCATTGGCTGCCCTATATATGTTCTTTCCAAAAAACTACAGTATCTCAAATCTCAACTCAAAGTTTGGAATAGGTCTCGCTTTGGTAACATTCACCAATTGGTCCAAAGTAAGAAATACCAATTGTTGGAAATTCAAAATCAAATTAATCTTGATGGTTCTCTGGACAGTCTTAGAATCCTTGAGAAGAATGTTCAGGCTGAACTTGAGCTTGCGCTGGACCAAGAGCATTATTTCTGGGCTGAAAAATCGGGTCTGAATTGGCATAAAGACGGAGACAACAACACTTCTTTCTTCCATCGGATGGCCAAAATTAAGCGTTCTAAAAACTTTATTCTTATGTTGATGGGTGGTGACAAACATCGTTACCGATCAAGACAACATGACCCAAATTGCGGTCAATTTTTACACTAATCTTTCTCTTTTGCATATGATCTAATCTTTCTCTTTTGCATATGATCCGGTTGACATGTGCATTGTTGATGACGTAATTCCTTCATTGGTTACTAACTCCATGAATGATATTCTGGTCAGCGTCCCCTCTATAGAGGAAATTCGGTGTGCGGTTTTCAGTCTCAATCGGTGTAGTGCTCCCGGTCCTGACGGTTTTGGTGGTATCTTCTACCACAGTTATTGGGATATTATCAAAACTGACGTGTGTGCAGCGGTTTGGCAATTTTTCAAGCAGGGTTTGATCATCCCCAATTACAACGTTAGCACTATATATCTCATACCTAAAGTTCAACATGCTTCTACCATGGTTTCTTTCAGGCTTATTACTCTTAGCAACTTCAAGTTTAAATTTATTACCAAAATTCTTGCGCAAAGGTTATCCCGTATTATGCCTTTTTTGATCTCTTCTGAGCAACGCAGTTTCATCCATGGCCGTAATATTAGAGATTGCATTTGTTTGGCCTCCGAAGTTATTAATGTGATGGATAAGAAAAGCAAATACGATAATGTTGCTCTTAAAGTGGATATCTCCAAAGCCTTCAACACCGTCAATTGGAATTTTATTCTTAAAGTTCTTCAGAATTTCGGTTTCTGTCCTACCTTCTGTGGTCGGATTCATGCTATTCTCCATTCCGTTTTTCTTTCTATAAATTTTAATGGGTAAGCTTACGGCTATTTTAATTGCGGAAGAGGTGTCCGTCAAGGGGACCTTTTATCGCCGATTCTTTTTGTGCTGGTTGAAGATGTCTTGAGTATAATGCTTTCTAAAGTTGTCTCAAATGACTCCCTCCATCTTTTCAATGCTTCTAGGAACAACCTGACTCCGTCTCACTTAATGTATGCAGATGACATTTTGATGTTCCTTTCTGCCACTACCTCTAATATCAAGATGGTGATGTTCATATCCAAGGAGTATTCTACTTTCGCAGGACAAGTTATTAAATTTTCCAAATCCAGCCTTTTTGCAGCCAATGTTTCTTCTCGCAGGAAGCTTAGGCTTTTGCGTATCACTGGTTTCCAACTTGGCTCACTTCCTTTTCTTTATCTGGGTGTTCCGCTTTTCAAAGGCAATGTCCATAAGCGTCATCTTACTCCCATTGCCAATAGGATCCTCTCCAAGTTTGTTGGTTGGAAAGGCTCGTGTCTCTCCTTCGCGTATCGTATCGTTTTGGTTAAATCTGTTATCCACAACACACTCTTGTATTCTATTAATATTTATTCTTGGCCTATCTTTTGCTTAAAAAATTGAAGGCTTCCTGTAGGAATTTTATTTGTTCGGGCTGTATCAATAACCAGAAAATTTGCAACGTGGCTTGGAAACAAGTTTGTCTTCCTCTCGACAATGGCGGTTTAAGCATTAGATCGCTATTGAATTTGAATGAAGCTGCCAACCTAAAGCTTCTTTCGGATTTGATGAACTCTAAGGATGTTTGGGCTTCTATCCTTAAGAAGCGTGTGTGTCGTCCTTATGGTTTCATAACTCACCATATTTCTTCCACCATTTAGGCTAGCATCAAATTGGAGGCTCCAGAATTATGCCGTAACGCCTGCTGGTCCGTGGACTCCGGGAGAAAAGTGTGGTTTTAGCTAGACAGTTGGGATGGTGACCCCTTTGTCAATTTCATCAATTTGGATATGCTTCTTGTCAAAGGCATTGATCAGTTTTCTTTGGTTGCCGATTTTCTGCATAATGGTGATCTGTTTACTTCGGATACCTGGTTTGTCTAGTTCCCAGTCTCTGTAATATTATTCACGTTGCTACTATTAACCAATCTTGCGATGATTTTTAGTTTTGGCGCAATTCTAATAATGGGATTCTCTCTTTGAAGGAGGCTTATAGATTTAAATCTGCTCCTCCCTATAAAGTTCCTTGGGCCAACTTATTGTGGAACATTTCCATTCCGCCTAGTTGCGCTTGTCTTATCTGGAGGATGATTTTTCAGAGGCTTCCCTCAGATAACTTTCTCACTCGTTGGGGTATCTCCGTTGTCTCTCGTTGCTACTTATGCCATGCTTCCTGCGATTTTTTCACCCACTTCTTCAATTTCAATTTTTCAAGTAGGATTTGGAATTGGTTAAGCTCGAAATTTCATTTCCGCTTTGTCCTGCAATCTATTTCGGACTGTATGAAGTTTGGTTCGGCGGATTCATCCCCTCAGGCGGTTTTGCTAATTCAAGTTGTTGTTTTCCATTCTCTTGCTCTGATTTGGATGATGCTAAACATGGTAATGACATTGCTCTGTTGAATTTATATCTTAGTTAGATTTCTCAACAGGTTCGGTTCTCTAGTAATTCTTGAACCAAAGCTTCTTATTTGAGTATGTCAGACTTCTCAATCATCAAGACCTTCGGTGTCCGTATCAGGCTGGTAGATATGGCCAGGTGTATGAGAGGAAACGTAAAAAGGGAAGAGAGAGAGAGAGTGTGTAATAGAATAGTACACTCTGCTAGTTTAAATAGCATATGGGATGGGACAGCTGGCATTTGGTGAGTGGTGAGAGAATCTAGGGATTTCCAAATAAATGATTGGAGGCTGGTAGCTTTTGGGGTGTGCAGAATTTAGTGGATAAGATCCTATTGGGAGAGTCTAGGCCTCTTTAAGAGCCTCTCTATCATTCTCTTTCATTTTCATTACTGTTCTGCTACTATTTTCTGCTAATCTTTGTTGTTCTTAAATGACTAGATCTCGTTTGATCTCTAGTCCTTTTCAATAAAGTTCACAACTTTGCTACTTATTATTGTTCTTCTATTACTTTCATTTATTTTTCTGCTGTTAATACCCTTGAATACTAAGTTGATTCTATCAATTTGGTATCTAGAGCCTTGGTTTTTGCCTGCGCTAGTGGATGGTTGTAACAAGAAGCACCTTGGAAAATAGAGTGGAAGCCATAGAACAGAGGATGAGTAACTTTGAAGTTACGATGGACCAGATTCGACAGCTGGTGATGGATCAACAATCGCGACCCCAAGTCACGGTGGAAGAGATTCGTCGGTTGATTCAAGAGAATCCTGGTCGGAATCTGACGAGACACCGTCGACACCGTGTTCGTGGTGGTGAGGAGGAGGAGGAGGAAAATAGCGAAATAAGTACGGTTTCGTGGGAATCCAGACAGCACCACCGTCGCCATGGTGGTGAAGGTCGTTCACGATTCTTGGGAGGTCGTAGAAGGGTGGAAATTCCAGTTTTCAAGGGAGATGATGCATATGGGTGGCTGGTACGCATTGAAAGGTATTTTAACTTGAATGGGGTGAGGGTTAAAGACAAACTGGATGCAGTGGTGTTAGCTATGGAGGAAAAAGCTATGAACTGGTATCCATGATGGGAGGAACAAGCACCATTGAGAACGTGGGAGGAGTTTAAAATAGCAGTGATGAGACATTTTCAACCTGGACTATTACACAACCCATTATGACCTTTGCTGAGCCCAAGACAGAAAGGGACAGTGGGAGAATATAATGAAAAGTTTGAGATGATGGTAGCACTATTAAAGAGGGAAGAGAGAGTCATGTTGGACTCTATTTTTCTGAATGGTTTAAAAGAGGAGATTCAAGCTGAATTAAAGCTTCATGAAAGCCAAGATCTAGCTGAATTGATGGATAGAGCCCTGCTAATTGAAGAAAAAAATGAAGTGGTGTCAAAAAAAGGAAACTCTTGGAGGGACAAAGGGGGATCTCTGAGGATCAAGGATCCTGGAGACATTGGAGGGTATAGGAAGGAAGGGGATAGGCCCAGTGGAGGGGGAAATGAAAAGTATAAGGGTAGGAAATTAAATCCTGCATAATTGGAAGACAAAAGTAAGAAAGGATTGTGTTTCAAATGTGGTGACAAATGAAACAAGGAGCACATTTGTAAATTCAAACATATGAGTTTGAAATTGTGTGAGAATAGTACTGAAGAGGAAGAGGAGAAAGGGGAAATTGGTGTGCAAACTAAAGAGCTGGCAGAAGCAGTGGAAGAATGTAAGACTCTGCAGCTGTCAATGCAGAGTCAACAAGGATTCACTTCTAACAAACCCTTTAAGGTATGGGTGAAGGTGCATGACAAGGAAGTCATGACCTTTATTGATTCTGGTGCCACCAGTAATTTAATTGATTCTAAACTTGTCAAACAATTATGATTGGAATTACTTGAGACTCCCACTTATGTGATTGAGGTGGGGAATGGAGAAAGAGTTATGAATCAAGGAATATGTCAAGGGTTAAGATTCCAAGTACAAGGAGTGGAATTTAACCAACATTTTTTCTTGATGGATTTAGGAGGGACTGAGATGATGGTTCGGGGAATGGATTGGTTGGCCAGTTTGGGAAATATTCAGGCCAACTTTGGATAGTTATGCTTGAAATGGGAGTGGGAAGGACAGAAGTATAACATACAAGGTGATCCTACCTTGTGTACTAAACAAGCCTCTATGAAAGCTATGCTGAAGGATTTGAGTGATGGGGGAATGGGATTCTATGTTCAATCTTTGAAGGCTGCTCCAGAGGGTGATTACAGTGATTTAGCTGAATGAGATGCCCTTTTAGGCAGATTTGAAGGAGTATTCAATTTACCTAAGGGACTTCCACCTGTGAGAGAGAACATGATCATGCCATCACATTGAAACCTGATGCTGCTATTCCAAACATCAGGCCTTATAGGTATCCCTTCTACCAAAAGAACGAGATAGTGAAAATTGTTGATGTTACATGCAGGGATTGTAAGGCATAACACCAGTCCTTTCTCAAGTCCTGTTTTGTTGGTGAAGAAGAAAGATGGAGGGTGGAGGTTCTGCACTGACTATAGAGCTTTGAACAAAGTGACCATACCAAATAAGTTCCCCATACCTGTTATTGAAGAATTATTGGATGAGTTAGGAGGAGCCATCATCTTCTCCAAATTGGATCTGAAATCAGGGTACCATCAGATCAAAATGAGAACATAAGATATAGCCAAAACAACTTTCAGAACTCATGAAAGGCATTATGAATACTTAGTAATGCCCTTTGGACTGACAAATGCACCCTCACCATTTCAGTCACTCATGAATGAAGTCCTAAGACCTTATTTAAGGAAATTCTGCTTGGTGTTTTTTGATGACATTTTAATGTATAGTAGAAGTAAGGAGGAACATCAAGGACATTTAACAGAAATCTTGCAAGTGTTGAAGGACAAGATATTGTTTGCCAACAAGAAGAAATGCTCATTTGGCCAATTAGAAGTGGAATACTTAGGACATTTGATATATGGGAAGGGAGTGGCAGCAGACCCCAAGAAGATTGAGGACATGATCAAATGGCCTATTCCTAAGAACTTTAAAGGGTTAAGAGGATTCTTAGGTCTAACTGGATATTATAGGAAGTTTGTCAGAAACTATGGTAAGATTGCCTGGCCTCTTACTCAGTTACTCAAGAAAGACAACTTTTTATGGTCCTGAAGCACAACTGGCTTTTGATGAACTGAAGGTAGCCATGACCACCATTCCTGTATTAGCTATGCAAGATTTTGAGAAGGAGTTTGTGCTGGAAATAGATGCTTCTGGCAAGGGCATAGGGGCAGTGTTGATGCAAGAGGGAAGACCTGTCTACTACATGAGCCAGACCCTATCTGACAAGGCTCAGCAGAAATCAGTGTATGAGAGAGAGTTGATGGCAATGGTGATAGCTATTCAGAAACGGAGACCATATCTATTAGGTAGGCATTTTAAGGTGCACATTGATCAAAAAATCTTAAAGTTCATTACTGAGCAGAGGATTATGGGGGAAGAACAACAAAAGTGGCTGTCCAAACTGATAGGGTATGATTTTGAGGTGAAGTATAAACCTGGAAGGGATGATAGGGTAGCAGATTCGTTATCCAGGCAGATGCAGTACTCACACATCTCTACAGTTCAATGTGACATATGGCAATGGTGATAGCTATTCAGAAACGGAGACCATATTAAAGATTGAAGGAGATAGTCCAATATCTATTAGGTAGGCATTTTAAGGTGCACATTGATCAAAAAATCTTAAAGTTCATTACTGAGCAGAGGATTATGGGGGAAGAACAACAAAAGTGGCTGTCCAAACTGATAGGGTATGATTTTGAGGTGAAGTATAAACCTGGAAGGGATGATAGGGTAGCAGATTCGTTATCCAAGCAGATGCAGTACTCACACATCTCTACAGTTCAATGTGACATATGGGAAAGGCTGGAGGATGAAGTGCAAGGGGATGAAAGATTGAAGGAGATAGTCCAAGCCTTGTTGATAAATCCCATGAGTCAGAAGGGTTTTCAGCTAATAGGGGGAAGGTTATACCTTGAAGGGAGAATAATGGTTCCTAGAGAGTCCCATAGAGTGGAGTGGATCCTTAATGAATTCCATGACACTACAGTGGGAGGACATTCTGGATACCTCAGAACTTATAAGAGGATTGCTGCTGTAGTCTACTGGGAGGGGATGAGAAGAAGGATAGAAGAGTATGTGCAGGCTTGTGAAGTCTGCCAGAGGAATAAATATCAGACTCTGACACCAGGAGGGTTATTGTAACCCCTGCCAATTCCTAAGCAGACCTGGAGTGATATCTCAATGGATTTTATTGGTGGATTGCCTAAGGTACAAAGAGTAGACATAGTGCTGGTAGTGGTTGACAGGCTAACCAAGTATGTTCATTTTTCCCCATTAGTCACCCTTATACAGCCAAAGACATTGCTGAGGTGTTTGTGAAGGAGGTAGTTAGATTACATGGGTTCCCTAGTTCAATAATGTCTGATAGGGACAAGGTTTTTCTAAGTAATTTCTGGGCAGAATTGTTTAAACCGGCAGGGACTAAGCTCAAATACAGTAGTGCCTACCATCCCCAATCTGATGGCCAAACAGAGGTGGTGAATAGATGCCTTGAAACTTATCTCAGGTGTGTGACTGGGCTAAAACCTAAGCAATGGCCCAAGTGGCTAGCTTGGGCTGAATATTGGTATAACACCAACTATCATGCTTCCCTCAAGACTACTCCCTTTGAGGCATTATATGGCAGCCCCCCACCTATGCTAGTCAAAGGAGACACTGTGGATGAAGTAAGTAGACTGATTGCTGACAGAAATGTTATGATTAAGGAATTACAAGACCAACTCTTAAGGGCTCAAGATGTGATGAGGAGCCAGGCCAACAAGCATAGAAGAGAGGTAATTTATGAGGTGAGAGATATGGTTTTTCTTAAAATCCAGCCTTACAAGATGAAGAAACTAGCAAAAAGGCTAAACCAGAAGTTGAGTCCCAGGTATTATGGTCCTTATGAGATAATTCAGAAGATTGGAGTTGTGGCATACAAGCTCAAGTTGCCTGATGATACCAAAGTACACCCTGTTTTCCATGCCTCCCTTCTAAAGAAGGCTGTAACTCCTTCTATGGAGCCCCAACCTTTGCCAAGTTGCATGAATGAAGAATGACAGTTGGAACTCATACCTGAACAAGTGCTCAAGTACAGAAGGAATGAGCAAGGAGAGATAGAAGCTCTAGTGAAGTGGAAGAATCTCCAAGAATTTGAAAATTCTTGGGAACGGGCAGATAAGTTGCAAACAGAATTTCCACACTTTATCCTTGAGGACAAGGATAGTTTCGAAGGGGAAAGAGTTGGTAGATATGGCCAGGTGTATGAGAGGAAACGTAAAAAGGGAAGAGAGAGAGTGTATGGGACAACTGGCATTTGGTGAGTGGTGAGAGAATCTAGGGATTTCCAAATAAATGATTGGAGGCTGACAGCTTTTGGGGTGTGCAGTATTTAGTGGATAAGATCCTATTGGGAGAGTTTAGGCCTCTCTAAGAGCCTCTTTATCATTTTCTTTCATTTTCATTACTGTTTTGCTACTATTTTCTGCTAATCTTTGTTGTTCTTAAATGACTAGATCCCATTTGATCTCTAGTCCTTTTCAATAAAGTTCACAACTTTGCTACTTATTTATTGTTCTTCTATTACTTTCCTTTGTTTTTCTACCCTTAGTTGGATTTCTCAACAGGTTCGATTCTCTAGTAATTATTGAACCAAAGCTTCTTATTTGAGTATGTCAGACTTCTCAATCATCAAGACCTTCGGTGTCCGTATCAGGCCTCCTAAACCCCCTTCCATCACCGAAGTTCTTTGGGAGATCCCGCTTTGGATTGGATCAAATGCAATTGCGACGATGTCTTTGTTCACGAGACTTCTACGGCTGGTAGTGGTGGTATTTTTGTAACTAGTATGGTAATTTCATCTTAACTTTTGCTGAAAAGCTTCATTGTGACTCTCCTTCTCACGCGGAGTTTGGAGCTGCGATTCGGGCCATTGAAAACGTTTTTTAAGGGTTGGTCTAAGCTTTAGCTCGAAACTGATTTGTCTCTAGTTGCCAAAGCTTTTCTCAACCACAACTTGTTACCTTGGACTTATAGAAACCGATGGAGTTCCTATTTATGTCTCAGGAAGTTTTCTAACCTTATCATAGCCCACATTTAAAAGGAAATACTTGTACCGACTTTTTGGTGAATTTTGCGCTCGGTACCGATACTCTAACTTTTTTTTGATTTCATTTCCTTAGGGATTATGAATGATTTTGTAAAGAATATGTTATGATTACATTTCTTTAGATTCCATTGATTTGGGGTTAACTTGTTTTCTCTTTTTATATGAACTTCCTTTTTGGTAATATATATATATATATATATATATATATATATATATATATATATATATATATATATATATATATATATATATATATATATATATTTCAATGCATTAAATGCACATATATTTATGAAAAACATATCTTTTTAATCTATTAAATCGTGTTCAATTTACGATATATATATATATATATATATATATATATATATATATATATATATATATATATATATATATTTCAATGCATTAAATGCATATATATTTATGAAAAACATATCTTTTTAATCTATTAAATAGTATTCAACTTACAATTTTAATCTCTTAACCAGTGCTCTGAAGGCACTCGTTAGCATTTACCTAAAAATAAAAGTATCATTAACCTTATTTGCTAGTCGAATGTATGGAAATAAGGGATGAAGATCGTCTCCATTAAGAATATCACTTAATAGTGTAAAGTTCAAATCTTCTCCATTAATATTTCATTTAAATGAGTTAAGTAATAATATAAAATAAAATAAAAATCAATATTTTAAATGTTTCACGGGAGAGAATCTCTACTGAAAATAATAATTTAACGTTTTCAAATAGTTTAACATATTTAAAATTAGAATCCGTTAATCTCATATGTAAATTTAAATTTTATATTAAATATTAATAGTTAATAGAAACAAAATATATATATATATATATATATATATATATATATATTATATATATATATATATATATATATATATTATTTTTATTAACGGTTGTGATTTTGTATAATAGTTTTAAACTTATATAAGTAAAAGAAAGAGAGACTAAATACTTCCAATAAAAATGACTAAGAAAAAAGAATTACCTGAAGTCAACCGCTAACATTCGAAGCGATCTCTCCTCTTTTTCGGCATTAGACAATTGAATATGTGTTATAGGAAAAAACCTAAAATGTAGAACAAAATAAAGCTTGGGTATATATCTCAAAAACAAAAATTCAAGAGTGTGACTAGTAATGTCTAATAGTACTTTACATCCTCTGAACTATTTATAAGCAAAAATCTAATTTTTATATTTATTAAAAAAGTTTCAGATTTTTGTATCTTTGTTGGAAAATGTTTTGTGGGAGGATGTAAAAATAATTTTGGATTTCTTATTGTTT